>CM034298.1:10627138-10993862 GCA_019925795.1 Dendrobium chrysotoxum | reverse complement strand
GCTAAGGGTATAATCATATTGAAGGGATTGTTTTGAGGAGACATTTGCCCTGTAGCTAGATTGGAAGCCATTAGGGTGCTACTAGCATTTGCCTGTTATAGGGATTTAAGCTGTTTCAAATGGATGTCAAGAGTGCCTTTTTTAATGGGGTAATAAAAGAGGATATTTTTTTAGAATAACCCCCAGGTTTTGAGAGTTTCTAATATCCAAATCATATTTATAAATTAAAAAAGGCCTTATATGGATTGAAACAGGCACCCAGAGCTTGGTATGAGAGGCTTAGCACATTCCTGTTAGAAAGAGAATTTGTTAAGGGGAGCGTAGACACCACCCTTTTTCTGAGGAGAATAGGGGATGAATTACTCATTGTCCAGATCTATGTTGATGATAATATAATTTTGGATCTTCTGATAAATATTTATGTGATGAGTTTTCTAAAATAATGAGTAAGGAGTTTGAGATGAGTATGATGGGAGAATTGTCCTACTTTTTGGGGTTTAGCATAAAGAAAATGGATGAGGGAACCTTTCTCAATCAATATAAATACACTAAGGACATTTTGAAGAAATATGAGATGGACAAAGCCAAGCCAATCAATACTCCCATGAGCTCCTCTGTTCAGTTAGATAAGGATTCAAGTGGAAAATCTGTTGATCAGAGAAGTATAGAGGAATAATAGGATCACTGCTTTACCTGATTGCTAGCCGACCTGATATCATATTTAGTGTTTGTTGTGCTAGGTTTTAGGTTGATCCTAAAGAGTCCCACCTGACTGCTGTTAAGAGAATTCTGATATATCTTGTAGGAACCCAAACCTAAGAATCTGGTACCCTAGGCACAGCACCTCTTTTGAGATTATTGGATATTCTGATTCTAACTTTGCAGTGTGTAGGGTGGATAGAAAGAGCACTTCTGGAACTTATCAATTTATAGGACAGTCTTTAGTCCTGGTCTAGTAGAAAATAGAACTCAGTTGCACTTTCCACTGCTGAAGCTGAGTATATTGCCTTAAGGAGTTGTGTGGCCCAAGTTCTTTGGTTGAAATAATAAGTCTTGAATTTAGGATTACATGTGGGCATAATTTCTGTTCTGTGTGATAATACTAGTGCCATCTATATCTCTAAGAATCTAATCCAATATTCTAGGACCAAACACATTGATATAAAGGCATCACTTCATTAGGGACCATGTTACGAAAGGGGACATTGAGCTACATCATGTAGCAACTGAAAATCAGCAGGCTGACATATTCACTAAACCACTGGCATTTGACTCATTCAGCATTTTGAGAACCAGATTAGGAGTGATTGATATAAATGCTTGATTCTAATGACTGCTAATTTCTGATTGTTTCTGATGTTATTCTGTTCTGTTAGTTAGCTTTTGATTTACTTTCAGTTATTTTTATTTTTTTTCGTCTGCTGATTTTTATGTTAGCCGTGTTGTTAGTTTGATTTGAGTATTTACTTTGATGTAATTTTTTACCTGTTTTTATTCACTAGCACATCTCTTTTATTTACTGTTTTATGCTTTTAAAATCAGATCACTGCTCACTACTTCTGCTAAATGAATTTTTGACTAAGAGTTTTACCTTGTTTTTATTTGGAAGCTGGTAAGCAATGATTGATTCCACTGGATCTGTTAAAGGGAAGAAACATTGATGATTGTTTCTCTTCCTCTAACTCCTTTACTGGTGTATTGTTTCTTTTGGATAAAAATCTTCTTCAAAATTAAAATATTAGTTTTTGAAATAGAGATTTATTTTATCTTTCAGTAATCTACCTCATATGAATAGTGTTTTCAAAGTCCTGACTCATTGTTATGATTTTCTAAACCAAGTGATTGCACTTATCATACGACATATGGCTTTTATTTTGTGAATTACTCTTCCTTATTGTGGAGAGCGTCTCTATGTCTGGAAGATAATTTCACAGCTGAGACTCTTTAATGATTATGAAAAGAAGAAATATTACAAAAGATGCGCAGTGTGCCAAATCAATTGAAAAAGAGGCACAAAATGAGTCCAAAGCTGAAAAGATGCTAAATGTCGCCAACTAAAAGATACACAAAGTATATCAAAAATGAAAAGATGCGCAAAGCGCCTAATAAATTACAAAAGAGGCACAAAATAAGCCCAACCAAGCTTTCTTTCCTTTCCGATCGTTAAATGTCTTAGAAAAATCCGTGCGCCATTTAGTATTTTCAAAAGCTTGTGTTTGAAAATCCTGATTTCTGAATTATTACTTTGTAACACTATTATATCAGATATTTTTCTGGAACGAGGCTTGAAAGGATCTTTTTTCGAATCTAATTTCTTTTCTTCTGAACTGGATTTTTATTTTGAAAGAGATTTGCATCTATAAGGTGCCCGAGGTAGGAGTTACGAAAGTCAATTTTTTCAACTTTTTTCTGGATTTCAACGCTGTCAATCATCTTCTTATTGGCTTTTGGATCTAAAATCAAGGAAAAAATCTTATTTACTGGAGCAAGCTTGATCAAAAAGAATTGTTATTTTTGTGTTCTCATTTCAAGTTTTATTCATTTTTGTTTTATTTTTTTTATTTTACTGTTGTGTTTTTGGGATCCTAATCTGTCATCTTCATCCTCCATCTTTTTCTTTTTTCTTCACATCATCCTGGATGATTACCCGATCATCCTGGATGATCCATAAATTGTCCTGGACGATCCATTCAAAACCTATCCCAATCTGCTCCTGCTGCTGAGAAATAATAATTATTGGTGATCGTCCTGGACGATCCATAAATCATCCTGGACGATATGGTCCATATCTTCCTGATCTGATCAAACGACTGATATTGCATCAATTATTGGCCATCGTCCCGGATGATCCACCTTATCATCCTGGACGATCCACGTGTCAGCGCTAGACGATTCGAATTCAGCCCATACCGTCACATTTATTGCACATCGTCCGGGACGATCCACCTAATCGTCCTGAATGATACTTTTCATCAACGGTCATCCAGCCTGACTCCTCGAGATGATCGTCTGTGTCTAATCATCCTGGACAATCGGATCGCTTTTTTGACCAATCATCTTGGCCGTCATAAATGTCCATATCGTCCTGAACGATCCCGCGATCGTACGGTACGATTAGGCCAAGTTCTATTTAAACAGCCATTTTCTTCTGTTTTTTCCACACTCCTCCTTCACTCTCCCTCATTTAAGCTTTCTAATGGCTGGTGGCAAATGTTCCGGCAAAAGGGTGCGAGTTCCTCCCGAGGACACGTTGATCCTCGCTTTCCTAATGCAGCCGATCAGGCTGCCTTCGAGTGCTATCATGATGTGGGGATCACGCATTCAAAAATAGTAAACCCCAGCACCCTTACATATCCTATTCTTGATCTTTTTACACATACCTCCCTCACATTCATTCTTACACTAGCCTTTCCTTTTAATCTTGAACTCGTTCAAGTTTTCTTTGCCAATTTGCGCATTCTAGCTGACTATTCCACTCTTCGCTCGTATGTCAATCAACGCCCGTGGAACTCACTACCCAAGACTTTCACAACATTCTTCAACTTTCTGTAATTGGCGACAAACTCCACACTCTTATTACTGACCCTGATTATGATTGGAGAGTCGCCAATCCCTTCCTTCGGAATATGAATGCCCCCTACCATGATAATACTTGCACTTCACTTCTTAAGAATGTACGGACCATTCAGTACATCCTTCGTTCCTCCGTCATCCCAAAGGTGGGGGATCGAATCCACATCACCCCATTACTATCCTTGACCACATACTACATCTTGGCCCACCGGGAGTTTAATGCCGCTGACCTTATTATCAGATACATCGAGCACCTCACCACTATTAGGGATCCGGGTCATAGGCGTCGCCCAAATCTAGCTTTAGGTCATCTCATTGTATATGCCTTAAAAACTAAATATGACTGCAGTATCGGTCCCTCTTGATGTCCCTCCTTCCTTCTTCACAAATAATTCTTTCCACGTCCTACATAGCACCGACTACATCCGGAGCCCGCCCTGGATGTTGAGGAGGAAGAGGAAGAGGTTATTCCAGTTCCTGCTGCACCCGATGCACCTGCTCCCCTTCGCATCTCTTCTCTTTTTGACCATCTGGTGTAGCGCTTTGATCAGTGGGAGGCCAGATTCGACTCCTATGTTGCTGCGCAGGAGCAGCGACACGCTGAGGACTTATAACGGTTTACTGACTATGCTGCTCAGCAGCAATAGCAGCATGACCAGGACATTGCCTGGATTGGAGCCCACTTTACAGCTATTCATAGTTACATCAACCCACCACAGCCACCTCCTCCGTCTAATAAGGATCCGCCTCCATTTTAGTATTATGTTTTGTAGTTGTTGGTTCTGTGTTTTATTTGCATTATTTTCTTTTTCCTGTTGGTTCTGTTGTTTCTGTTTACCCTCCTCTTTTTTGTGATGTCAAAAGGGGGAGTCAGTTGTAGTAGTTTTGTTCTTGTTATGTGTTTATAGTTATGTTTCCTGTATTGCTTTGGTTGTTAAATAAAAATTGAAAAATTTTATTTTTCGATCTCCTAGTTATTTTATTTTTCAAACTACTGCACATATGTTTGACATCATCAAAAAGGGGGAGATTATTGCAAATCTTATTTTGATGAAAAAATATGTTTCTATTGTGTTTTGCTTGTCTAACCCATTTCAGGCACAAAAGATCACGAGCAACTCAAGCCAACTCAAGATCGGATCCAAGTGTGTCCAATATACTATTTTCCTTTTCTTGAGTCAATTGTAATGTAACTGATCCCCTAGCTAAGTAACCTTGCACACACACACTCAGGGGAAGAGCTTGAGTGAATTAGAGTTTCTGTTCATTTTTTGTTAAGATCGTGGACGATATTCACATCATCCTGAATGATCCAGTAAAAATAGAAACCCTAATTAGGGCGACCAAGTTAAGTGTGTCTGATTAAGCAGATCATCCTGGACGATCATTGCATCGTACGGGACGATATGCTCAAATCCGAAATTCTCAGCCGCCAGATCAAGTTAGGCAAGTTTTTATATTAAGATATTTGGTCTGATCATCTCGGACGATACGTGTATCATCCTAGACGATCCAGTATAATCATGCCTAAATTAGTCTAGCAATTAAGGAAAGCAATTAATACTTAATTGATACGATCATATCATCCTGAACGATCGCAGAATCGTCCTGGACGATATGATTGTCTAGTGCATTTCAGTTGTACGACCCGAACTGTGTTTAGGATGATTTGGGCACTTTTTAAACTAATCGTACAAGACGATACACGTATCGTCCTGGACGATCAAGTCATTTTTTGATCGTCCAATATAATTTTCTCTAGACGACCCGAACTATCTTCTGGATGGTATTCCTCGATTTACACTAATTGTCCCAGACTATCGCAGAATCGTACGGGACGATATGAACAATTTTTCTCTTGATCGTCCAGAAGAGCCAGATCGTCCAGGCTGAAACAGCTGATTTTGAACTGATCGTACAGGACGATCTATCGATCGTCCTGGACGATCTTGGCTAACCAGTTGAGATTTAGGGTAAATTTTGAGCCCTCCTATAAAAGAACTTTTTCTTTCAACAAGAAAAATCTTTTACCACTTTCCTTTCCAGAGAAACCCTAGAGAGAGAGTTTGGGAGAAAGAGAGAGGATCTTGTGAGGGGGAGTTCGTAAGGGGTTCACGAAGGTTGCTCCAAGCAAGGATCAGAGTCGTCTTCTCTACTCATCGTCTTTCGTCGTGTTGGTGTTCTTTGGGAGAGGATCATTCGCAAGAAGATCCAGGGTTCTCTGCCCGCTCCAGGTGGAAGCAAAAGGAGTCTGAGGGTTCTCTACCCGCTTCAGGTGGAAGTAAAAGGAGTCTGAAGGTTCTCTGCCTGCTTCAGGAGGAAGCAAAAGGAGGTTGGGTTCTCTGCCTCACCGTGTCGGTGGAAAGGAGGTTTTTATACAGGCTTCTCCACCTTGCTGTGGGAGCAAAAGGATAGACACTTTGAGTTAGTGCAATACCCGGAGGGGAGGCTCCGGGGAGTGGATGTAGGTCAAGTTGACCGAACCACTATAAAATCTAGTGTGTTCATTCTAATTACTTTCTGCATTTTTGTTTTTCTGTGATTAACTGCTTGGGTGAAATTATGTTTGATCTTTTCATTTGATTGTTTTAATTATTTCCGCTGCATATCATCAAAAGGTCTTTACTGTTGCTCTCAAATTTTTAAATAACCAATTCACCCCCTCCCTCTTGGTTAGCCTCGAGACTAGTTCATCAGGGCTTAACATCCCTTTCGAACTTTCAGATTCCCCTCTATGTCTTATGAGCATGCAACCACATATATATAATTAGTAAAAATAATAGAATAAAAGAAGATAGTAGGACTAACTATATAATTATTTCAACAATATAATAAAATTATAAATAAAATTACTCTACCTCGATAATGGCGCCAAAACTTGACTAGGGGCAGTGGAGTAACCTGAAGAATTATAAAAAAGATTTAGGGCTCAATTAATCCCTAAATAATGCTTAGGTTTTTTATGATATAAATATTTATAAAAATCTCACTTAATATACATTAGTATATATGTTGAATCAAGTAATATAGTGATAGAGTAGAGTATTGATCCTAAGAGGAAGAATATTTACTTGCAAGCATTAATATTATCTATTATAATTACAACAATTACCCTACTCAATAAGAATAAGGATTGGTGGAGATTCAATCACTTTTGTAAAAATCAATATCAAAATAATAGATATACTTATATAAATAAAATATTTTAGATTGATGAAATATAAATTAATATATTTCCAAATGATACTCTTTTTAATATGATGTTATTCAGAGTATATGTATCATCAACCGCTAAGTCAAGCACGAAGAGACAAAGGAAGGGCCTAACTAATTCTACTCTTAATACCACTCTAAACTCTCATAATCTGTCACCCTATAAAATCTTAGAAGAGTAAGTAAAGCATGTAATATTAATTACCCCCTCATGACAATCCATCTATATAAATTTGATAGATTACAAGCACTATGCCTATACTTGCATCATACCAATCCAACATACCTGATTGTGCCTGCTTTCTTAGTCCTAGGCTCTATATTACACATAATATTAACTATATATATGACCACTATGTGTATTAAATAAAGATCTATTATATTGAAAATATCATATCATCACTTTAAAGATTGAGAGAATCATTAGTACTTCATATTTAATTTACATCATCAATTTAAAACTAAAGAATTTAGCCATATATGAAGAATAAATTGAGCAAACTCTTTTCCATTAATTATATAAAAGAAGTACAGAAGAAAAGATATCACCGGATGATTCAACAATCTCCTATATACTACTCCATTAACTTACAGAATTGCTTCCACAAATACTGACCAAACACTATAATGAAGCAGATTTAGGGTTCTTGAATTTCTTTAGTTGTCACTCCTAAGGAAATTTAAAAGAGACACTCTAAAGTATGACTTTTATTAAGTTAATGAACACTTTTACAAACATTACAAACGTGTTATTTATAGAAAAACACAGAAAATGGATTTTGGAGTCACAATGCCCATAAAATGAACTAACGCCACAGCGCTGAGCTGAAGGGTTTCCTCCGCCGTAGTGCTTGCAGACATGGACCCACCATTTAATGAATTGGCACGTCGCTTCACTAGCAAAATGTGTCCTGAATAGCTATAACTATAGTGTTGTGGCATTGCTGAAGATTGAGCGCTGTGGCATCCACGTGACACTTCCATGACTTGGCAGCACTAACTCCTCCAACACAGCAGTATTGTTCAGACAAAGACTGAGCGCCATCATGTTCACATTTTAGCTCTTTGGTGATGTCAATGATGACATCGTAGTGGTATTGTGTTCGACGGAGTTATTGTGTCTGACGGCGCGCTGTACCAACACTTGAAAATTTTTCCATTTCATATACTTTTCTATACAAATATAACTAAAATAATATATTTTCACTTACAAATTAACACATAAAATATAATATTATTTACACTTATCAGCTGATAAGCTTTTTTTAAAATTAACATGATATATATTATGATGGGAGGTAGAAAGGGACAAGATACGGCTCATTGGAGTGATAAGCCCTATATGAAGCCACTTGATTATGACTGAGATGGATACGATATGATATGATTGATACTATATGTTAAATTATAATGATAAATAATATAATTAGAAATTAGCTTAATTATTAAATAATTTAACTAATAATTGAATTACTGATTATAGTATTAAGTATCAAATTACATATTTAGTTATTAATTTAATAAGTATTTGATATCTAATTATTAATTCATTATTTTTTTGAAATAACAATTTATTTAACTAATACTTCTACTAAAAACTTCATTAATTATTTTAGTATTATTTAATTAGTTTTAATGATATATTAATTATATTTATTTTATTTAAATTAACTGAATCAATAATTCTCTCCCAATGTAATCGCTGTCGATTTCTAAAATTTTTTATGTTTTTATTATAGTCGTAGGCCTAGGGTTTGCTTTTCCTCTTCTTCATCTGTTCGCAACTGTTCGATTTCGCCTGCTTTTGGTGTGAGCTAAAGTTTTGAGCAAGATGATAAAAAGACTTTTTTGCCTCCTTCGACGACGTTCTTTCCTGTCAGGTCAGAAGTCACGACAGCTAAGTACTATTCTTTTGTTGGATCAAAATAACGACGATGGCTAAAGGGAGGGAGCTCATTGCGAAGGTAACCATTTTCTCCCATTCGCGCGCTTCTTCATCCAAATCTCATAAATCCACCAAACTCGAGGATTTAATAAATTCGGGATTTATCGCAAAAAGGTGCTAATGGAAAATTTATTCCGTTGTGATATTTATGCTGACTCAAAATCCTGTTTGGCAAGATTTACGCTAAATCCTGCTCAAATCTTGCATAAATCATGTTGCCAAATAGCCCATGCCAAGCACTTCAATTGTGTCCATGTGTGCATCTATTCAGCCATATTTGTTTTTGATCAGCAAGATGATACCAGAACTCTATTGAATACATGCCTGTGTTCTTCATGATGCTCCTGCATGCAGTATCCAGCACTCACTCATAGTCTTCGAGCTTGGCCTCTTTCACACCATTGCTTCTTTGGGCATTTCTTTATTTTATTTTCTTTTGGCTTCTAGATCAAAGTTGGTATCTTCCATACATTTTCTAACAACTGAATCTAGCACGGGCTCGGGAGCCAATGAACTCGGCCTCTTCTACACCATCACTTATTTGGGTATTTAATTTTTTTTCTTATGGCTTCAAGATCAAAGTTGGTATCTTTCATACCTTTTCTAATGATTTATGTTTGTTTCCTAGAAAATGTTTGAACTTTCTGATGTTTCTCGGGCTCATATTTTGCTCTACATCATTTGTTATCAATCTACTTCTTTGCGAGGTCCTCTTGGTGTTTGATGCTATTTCCCAAAGCTTTCTTGTTTTATAATGTAGCTTGAAATAAGTCAATTGGTGGTTTGCTTTTGGTAGTTTTTGTTTGAATTAGCCTAAGTTATCATTTCAACAAGTTGGATTAAATCTTTGAATAAGTGAAACAGTGTTTGGACAAGGGATGAGAAAATGAGAAACAATCTTGTTCTCTGTTTACATATGATGTGAGTTATGTTGTATTGTTTCTTTTAATTTTGTTCATCAAGATCTAATCTTCTATTAAGTATTTTAGTAATTTAATCACTCAAGCTTTGATATTATTTTCATTATGCATTAAGCGTGGATTGTTTTACACAGAAGGTATAAACATCTCTCCAGTGATGCAAAATTAATTACTTCTAAAGTGAATTGAGGGTATACTCTGGTTTTACACATAAGGTATAAACTCTCTCAGTGTATATTTATATATTTCAATTTGAAAGAGTTGTAAAGGTTTAAAGATACTTTCTTATATGCATATATATATGGCTCCATAAGATAGTCCTCTCTCCCTTAAGGGGGTTATTTTCTTTTGGAATCCTATAGAAAACCCGGAGCCAAAAGATGATAAGCAAGTAAACTTAAACCTATATTTCATAGAAGTAGAAAATTAAATTTGTTATGGCGGAACCTAGCCATCTTAATTTCTTGCAAACCCTGGATTGTATTTATTATTCCAAATAAATGATTAAAATATTTTATTTATACATTCATTTCATGCATCATACATGTCGATAGATAGAAGCATTCGTATATTTTACATATCCTGATTTGAACTTCTAAATTGAAATCTATGACTCCTTAGGATAGAATTATACTATCTTGCATTCATAAGGAGAATGATTGTGTTTAAGATGTTGGCTCACAGCTCACTCCAGGAAAGCATAAGCCCAAATTATACACACCTCAGTGTGTCTTCTCTAATTCCTAAGAAGTCTTAAATCTATAATTTTTCTTAGGATAGTAAATCAATCTTTGATCCTCTAAACTCAAATTTTTAATGAAATCTTTATACATTTAAAAAATCTAATCCTCACTGAAGATGAAGAGAAGAGGTTTATCCTCTTTAGATTAGAAGAATTTAAGAATCCCTTGTGGGTCTCCGAAAGGATTCTGCTAGCGGGGAACAAAATGTAAAGGGTACGATCACACTATCCCGTAAGATAAAATGGTCGTAGGCCTTTACACTTTATGCAAGCAGGCCAATGGAAGAGCAGATGGGATCATACATATGATTAGCCGTGGAGGATAGTGGTTTTCACCTACATACCTCGATAGATAATAATATATATGACCCAAAATATCACGAGATTTCCCCCATTCGATACATCAGCTCGAATAGGGTTTTTTTTATGTGGGGATCGATTTCCACGAATGCAAGCCCCCGTGATTAATTACATCTTAGGCCTTGGCTTAAGAAAACTCTCGATTAAGGATGATGTATTATTCTCTTCTTAATTTGGTGCACAAAGAAAGTTCCTAAGTTCTATTCCAAAGATGATAAACTCTTCTATTTATCCTTAGTGATGATTAAATATTTTCAAATGTATAAAGATGTGATCAAAATTTTGAGTTTAAAAGATCAAAGATCAAATTTGCTAACCTAGAAGAAATGACAGATTCAAAATCCATCAGAAGTGAGAAGAGACACACTGAGGGGTGTATAATCTGGGCTTGTGCTTGTCTAGAGTGAGCTGCCAGCTAACATCCCAAACACAATCAATCGCCCTATATATATGCAAGATAAGAAGGCTATATCCTAAGGAATCAAGAATTTTAGTTTAGAGGTTTAAATCAGGGGGCTCTGTAATATGTAAATGAACCTATCTAGCGCCATATATGATGCATAAAACGGATGCATAAAAAAATATTTTAGGTCTGCCGAAAGGTAAGGTGGCCAAGCTCCACAACAATATGCTTGGATTTATACACCTATTAATGGAACAGGCTTAAATGTGGCTATTTATTATCTTCTGACTCCAAGTCTATATTATAGAATTCCAAAAGAGAACATCTTCTAAAGAAGAAAGGATTATCTTTTGGAGCCCTATACGTATGCATAAATAGTCACATTTAACCTTTTACAAGTCTTTGAAACTAAAACATACATAAATATGATGAACACTTTACATGAAGTCCTAGATACATTCTACATTGAAATCTTCACTTTTACAAGCAACCTAGATACATTCTACATTGAAATTTTCATTTGAGCAGTAATGATATGATGCACGTATATAAACAGGGTGTACTGTGAAATAAGGTGTATAAAGATGCATGCATGATATACAGAGTACAGAAAATAAATAAACACACCACAGATACCCTCCAGGCAAGGTTCCTGCATCACACAAAAATAGAAAATCATCCTAACGATGTCCACTTCGTGTGGGAAAGCAGCGATGCACATGGCATAAATAGGTGGCCTACATTACAGCCTAAAATGACCCTAATGGTCTCTAAGGCTCATAGAAGGTTTGGGGGGGGGGTATCATACCCAAAATAGAAAAAGGGAACATCCTAACAGTGCCCACTTTGTGTGGGAAAACTGTGATGCACATGGCATAAGTATGTGGGCCTACACTATAGGCCTAAGGTGACCATAAGTGTCTCTAGGGCTCATAGAAGGGGGGCAAGCCTTGACCCACAAGGCCAAGGTTTCATTAGTGCACTAACCTATGGCCAGCTAACTAAATATTCTAGAATATATATTAAACTAAAAGCAGTTAACAAAGTGTGTGTGATGTGTAACAATTTTGATATATAAATAGAGGTCTTTATAAGCAGCAGAGATTATACCTGCCCATGGCGTGCCCTCTTAAGAGATCCCAGGTGAACGATCCACTAACCTTTGACCATGCAGAACCCAATGTACCTCACAAAATAATAGAAAGAAAGCAAATATAGATTGAGCATAGATGCTGTTCGAAAAGAAGATGCAAGTAAACAGGAATATGAATAATAAGCAATCTAACATTTGCATCCATCTAACATATGCATGTTACCGTAGAACACAAAGCATTAAGAGATTTTTCTAACATGAAACATGAAAGATAGCTACGTATGAATCATTTGAGAATCCAACAACATTAAACATAAGACTTTACTACTAAAAAGCATATGGGAAAGTCATACACAAAACATGTAAGCATTAACTATCATGTATAAAGGTGACTAACGCACAAGTAAATTAAATATGAAGCATATGAAAGATTATTAACATAGACATGCATTATGGGCACACAAAAAATAATCTAAAAGTTCTCTAATGTGGACAAAGAGAATTAACATAGGTGAAACTTAAATTGAATGTGAGATTTACACTTATACATAGGATCAAATTCACATATAATTTAGAGCATGGGTGTATGCCAAGTCATCTTTTACATTTCCATTAAAGTCACCATGATAAAACTATACATGTTCTTGAAAATGAAAGCCCAAACTATACCCTTTCCAAACCAACTTGTTTGACATTGAAATCTAATCAAGAATGCAATAGTAAGAAAGAAGTTTGATGTTAACTTGTCCTCCCAGACATTTAGGAAACAAACTAATGAAATTGCCAACTTAATTTTCATATAAAGCTCCAACAAAAGCAAAAAAAAGAAGCAAATTTTGAGAAAAGTATGTAGCCTCTCATTGTTAGGCATATCTTTTCAAAGCCAAACATGCCCTCAATATATCCTTCACTCCTATTTAACATTTAAGCCAAATGCAAACAAGAGGAAGGAGATTTTAAGGCTATTTATTCTTCCCACATTTTAAGAAATCACTTAACATACTCAACATAATCACCCACATCACCCCTCACATAAAACTCAAAATAACAAGAAGAAAACATGCCCTGAAATCAAAACTCAAATAAGTTCTTCTATTCCAAACCCAAACATGCTTTCAGCCCACAATTTTTTAACTCATCTTTAGAATCAAATGCAAATGAAAGGAAGAAAACTTACCCATGAAAATTCATTTCATTCTAAGAAGACTTAAAAGAGCCTATTAACGTCAAGCTTTCCAAATGCAAAATAATTCATAAAACCCTCAATCCCCAAAACAACTCATCGAACCTTCCAAATGAAACAACACATAAAACCTTCCTATAAGAAACTCACTATGACCTTTTTCAATGCGAAATGAATATTCTCGACGTGGGATAAATCTACGAAAATCTTTTAACAAGAAGGTTTCATAAGACATTTCGCTATAAAACATCCACAAAGTATAGCGTAGAAATTTTCGAGGCAAAATGATTCACAAAAACTTTTCCAATAAATACAACTCATAAAACCCTCCAACATAAAACAGGCTATAGAATTTTTGACATAAGGTGAATCATAAAGCTTTTCAACATAAAACATCTCATAAAACTTCCTAACCATAAAGCAGTTCACAAAGCTCTTCCGACACACTTTTACCCTTCATGCTATATGTCACCAAAAATTTTAAAAGAAGTTTTAACTTAAAGTTGTAAACATTGCTTTTGTGTCAAACATGTAGCATTGCAAGCCAAGAGCTCATCACATGGACTAACTAATGAAATACGAGAAAGGTGTTGTGGGAACTCATAAGTAAAGCTTTGAATATATGCCGAGTTACTCCTCTAAACTCAAAAATGATTTCCAACAGAGCAAATCATAAACTTTTCTCACATAAAACAACATGAATATTTTCCAACACAATGCTCACCACATAAACTTGATCGAAAATAAAATGTAAGCATCCCACCATTAATTATAATTTCATAAAACTAGATGGGCCTCCAACCCCTCCACTTGCCTCAATATGTATCACTTTCCAACACAACTACTAGCATGACTTTCCACATAAAACTCAAGCAAGTAAGGAAAAACCAAGATTCAAGAAAAACATAAAAGGATTTCATTATTCACCACAAATGACTTATTAATAAAGTGGCTCGAGAGTTTTCTAAATGTAAACCAAACATCTTTGACTTTCATTTATATATGCTTATAACTGGAATATGAATCACAAGTGTGCATGAATATCCCACCAAATACTTTCATGAAACATTTTGGAGAGGTCAAAAAACATAGACATGTATATCAAATGTCTTTTGGTTTAAGCATGACTTACGAAATAGAATTTCCCTCTTTGATAGTAGACAACGTTATTTATTTCATGCTTCCTAATAAATTCAACTTGCAACAACGAGGCAAAGAACTCATGCTAGAAAGATGGGCTTTCCAACAAAACTCATAAACACATAATGTCAATCGTATACATTTTTTTTAAGAAAATCTGATTTGAACTTTCCAATCCAAGCATAAAAGCATTATTTAACAATTGAATAAACATGGCAAAGTTAAGAAACAAATGATGGCGGCGGATATACTCTCAAACTCATTGCAATAGAGAGTAAAGCCATTTTGACAAATTCGAAGGAAAAGAAAAGAAAATAAAATCAATTATTCAACTTTTTCTAAAATAAAGTTTCAACACAGCAAAGATCCTTTTGAAGCATTTCATCAAACATTTTGCTTACAATACTTAGGTAATGAAGAATATGAGACCAAAGCTCTGGCATCAATAACATCTATTCCGTATTTCATAACAAGGCAAAGTCAACTTGTGATAAAATGACATAAGCTCCAACAACAGTGTATAAACCATTACTTTTAAGTACACATGTAGCATTGAAATATATTTGCGAACTTAGACTTATCTAAGCATGAACATGACTAAATCCTCATGTAGCATTTGAGGAATGAATATGAGTATAAACAGAAGAGAATCATTCGATGACCACAAAGGAAATCTTAGGAATAATAATTGTTTCATTCTCAGATTTTGTAGGGAAGAAGAAGAAATAGAAGAAGGAGAATAAGTAGGGGGAAAAAAATAGGAGTAGAAGAAGAAATAGAAGAAGGAGAAGAAGATTGAGAAGAATAAGAAGAAGAAAGAGTGGAGAAAAGAGAAGAAGAAGAAAGAAGAAGGGAAGTGCCTACCTGTAGCAGAGAAGGCTGACGACAAAGGGGAGATTGACAGAGGAGCTCGGGCTAGGTCGCACGAATGGTGAGGAAGCAGGCTCGGATGCGTCGGCTAGAGGTGGGGGTTCCGTCTAAGGCTCGGTTCTGAATAAGAGAAAGGGAGAGAAGTGGGAGGTTCCGCCTTCTGGTGGGTGCGAAAGCCAGAGACAGAGGGAGAGGGGGGTTTTTCCTCTTGCTTCTTCAAACCAAGAGTCAGAGAGCAAGAGAGAGAGGGGGCGAGTGCCAGGAATCCGAAGAGAGAGAGTGAGTGTGTGTGAATGCCCTATCTAGGGCGGGCCGAACTAGGGAAAAGGAGTGGGGAATCCGCCTTCTGCCTCTCTAGGGACGTCTTCACACTTCTTCTAAGCATGGAAATGGACTTTGATCATTCTTCCCCTCTCGAAATCTCCCTGAATACTTTCCTAAATGAGGATAGCAAGCGATCGAGGTGCCTGGCAACAGCAGATTTTGGGTTTTAATGCAATCAAAGCTGTTGGTTGTGTTTCCTCATTTTCTAATGGATTTAAATTGGCTCAAAAAGTCCACTAAACTTTAATAAAAAAAAGTGGAGATCATAGTGCTGAAATCAGGTCCCATTCGGACCTAATTAAACTAAATTCGGGTCAATCCGGATGCGACTCAACTCAACCAAATTAACAAAATTAAACCCAAATTAACCATCGACTTGAGTCAATCAGACTCGATGCATCTCAAGTGAACTAATATGATCCATTGAACTTGTCGGGCCTAATTCGGTTCAATTTCAAAGCGACCCGAGTTCAATCGGGACCTATCAAGTCAACTTGATAGAATTAAACTTGAACTGATGCGATCGAACTCAATCGGTGCCAATATAAACTGAATTAGACTCAATGGAGATCAATTAGCCTGATCGATCATGCTCGAGGGTAAATCAAGATAAAAATGAGGTCAACACCCCTATTATGTATCTGTTGACCTCATTTATGTATGAGGTCACTAGGACCTACCTGAGCTTCTTTCTAGTGACCTGAAGACTGAGGGGTGTCCACCTTTTAATCATTTAGGTCCCAGTCAAAATCCAATCCAATCCTAATCAAATTTCATTCCACTCTTTAATTCAATCTCCAATCCAAACTCTAAGCCAGATCCCTGATCAAATCCAATCCAAATCTTAGCTAAACTTTCAACCCCAAATCTTAAGTCAACCTCAATCAAACATCAATCATACTCAGATCAATCCCAAACATTCATTTGATTATGATTGGTATCAAAAACTCAAATTCATTCTATCAAATCCAAAACCCATCTCAAATCCAAAATTCCTAAGTCTAAATCCAAGGCCAGAAGCCTGAAGTCTGAAACTGTTCCTAGGTGAGTTTTTTGTCACCTAGAATCCCAGTCAACTGACCTTTGATTCATGATCTATCAGTTACATGTTGATTCAACATATCTCTAGAATCAACCTTTCAAATTTGAGCCCAATCTGACACTTTTAACTCTAGAAAACTAAATCTATTTTCGAAGGCTGCAAAACTTTCAAATATTTATGGCTTATGCCACTGGACTTGTCACCTTATGGAATTTGACTTTGAAACTCTCCCCAACCCTCCAACCACTTTCATCACCTCTATAATGACTTATTGACCAGCAAACCACACTTTTTTAGAATCAATTTGACCCAGGGTTGACTAAAGGTCAAAATGACCAAGATGTCATTTAAGGGGATTTTGGACTTTTGGCCAAAACTCAACATGGTTCAATCTCTTCAACTCTTGAATCCTCTTCTAGTCAATCTCAAATATCATTTGGGACCCTTTGAACCCAAACCCCACTCTTTGGTTTGTCTTGGTTGACCAAGTCAACCTAGGTTGACCCAATGACCCATTAAGGACCCCCAAATAGGTGATTTGACCCAAATGACGAATTGGACCTTTAAAACCACCCCCAGTGAGCTCCAAACATTAATCCAAACTTGTTGAACCTGGACCCAACCCCTGGGCAACCTAGGTTGACCTAGTGGCCCTTTATGGGCCTAAATAGTCGCTTTGATCATTTAAACCCTTTTGACCCCACAAAACACTTCTTCTATACTTCAAAGTTCAAACCCAATCCATTGAGCTCAAACTCGGGTTCTAGGTTAACCTGGTTGATCAGGTCAATCTAGGTTGACCCAATAACCCCTTAACGGTTAAATGGGTCAATCCAACCCATTCAACCCATTCAATCCATATCAATCCCTCAAATAAACTCATAATCATAGCTTAAGCATGCCTTAGTCTTTGGCCAACCAAACTCAAGTAGAGTTGACCAAGTCAACTCACATTACTTGGTCAAACACTTTCCTATACTTTCCAATTCCAACCCTTAAGCACTAGACCTCCTCTAAACTAGTACAACCAACTCAATACCTCCCTCCTACGCCACCTCAGCAGTCAAGCTGATTGTTGACCAGTCAAACTGGTCAACAAACACTCAAAACCCCACAAAATGGTCAAATTCACATGCTAGTCCACCTCCCTTTGATCTTGGCTGCTGGGGTCACTCCATTTAAGTCCTAAATCTCCCTTAAGAGCTCTTAAACTAAGCCCAAGCTCTAGTTTAACCAAATGGAGAAGGAATGGTTCTCTCCCTCTCAAAAGCAACCAATGGCAAACTAGCTTTCCCAGCCCGTACCCTTGCCAACCAATGGCCTGGGACACATGTCAACGAACTAAGGGAGGCCTCTGATATATCAGGATCGTCTTTTTGCCTCCAGATCATTCAAATAGGGAAAATGACCTAAAATAAGCTCATTCTAACCTAAGTATTATCTCTCCACTCCAGCCCTCTCAAGCCCCTCTGAGATGTCGTTCGAGCTCTAAGGTTCTCCTCCACCTTTCCACACTTCAGATCCACCATCAATAGCTAGTTGGCGATGAGATCTCCGATGAACCAAGACCTAATCCCGTCCAAAGCGAATATCTCTTGATCTAGACGTCTTCAGCTCATAGTTTTTTCTACAAAACTGAGCGTGGACAAACAACGAATTCAAATAATCCAAAAAATTCAAAATCCATTAGTTAGTTCCCTCGAAATCTTAAACCCTAGTTTAGGATACCTAGGTTAAATAGCTTTTGATTTAATGTATCTTATGCTACAAAATTGTACCCATATGATTTATGTTCATATATTTAACCTACGTTTAAAATTTCAAATGTTTTGGTTAACTGAATTGGGAGAAATCTTCAAAAAAACCCGTTCTAGGGTGTTATTTGTAGTTGCTGTGAATGCACGTTATCTGGATCGTTGATCTTCCGATCAAGGTCCAGATCAAGTTGTTTCATGGTTCTGATTAATCGTGGATCTAATCTCGTAACTGATCTCTCCATCTGACGTGATACTGGTCTTCAATACGGAACTGCGCTCGATCGGACGATCCCATGATCGATCCGACGTGGATTAGTAAAGCCATGTGACTAATAATTGCCCAGTCATTATCGGCGACGCAATCATTGCATCGCCAAACAATGATTGGCCACGGTTTGGGCTGCCCAATCCCGTTGCGACATGTGAATCCCCCCCCCCCCCCCCCCCCGTGCATGATTAAAGTTTAATTAACTTAAAATTGAATTTTTTTTTAAATCTTTTTAATCCAAATTTCTTTAAAAATTCATTAAAAAATAAATATAAATCCAAAAAAATCCATATAATATATCAAAAAGCTCATAATTTTAAACCCTTTTAATTAAAATTAAAATTATTTTAATATATTCAATATATTTTAAATAATTTTAAAAACATTAAATTTTGATATTTTAATTATTATTTAATCAAAATAAATCAAATTAATTTAAAAGTATTAAGATAAGTTTATTCTAATATCATTTTAAATCAGAGAGGGTATTTAAAATATTTTAACATTTAAATTCATTTAAAATATTTAATATATCTCAAATTATCTTAAATATTTTGTTATTTAGATTTTAATCAATTAAATATCAGCTTAAATATTTTCAAAATTTTAAATTCTACTTTAATCATATTTTAAATATTCAGAAATGAAATATTTTAGATTTTTTTATTTTGAAATCAAATTGAATTTGAAATACCTTCCTTTAAATGTTTTAAGTATTATTAATATTTTAGTATTTAGTTAATGTTCAAACAATGTTTATTTAAATTATTTTCAAAATTTAAGAATTTATTTTAATATATATTAAATAATCAGAGGATCTCTCAAAAATATTTTAAAACTATTTTAATAACATTTTAAAATTTCAATTTGAAAACTTTCTATATATATATTAAATCTTTAAGTGTTTGAGAGATCCCTTGAAACTTTAAACATGGGTGGAGCTAGTATGAATAGAATTGATGAGGGATAAGTGATTAATCATTGAGCAATCATTTTAATAATTGTTCATTGATTACTCCTTTAATTAATTAAGTTATATTTTATTATATGCTTGTGTAGGATGCACACACTCACCTAGCTTAAGGATCTCCTAGTTTTAAGGACTTGATTGTGCTTATCATGTGTATATCTATCAAGGGTTAATAGAACTTCGATTCAAGCCTACATAACTTAGTGACATCATTAAGGACAAAAATTAAGGACTTACTTAGAGAACTTAGGAAAATTCTAGAAATTAAAATGTAAATCCTCTAGACTGGAAACTTAAACCATCCAAGTATAGTGATATCTTCTGCCCATAGAAAATTTCTCACTTATTTTAGAAATCATTAAACGGCTTAATTAATTAACTTAAGCTCAAACCCTTAATTAGGCTTTAAAATTTCTAAAAATTCTAATAAATCAAATTAAAATCCAAAAATACAAATAATACCTCTAACTAACCAAAATTCAAGCCTTAATTTAAGAAAAATAAAAGCCTCTTGTTTGGACATCAAATTTGAGCTTAATTTAATTGTAATTGAAAATTAATATTTAATTAATTTAATTAATTAAAAATTTCAAAAAATTTCCAAACACTTGGAATTCTCTCCTTAGGTTATTCCTGACCATTATAGTTGATTTCAAGAAGTTGGGAGTTCATTCGAGATAAAATCAATAAAAGCCTCTCAATTAAATAATTTTAATAATTTCAATAAATACCCAAAATTTCTAAAAATCATAACTAATTATAAAAAAATTCAAATCAAGTAAACTTAAAGGCATTGGACTCCATTTAAGTTTAATATTTATCAAAAAAATTAAACCACCAGAAATAATTCAGATTTAAAAAGTCAATAACCCGGTCAATCCTTAGTCAAAATTTAAGTCAAAACTTTAAAAATTCATAACTCCTCATAGAAAACTTCAAATTGATCATACTAATAGTCTAACTACTCATCTTAAGGTCTAATATTTGTTAAAAATTTGAAACTTTTATAATTAATTTTAATTTGAAAAGTCAACTTTTAGACCCTTAATTAATATAATTAAATAATTCCAATAATTCCCAAAACATTCAATAATTCATTAATATTTGCTGAAAACTTTAATTTGATTAATAAAATCACTCAACCAATATTATAATACACAACAACCACTTCAGAGATGAAGTTTTTAGGATGGACTACTCCGGGCTGTGAGGCTATGTGTCCTAAGGAGGCCTAGTTCATCGAGCTTAGTGGCAAAACGCCATGAATGAATTCAATGGAGTACAAAACCTTAAATCAAATCACTCTTAATTATTCAACTAAATTAAAATCTTTAATCTAACTACATTAATAAGATTTTTAGGATGTACTACTCCGGGCTGCAGGCTACGTGTCCTAAGGAGGCCTGGTTCCTCGAGCCTAGTGGCACAACATCACGAACCGTTTGATAGAAAATATAATTTAATTTAACCTTTAAGATAAGCCCTTAATTAAATTAATTAATAATTATTAACCCTTTAATTTCTAATTAATTAAATTAACTCAATCAACCTTGATCATTATTGGGTAACCCAGGCCTATAAGGTTATTAACTTAGCCCCAAGGAAGGTGAAATAAACTTCACGGCCTCGATGAGCAACAAAGTTAGTGATCATTCAATCATTCAAATATAATTGAATTAAACTTTAATTAAATCTCTCCTTCAACCTTTTAACAAACCCAAACACTAGTTAACTTTAATTAACTACCCAGTTTAAGATCTACCCCAGCCACACGGCCTTTTGTACATACTTTAGATGGTTTATTAGGATAATCAACTCTATTTTAGGCTAGGGCAGTGTTTACTTTACTGTTATGTGATAGATTTTTCAAGATTTTATTGCATATTGTGATTGAAAATTGATTGATGCGTTCGTTTACTTTTACTGCACTCTGTGGATTGATGTGATGGGCGAATAGATTACCCTTAGGTTAGGAACGATCTAGATGCTCACTAAATTTTCTGTAGGTGATCGTGCTTGTGTAGGGAAAAAAAGGGGGCTAATAAAATAATTATCATTATAAATACTACATATGCTTCTACTTCTTAACCCCCAAATAAATAAGAGCGCAGCCAAGCATGACTGGATTGAGTAATTTTAATTTTATTATATAACTGCTTGGGATTATTTTATATTTGAATGCGTGGCAGGAGAGTCTAGACTTTTTAGTTTTATATTGATGTAAGTCATTTGAAGTATTTTGTTGTAAAAGTTATATTTTGAGTTTGGGATACATAGATTCAAATTTGGATTCCAAAGAGAAAAGAATACCCCTCAAGGGGGATAATCCTTTTTTATTTGGAAGCCCAAAAATTGGACCACTTCACTACCCAAAGTAGAATGATTAACCATCCCTTCAGGGGAAGAGTTTTCTTTTCCATTTGGGTATTCATGTACGATGAATCCAAGGAGTACGAAGGGTAGAAGACTGAGGAGCTGAAGATAGAAGAGTATCCCACTCAAAGTCACTTGCGTTAGTCTTAGGATTAGAATCCAGGTTTGTAGTTAGTGGTGCCCGGCCACTTTTAATTTATATAATTCTGGGTTGTAATAAATAAGGCATTTGCCTACAGACATTATTTTAAGTAATTAATTATAATTATTGATGTTTGATTTACTCTACATGCGTATAGGATCTTGCCTACTTTTTCTTAATTTTTCGTGTTTGTGTGTCAATTTTATTTTAGCATGGATACGCGGAGGCTCATGAGGGTATGCTAATAACTATTTCTACTTAAATTTAAATACATTTTTTTAAGATAACATAAAAACTCTAACGATTTAAGAAGTAAGTCCGGGACTGCCGGGGGTTCGCATAAACATTCTTGCTGCACTCTTCTTTCTTCTTGTTAGGCACCTCCCTGCCTATGGATTTTGGCAAACCACCTGGCCTATGAGGTTGCAGATCTGTCAAGGAGAATCTATGCAATCTCTAGGATAAAACATATTTTTAAGCCTTTTTAAAACTGCTTTATTCCATTTCATACATTTAATCGAGTCGATCAGCATGCATTGCATTAGAAACATATTTAAAAGAGTCTAACTTTTAATTGTATTTACTTTTAACATTTTTACCCTACATAAGTCAAGGGACCAATGAGGACAAGCTCTAGATGTCAGTCCCAACCCTCAAAAATTTTAATAAAAATATCCCTACCACTCTTTTATAATGATCGGACTCATGGATTTTAATCGACTAGGTGGTTAGCTAGCTCCCCAATCTAGGCCGGGGTAAGTCCAGGTTTTGTACTACATTAGTTATGTTTAGACTACTGTGTTTCAGTGTCCAAATTTAGATCTAGGATCTAGGACAGATTTTGAATCATAAGACCCCAACCTCCAGGAATACAATCCCAAATTTCTAATAAATCAATCAACTCAAATTAAAATCTCTCTCAATCCAAAACTTAAAGCCTAACATTTAGATTAGGTTGGGACACTTCTGAATCGTTTCAGAATCCTAAAGTATCCCATACCTCTCTTCCATTGACCTTAAAAATAAGTGTTTAAAATTCGACCCAATCTCTGTTGAAACTTCGGATTCGCCTCTTTTGACATCACTCCTAGAAAATATTTACCATTATTTTAATCGAGAGTTTTTGTAGGAGACTCCAATATCCTATGATGTAATTAACTACAAGGGCTTGCGCGCGTATGAGATTTAGAACCCACATCAATTTCTTTTCAAAATTTGAATTAAATCTTCTTTGGGAAAATTAAAATTGATGATCGTTATCGTCATATTCAAATGATTATTAATGAATGGCATTTTCCTCCTTCGAGGAGATATATCATCTGTTAAGATGAATTCAAATATGAAATTAATGATCACTCCTCTTGACTATTGTAGTCCAATATTTGATTGAGCCTCATCCTGACCCTCTGGGGTTGTATGTAGTTCTTTCTTAAATCAGGCTACAATACTTAAGAGGAAAATAGATAATTCTAGGTCTGAACCCATTATGAGATTTTATGGCTGCCTCCCGAGGCGGTATATTATCCCTAATGGTCTGTTCGACTCCCAAATTAAAAGTTAAATTTAATCTCCAATTTTTTCAAAGAAATTTAATTTAGATTTATTTTGCACCTTGCAAGTTAAATCACCTTTTCAACACAAACAGTATTAAACTAAGAAGAGAATAATATATCATCTTTAATTGAGAGTATTCTTGGATCGAGGCCAAAGATGTAATTAATCACGGGGACTTGTTCCTATGGGGAACCACCCATTTGAGCTGATGTATTGAATGGGAGAAATCTCATGATTATCGAGTTATATATATTATCATCCATCAAGATATATACACAAAAGTTATTATTCTCCATAGATAATCATATGTATAATTTCATCTGCTCTCATATTAGCCTGTTTGTGTAGAGTGTAAAGGTCTGCGACCATTTTGTCTTACGAAATAGTGTGATCGTACCTTTTATATTCTAAACCCTGCGAGCAGCATCCTTTCAGAGACCCACAATTATCTTCAAACTACCTCACCATTTTCTCCATCACACCCCCAATCATGTATATTGCCTCAACACTATCTCTCAGCTAGTACAATCAGATCAAACATCAATATACATAATAATACAATATGAGTTAATTCAAAGTTGGTCGAATAATTATCATATATTGATCGAATTATCTTAAGGTTTATTTGAACATGATTAAACATATTTTGAAGCATGTTTTAAAGAAAATAGATCATGATTTCACTCTTTTTAAAAGATGATCGATCATGGATTCAAACAACTTCGAATATGATTGAAACATGGTCGGAAGCATGGTTTGAAGCACGGCTTGTAGATGATTGATCATGGTTTCAAACATATTCAAAGAAGATAGAAGCATGGCTTGAATCATGTTTGAAGCATGTTTTGAAGAAGATAGATCATGGTTTCAAGCATCTTTAAAGATTATTGAAGTTTTAGGATTTACCATTTTATCTTAGGTAACTTGAATATGAATAAAAAGGCATTCAGAGTAATACTGCTCAGTGAGGTTACCACTTGAATGTTAGATCATATTTTCTTAAAAAGGTAAATAACGGTCATGTCTTTTAAATATTGAGTAGTATGAGTCATATAAAATTAAATTTCCCTTAGGGGTTGTTTGGTTGAAAGAAAAGTGCTTGTAAAGTAAAGTAAGTACATTATTTTTTCACTCTTTGATATTTGGTTTGATGAAAAGCAAATCCAAGATAAAGTAAAGTAGATGCACTATATTCTATTTTAGTTCATTTTTTAGGGAAAGCGTTCTCGCCCAATATGACTGATAACGCTCTAAACAGTTCAAGTGCTTCCTTGATCATGCATGGCGACCACTGTCTCCACCGCCACTTGCTGCCCGCCGCCTACCATCACCATCTGCCGGCAGCCCACGCCTGGCAATCGGGTGGTGAACATTTCTGTTGGTTTTGCAGGAAGCCTCCTGCCATTTCCTTAGTTCGGCATGCCTCATGGCCTTCTTGACTGGTTTTTGGTTATTTTTGTTGCCCATAAAATGACTAAAATTTGGGTTATTTTGTCTTTTTGAGGTAGTTTTGCGATCTATATTTTTATTATAGTGATTAAAAGCTTTGTAATCTTTAATTTTGACCTCCTTTTGGGCCTATGATTGTAAATCCTTTTTTCATTTAATGAAATTTGCAATTTACAGCTAAAAATATTTGTAATTTATAGTAATGGAGTTGAAACTAGTGGACGACCTGTTCTTTTGGATTACAGCTACAGGTCTTTGTATATTCCTCTCCTAGATGGCTGCTTGCTTAGTTTTTTTTCTTAGCTACTTTGGTTAATGTGGGATTGATTATTAGTGCTATAGAAGATTGTGGAATTGAGATTAGCGCTCCAATTTCCTTAGTTATGGGTGATATTTACTGCCAAAAAAGACTTGTTCTTCTTCTAGTGATTTGTTAGTCTATCTACAGATAATGAGCTTGCTCAAATTAGACTCCCATTAAATTCATTTTATTATTAGTTGATGCTTAAGGCTATAAATAATCTAAATTGACCTTAATACTACACTAATAAAGTTCATTCATTTATTTTTTTATCAAATTTGGATCAAATTTAAACATTATTTGATTTTAAATCTTATTCAAACTTATTTATAAGTTTTATTTCATATAAATTTTTAGCAAGATATAACTTAAATTTCATGATGATTATTTTTATAGGTATTGAATTTATATTGAGATAAATATATCATAAATTTTGATTGATAAAGTATGTTTAAAACATATTTAAAAAAATTAATGATGATAAAAAAAAATTAAATATGCATGAGAATTGCATAACTCATTTAAATCTTATCTCTTCCTCTCTTTCACCCTCTGTTCTTCTTGACTTGTAAATACTATCTTTTTCTTCTTTATATATTAGCTATTTCTGAATGTATTTCGAAAAATCTTAGCGGGCAATGATTTTCTTACATTGTTTGCCTTATCATGTAAATATAAATCAATTTGTAGTTATGGATTTTAAATGGTTTAGTTTTCGGCTACCTTCTATGGATAAAAAGGCATTCGTTTTCTTACTCTCCGCGAAGCCGTCGAATTTCAAAGAAACGGTCGAAATGAAGGCTTCCCCTTAACAAGGCAATCATCCTAGGCTGCCTCTATTGGAGACCATCTAATCTTTATCTCTTCCAAATTTCCAATCTCTGTTTCTCCTACTGTTCAGTTGTTCTGCTCTCTCTACCTCGATCATCGGTGCCATGGCGGGATGGTTTGTTGGTCCAATCATGGACAAGATCATCAACGCTTGCTCTGATTACCTGGAAGATCAAGTCGGATGGCAGACGGGCATGAAGAAGGAGCTGGAAAGCCTGCGAGAGAACCACCCCAAGATTCAAGCTGTCGTCTTTGCCGCTAACCAAGCACAAATCAATGATAAAAACAGGGCTCTCAACAAATGGATATGGCAGCTGCGAGATGCTATTGATGAGGCAGATGATGTGCTCGATGAGTTTGAGTACATGAAGCATAAACAACAGCTCCCCAAATACACGGAAGAAACTAAGGTGCGTTCCGCCACCACAAGCTTCCTATTTGATTCTGCTCGCGAATATATTTATTTATTTATTTGATAATCTATCAGAAACGAAAGGTCACGAGCTTCCTATTTGAAAGTGCTCGTAAAATTCTCAAAATTGGCGAACGTGTTCTCAAAAGGGATCCCAACTTGAAGCGACTGGAGGAGGCTGTGCAGAAACTTGATGAAGTTTCGGCTGATGTTACTACTTTCCTTCATCTTTTAGACAGCACGAAGCAGGAGCAGAAGGAGCAGGAGGTTGATTTCTACAAAACACGTGAAACAGGATCTTTGCCTAAAAATGATCTAATTGGGCGGGGCAAGGATAAGGAGTTTGTTATGCAGTGGTTGAGGATGCCATCAAATGAGCATAGGGGAACTGATTTGTACAGAAACATTTCTCTTCTATCTATAGTGGGTCATGGTGGTATGGGGAAGACAACTCTCTTGCAACATGTCTATGAAGATGAAATGACAAAGGAATTTGATCCTAAGATGTGGGTTTCTGTTTCCAACAACTTTAATGTGAAAAAAGTCATTGCAGATATGTTGGAATCTCTTGATAAGAAGAAGCCTGATTTGGATTCACTTGATGCACTTCAAGATAGGCTTAGGATTGCTGTTGGGTCCAAGAAGTTCTTACTGATTCTGGATGACATTTGGGAGGAGGAGGAGAACCGCGATATCAACAAATGGGAGGACGTGCTCGCTCCTCTAGCTTATGGGAAATTTGGGAGTAGGATTTTGGTAACAACTCGAATGGACTCAGTTGCAATGAAGATTGCAAAGATCATTAAAAAGAAAGAGAAAATATTTAGATTAGAGGGCTTGAAGAAGGATGAGTGTTTGCAGCTCCTCAACTCTCATGCATTTGCTGGTGTAGAGAACCCCCCTGATGATCATAAAAAATTAAGAGCCATTGCTGGACAGATAGTTAAAAAGCTTTTAGGATCTCCATTGGCTGCTAAAGTCATTGGTGGTGTTCTGAATGACAACTTGGATGAAAGGCATTGGAGGACAGTTCTAGAAAACAATTTATTGGCTCAGAATTATATCTACTCCATCTTAAAACTGAGCTATATATTTCTGCCAAATCCTCTACAAAATTGTTTTGCATTTTGTTGTAAATTTCCACAATATCATCTGCTTGATAGATATGATTTACTCCAAATGTGGATTGCATTGGGTTTCATTCAGCCGTCTCGAGGAATGACTATGGAGGATATTGGAGGAAGGTATTTTGATGTTTTAGTCAAAAAAAATTTGTTTGACAAGGTCAGAAGTCATTACAAGATGCATGATTTAATATATGAGTCAACATCTAAATTTTTTGCACAGGAATGCGTTGAAGTTATGGATGATGAAAAGTCATCTCTCGAAATTTCGGAAACAATTCGATATTTGTCTGTTGAAACTACAAATCTAGACATCATAAAAAAGATTGGGCAGTTAAAACATTTGCATTCTCTTTTCTTGTTCTATGAAGCTTCTAATCAGGATATTTGCAGTGCACTTATTAAAATATTCAAAGCATCAAGAAGCCTACGCTTATTATACATATTTGCTCCAGGCTTAGAAATGATACCTGAGGAGATTGGAAATTTGATACATCTTCGATACTTAAAGATTTATAGTGATAATTTGACTATGCTGCCAAGATCTCTAAGTAATCTCTATCACTTGCAGTACATAATCTATGATGGGCTAAGCCAATCTAAAGGTGATGATTTTTTACCAAGTGACATTAATAACCTTTCTAACTTGCATTTAGTGAAAATGCCCAATAATTATATTTCTTCTATATGTGGGATTGGGAAGCTAAAGTCTCTTCAAGAACTGCATATGTTTAATCATAGAGATGTGAGTGGTTATAGAATTGGGGAGCTGGAGAATATGAATGATCTTTGCAAATTACAAATCTACAACCTTGGAAATGTGAAGGACGCCGAGGAGGCTTGTAGTGCCAAATTATGTGCGAAGAGGAGGCTCACAGATTTAACCTTATGTTGGAGTTATACTGATTCGAGGAACATCCATTTAGATGAGAACGTGCTCGACAACCTTCAGCCACCAAAATGTCTAAGGAATCTGAGCATAATGAGATACATGGGTGCAAGGTCTGCAATATGGATGAACAATGTCAATACGATCTTCAATCTAGAGAAAATCGAATTGGGCAATTGCATTGAGTGGGAAATTCTTCCTCCTTTCGGGCAACTTCCCTTCCTCAAGTCTCTCAAACTTTATGACATGCCGAAAGTAAAATGGCTCAACAAATACCATGCCTTTCCATTGCTGGAGGTTTTACATATTAGCTGGTTAATAGCATTAGAGGATTGGTTTGAGGCAGGAGTAGCTGCTGAAGATGGATGTTTGTTTCCTTGCTTAATGGAACTGAAGCTAAATTACTGCCCAAAGTTGAAAGAGTTGCCCTCTTTGCCTTCTGAGCTCAAGAGCTTGCGGATAGAAAACACTGGGTGGACGACTTTGAAATTTTACAGCAATTCAAATCCTATTCCTCTTGAAACATTAGAGGTCTCTGACTGTCAAAACATCACATCTCTTCATCTAGCTAATGAAATAGCAAGACTTACAGTACTAAGATACTTGACAATTAAAAATTGCCCCAATCTGATCTCTCTCGGAGAAATGCAAACCACTAATAATCGCCATCTCATGCTCAGCGATCTCAGCATAAGTGATCCATTGGTGTTGCTAATGGAGCCATTGAGAAGTATCGCCTCCTTAAAAAAGCTGAGTTTTTTGGATAATGATGAGCTGGTTTCATTTCCAAATGAGGCGGAGCAGTGGTTTCTGCAAGTTAGATCATCTCTTTGCAAGCTGGAATTGTTACATCTCAAATCCTTACAGTCTCTCCCTTCCTCCATGGAAAGCTTATCTTCACTTCAGGAACTATGTATTGAACATGTTCCTATGCTTCGGGAATTACCGAACCTTCCTCCCTCTTTGAAAAGTCTATCATTTTGGGAATGTCCTCCAGAGTTGAAGGAGCGCTATCGAGAGGATGGAGGCTCCCATTGGCACAAGATTGCTCACATTCCTCGTATCAATTATAATCCCCTATAATAGGTCCAACTACTTCAATGAAAATTTCAAAATACATAAGCAAACACTTTTCTTCTTATCTTATTAATTTGTTTGATAAGCATGAAATGTGGAGAATGCAATGTCAGCATGAACCAGTTTGTATCACTTGATGTACTCAATTTTATTTATGTATCACTTCATCGTCCTTTTATATATGTAAATATATTTTTCTTTAAGCAAGATTCCTGGGTTTGATGATTTACAACTGAAATCTTAGCAGTTTTTTTTTAAATTTCGTATTGATTTCTCGAAATCAAACAATTATTGAATTATTGTTTAATTTTGATTTTATGTTTATGAGTTTGCAGAAACAAAAAGAATTTTGGATGATCGGTCATCTTTAATCTATGGATTTTATTTCTTTTTGATAATCTATATTTATAATATTCTACTATGTTGTCATTAAAATTTTTGCACTTTCATCAACCTTTGCATTAATTTTCTTTATTGATTTATCTATTTTTAGATACATGCTATCTCATTAGTACTTTTTATTAATGGTGTTGGGAACTAACAAAAAAAATCTTAAATTTCATTGAGATGGTTTTTATAGCTATTAAATTTATTTTGAGATAAATACATTTAAAAGCACAAGCATCCACTTCCTCTGTTCCATGTGCTAACAACAACAGACCAAGCAAATAATCCGTCATTCACATATAACAAACCTCTGTTATCACAACCGTCCATGTGTACAACTCTAGCTATATATATAACCTCTGTAATCACATGAATAGTGAAATAGAATATATGCAATCTTTATACAAAAGCTTAGTTTCTCTGCTACTGTTATCTTGTGATATGATGTATCAGGTTCTTTACACAGCTTGTAGCTAAAGCTGTCTTCATGGTATCAAAGCACAGGCGTAAAACAAAGCCAGCATGAATATCATAATGGCTCAGTCATCCTCTTCACAAGTAGCAGAATACCCCACCGTAGAATCCATCGACCACATACCCATTCCTTCTTCCCTGAAACTAGTTCTGTCCACCATTAAAACCATAGTTCATGTCTCTCTCTCTCTCTAATGACAACTACCCCCTATGGCGATCTCAGATTCTCAAACTTCTGAGAGCCACCGACTTTGCTGGACATCTCGACCACACCACCATTTGACCTTCACATCTACTACAATAACCCGATGGCAGCAACATTCCTAACCCTCGTTACACTCAGTGGCTCCTGATCGACCAAAACTTAGCAGTTGTCATATGCTCCACTATTTCTGCTTCTATCCTACCGTATGTTCTTCACCTTGAGGGTTGCTCCAAGATTTGGAGTACGCTTGAACTTCGACTTCAAGCTTCCAACCGCTCACGAGTAATCCAATTAAAGAATGAGCATAATATTTCAATGAAGAATCTCACAATGACGCGGTACTTAACTACAGTCAAGACACTCGTGGACAACATCACCGCAGCCGACTTCAACGCAGATCCAGAAGACATCATCCTCTACATACTCAACGGATTACCCCCCATCTATCAAGCCTTTAAAACCTCCATCCGTACACAACTTACACCAGTTAGCCTCAACAACATATATTCCTTGCTCATAAGCGAGGAAATCAACCTTGTAGCTGAATCCACTCGGAACTATTAGTCACCTGAGCCCCACACAGCTCTCTATACAGTTAATTAATTTTTTCAAGAGAGAAAAATACTGTAATTATTATATTAATTTTCAAAAACTCAGCTTTCCCATGACAATTTCACATTACTTGTCAAATTTATCAATTAGAAAAATATAATGTGACATGATGAATCATACCCATATCACCAGGATTTTCAAGATGAATCAATCACTCGCCTGCTTGTTATGAGCTTGAATAGCAATACCCCATAAGCAAACACATCAGTCTTCTCATTCATAACTATGTCCATGAAATATTGAGGTGCCATATATCTGAAATATAGAAGATGATCACTTAAATAACATGAGAGAAACAGAAACCAATTTACCACATAATTTCACAAGAACTGGTCTCACTCAAATGTGCCTTAAATCGGAAATATGAAGACATGCTTCATTCGATATTTTCTCTGGCTACACTCTTCTTTCACTATGAAGAAAGCATCCCTAAAATATTTTCCAAATTGCATCACCTATTTTTTAAACTTTTAAGGCTTGTACCATTTTCAATTAACACAACTCTTTTCTAGCCTTACTAATTAGGATATGTCATAGGCAGCAAGACAAAATAAGAAACAAGCTCAGCTATTATAATCACATTAACATAGATGGTGTAAGAAAGTGAAAACATAATAATCGGCATTCTTGTGATCCTTTTTAAGGAGCAAATAGAGGTTAAAAAATAAAATGCATCATCCCATACTTCTTTCAAACACACATATAATGCACTTAAGTTACATGAAATCAAGAAAAATACTACTGTATAAAAATAATTGCACATTCATTAAGTGCTTGTGAATAAAAGATAAAAATTTAAAATAAGCATTAAAAAATGATCATATGAATGAATGAATAAATTTGTTAGTAAAAGTATTTGCAATAATGATCATATTAATGAAAAGTTAGAGCTGTTCATATAAAATAATATTTGAAAAAATATAATTTATTTATTTTTACAATTTGATAAATAATAGGACAAATAAAATCTAGAACGCTAATCACAAAAACTGTAATCTCTTATAGAAAATTATTTCGATAAAATGATTCTTATTGAAGTATACTATTTTAAATTGTAACAATTGACAATAGTTAAATGTCAAATGAAAATAAAACACCACATTTAAAAATAATAATAAATTCAATGATATTTTCTATCAAATAAATAATTTTAAGCATGCATATAATTTTTTTTTAAAAATGAATTGTTTTATTAATTTGAGTTAATATAATTTCTAAAAAAAGATATTGAAAATCATATCATTCAATAGAATCTTAGTCTTTCATTTAAACTATTATGATAGATTGCTAAATTTAAATCAAAGCATCAAAAAGATTCATAAATTTTTATGCACTATGTGAATAGAAATAACTAAGTCAATTCCATCTATAAACCAATTGTTAATAAATTAATTTATCTCGATATAAAAATGATTTAAATAAAAAATTCATATTTGACTTTATTATCAAATGACTTGAACTCAATTTTGTTAGGATTCTCGAATGATATCAAGATTTTGTCCAAACAAATTGGTTCCATGCATCACATTTAGCTTGATCTTATTTTAAAAATAGTTGAGATAACCTATAGGTTATTTGGATATTTCAAGATTCCTATAAGGTAGGAATATGAGAGATTGATTTTCATCATTGTGAACTATCAATGATGATAATGAGCAACCTATCATAGCCATATATAAGCCAAAGAAATAAGAGATTTGAGAGACATGCATGCAAGTAAATATGAAAGGTAGATGATTTTAGCCGAATATGAAGATTTTAACCACTTGAATGTGGTGGAAATTAGAATTGATTTGGATTTACTGCGTAAGATATTATATTATAATGTAACAAAATCTCTATAATCTTATCCTAATCTACTTGAAACTTCATATTTTCTCAACATTAGATTTTTAGAACTCCAAAGGAGCAACAACAACATCAAGCCTTTATCCCACTACGTGGGGTCGGCTACATGAATCCTTTTTCTCCATTGTGTCCTATTAAAAGTCAAATTCTCGTTTAAATCTAATAAAGAAAGATCATTTCTAATATTTTCTAACCACGTCTTTTTAGGTCTACCTCTACCTTTCTTAACATAAGTCAAATCTAAGACCTCTACTTTCCTAACCGGGTCATCGGGAGGCCGCCGTTTTACGTGACCAAACCATCTAAGGCGACTCTCTCTAATCTTATCTTCCACTGGAGCTACTCCAACCTTTTCACGAATATGCTCATTTCGTATCCTATCTCTAAGGGTAAAGCCACTCATCCACCTGAGCATCCTCATCTCTGCAACACTTAACTTAGAATTATGCTTCTCTTTTAATGGCCAACATTCAGCACCATAAAGCATTGCAGGTCTCACCACCATCTTATAGAATTTTCCCTTAAGTTTGAGGGGTACTTTTCTATCACACAATAAGCCCGATGCATTCCTCCACTTCAACCATCCAACTTGGATTCTGCTGATAATATCCCCATCTATATCACCATCACTCTGAACAATAGATCCAAGATATCTAAAACGTGTACTCTTATTAATGACTTGATCGGCCAAAGTCACAATGCCCTCACTAGGTCTATTATTACTAAAATTACACTCCATATATTCCGTTTTAGATCTACTCAAGCGTAAACCTTTAGACTCTAAGGTTGACCTCCACAATTCTAGTTTACCTTCAACTCCCTCTCTAGTCTTATCAACAAGAAGAATATCATCAGCAAAAAGCATACACCAAGGTACATCCTCTTGCAAATGTCTAGTGAGAACATCGATGACTAAAGCAAAAAGATATGGGCTTAAGGCTGATCCTTGGTGTAATCCAATCGAAATAGGAAAATACTTGGTCAAACCACCTTGTGTTTGAACACAAGTAATAGCTCCTGCATACATATCTTTAATGATTTGAATATAAGCGTTATTAACTTCTTTCTTTTCAAGAACTCTCCGTAGCACTTCTCTTGGAACTTTATCATATGCTTTTTCTAAATCAATAAATATCATATGTAAATCCTCCTTATTCTCTCTATATTTCTCCATCAAACCTCTTAATAAATGTATGGCTTCCATAGTAGACCTACCCGGCATAAATCCAAATTGATTTTGAGAAACATTAGTATCACGCCGCAACCTATACTCCATAACTCGTTCCCATAGTTTTAAAGTATGACACATTAACTTAATTCCTCTATAATTCGCACAATCTTGTGCATCACCTTTATTCTTAAAAATAGGGATTAACACACTCATTCTCCACTCATCTGGCATCTTTTTAGTCTTCAAAACAGTATTAAAAAGTTTAGTAAGCCAAGAAATTCCTTCATCTCCTAAGCATTTCCACACCTCTATTGGAATATCATCAGGTCCAACAGCTTTTCCACCCTTCATTTTCTTTAAAGCCTCTCTAACTTCGGTTTTACTAATACGCCGATAAAAACAGAAATCTTTATTTTCATTTAAAGTGCTAAGGTCACTACAGTCAATTTTATTTTCACATTCTTCCTTAAAAAGTTTAGCAAAATATCTCATCCACCTTTGTTGAATATCATCTTCTAAAAAAAGTACTTTTTGATCTTCATCCTTAATACACTTCACTTGAACTAAATCCTTACTACTCCTATCTCTTTGTTTGGCTAGCTTATACATATATCTTTCTCCCTCCTTAGTATCTAATCTATTATATAAATCACTAAAAGCTAAACTCTTTGCATCACATATTGCTTTCTTAGATTCCTTACGTGCCTCTTTATATAATTTCCAATTATCAGAATTTTTACAATTAAACCAATTTTTATAACAAATCTTCTTATTTTTAATCTTTTCTTGCACATTTGGATTCCACCACCAACTATTTTTACTATTAGGAGCTTTTCCCTTTAAAACTCCAAGCACATCTTTTGCAATATTCTTAATATTACTAGCCACTTTTTCCCACATAACATTAGCATCCTCATGCACAGACAAAATCTTAAGATCTAAAATCTTACTCTCAAAAATATTTTTGTTAATATTCTTTAAATGCCCCCATCTAATCCTAGGAAAACGTTTTACTTTATTTTTTAATTTCTTCCCCATTATCTTCAAGTCAAAAACTAATAAACGATGTTGGGTACATAAGTTTTCACTCGGAATAACTTTACAATCTTTGCAATCTAAACGATCTAATTTCCTTATAAGAAAATAATCAATCTGAGTTGTACTATATCCATTTTTATAAGTAATGAGATGCTCATTCCTTTTCTTAAATAATGTATTAGCAATTAAAAAATCATAAGCTAAACAAAAATCTAATATGGACTTACCACCTTCATTTGTCGTTCCAAACCCATGGCCACCATGAATACTTTTAAAATCATCTACCTCTCTACCAACATGTCCATTTAAATCTCCTCCAATAAAAACTCTTTCTTCAAGATGTATCTTTTGTATTAATTCTTCTAAGTCATTCCAAAATTTTAATTTTGAATCCATATCCAAACCCACTTGAGGAGCATAAGCACTTATAATGTTAACAATCTTAGCATCAACAACAATCTTTAAAGCTATAATTCTATCTCAAATTCTATTAATATTTATAACATTATCCTTCAAACTCTTATCTAAAATCACACCTACACCATTTCTAGTACGACTCCTACCCGAATACCAAAGTTTAAATCCTAAACTATCAATCTCCTTAGCCTTCACTCCAACCCATTTAGTTTCCTGAATGCACAGAATATTTATCTTCCTTTGAATCATAATATCTATTAATTCCATTAAAGAGAACTCCAAAGGAGCAATTGATAAAAAAGATCGCACCATGAGCTCACAAGCACTTACAAAGCCCACAAAAGTACGAAACAAAGTGCAACATTTTTTAGCAAAACACATTATACACTATAATAAAAGACTGGATAAACTATCACTTTCCTGTATTTAAAAACCAACTACCTATTCATGAAGGCTAATAACAGCTGCATGAAAAATCTGCAAGCAAGCTCAATTGATTAATTTAGCATTTCTTTCATGTCGTTAGATCAATAAAATGCTCACTTGTTAACCTTCGGGCCGAAGCTAATGAGCAAGTAGCGCATGACTACTCATAACATTAAATTTTTAATCCATCCATTTAATTATTTGCTCAATATTATCAACATATCTAAATAAATAATATTCACAGTGCACAAAACATAAAAAATGGTATAATAACATAAAATAAATGATAAAAATAATTAAATAAATATTGTATCAAATTTTAACAATTTACCTTCTCCGACCACCGTCGCTCGACTACGATCCTCCGACCTTTGTTGCCAACTACAGTATTTCGAAACACCATCACCCAATTACGATCCTTTGACCTCCGATCTCCTAATCATTATCACCAGGCTACTCCGACACCTATTAACTTTATCACCTACCATCACTAACAGTTTCAGCATACACCATAACTTTTATAAGATTGATGCAAGCTATCAACACCAACTTTGATTCTTGGTGTCAGCAATTGGATTTATGTTGAACATCTTTGTCTCTATTCTACTCTTCTTAGAGAAATACAACTAAACAAATAAATGAACAATCTTTTAAAGACAACTCTTACGTCATTGAGAACTTTTTAGTCAACCACGTGTTTATATATTGTCTGTTTATACATTAAATTAATGTTTTTCCATGAAAAAGGGTGTCATTTGTAACTGATGATAAATACTAGTAAAATCATTTTAATTGGGTCAAATCTCATAGTTTTCCATTTTGATTTTCCACATAAAGTTTTTGATGGCTCATATAGTTCATGCACTTCTTTGATATATGCATGTGTATTAGATCTTTATGTAAAATTAAGACTTTAAACACTTTATCTCTTTACATAAATATTTTAGCATGCTAATTTATTTTTAATTATTAATGCATCTTATTTAATTGATGTAAAATATTAATAATTTAAACATTATCAAAATAAAACAAAACAATAAATTACGGATTCTATATAAACTTGAATGGGAAATTCCCTACGTAAGAGCCCATCTCTCCCTAATCCTCCTACACTTCGCGAAACTGTGCACGACCAAGAAGCGGAGAATTTGCGACGCTTTCTCGTTGGGAGGGAATCGACGGGATCAGTGGTTGGCGAAGGAGGGTTAAATCTGCCCAGTGCCCTAATTTGGTTTATCCGGGATACAAGATACGGCGGGGGAGAAACGGGATTTAAGATTTTGCCGGACAGAAATTTGTCATTTTTGCTGTTTAACAGAATTTAGGTTAAATCCAGCGTGAAAGATTGCCTCCTCATTCCGTCTTACATAATGAGTAGTTTTGAACCCTTCAACAGGTATGAATCGTTATCAATTTGGGACTTCCCCGATATTTTCTTACCCGGGCAGCATTCTTCTTTATTTCAGCTGCTTATGGTTATACGTTTCTACCGATTTCTTCTGACGAGAAACTCTGGCTTCTGATGTTATTTAGGCTGGTGAGGCTCGCGGCTCGGGCCTTCTACGATGACATTACCATGAAGGGCGATAACCAACCAAAGACCGGGAGGGGCGATAACAGGGGAATGACAGTGGTTGTCCTTGATGCGCTCACCAGGTATAGATTAGGTCTCCAGTTCAAGGACTAAAAGCTTTTCAATGACCCGGTTAGGAGAGCAGATGTATTAGATTTGGCTTATATCAAGAAAGGTAGAGGTAGACCTAAAAAGACTTGGTTAGAAAATATTAGAAATGATCTTTTTTTTATTAGATTTAAATGAGAATTTGGCTTTAATATACAATGGAGAAAAAAGATTCATGTAGCAGACCCGACAGTGGGATAAAGTTTTGATGTTGTTGTTGTTGCTGCATTCAAATGCATAAATTGAGGAGACAACCATATATTGCTGGTTATTGCATTAATAATATTTCTGAATAGTTCTTATTACAAGTAGAGGATATGTGATGTGTAAATTTTTTTCAGCTATATTCAATTAGGCTGCCTGCTGGTTGATTATTGATCAAATAAATTGTCTTTTGATGGTATTATGTATCAGTTGTGAAAGGTTCTTTGAAAGGTCAAAACTAACTCTACTATTCAAGCCATCTTGTTGTCAATATTTAAAGAATTTAGATAAGCCAAAAAAATAATACCACAAATCAAATCATGCATGCAAAAAATCTTGCCTAATTCAAGCCAAATATCTTTAAAGGATGGGGTGGCTAATCACAGACGAGGAAATTAAGGAAGTCATAATAACTATTCATAATTCACTTCATAAAGATTATTCTCTCTCTCATAGGTGCCCAAATTAAGGAAAGTAATTCCAAGGAATATTCTTTAATGTAATTTCATTTAATTATCGATACAAATGACAAGCATTTAGATAAGGACTTGCCTGATGAAATGCATTTCGTACAATGAATAGGAACTATCTTCTTTCCTATTTGTGGGATACATTTGAATTTTAATGTAATTATTTGATTTTTTTTAATTTGGCAATTAGATGGCCATAAATATAATTTATAACTAGGCTTTAAGATAAATAGAAACCAAGTGGAACACATTTCAATTTAATTGGTGTTAATTTTTTCCCCTATCCCTCCCTCTTCCTCCCCTCCAATATCCATTAGTTTCTAGTCTCAGGCATATATGCCAATATCCTCAAATTCTGTTCACTAGTATCAGCCAGGATAGATAATTTAGTGCTATTGTTTTTTCAACTATTGGTTGTATCCATCTGGAAAGGAATTGAGCTCTATAGTTGTTGTTCATTCTTTTTATTGTTCTGTAATAGTGAATTAATTCACTATTAAAGGCTGAGACTAAGAGGAAATTGAAGGTAGTAAATTAGACAACAAGGAGGCGGAAACAACCAATAATTCTCCAAATTCTTTCCAAGGAGCCATTCTGTCTTGGTTTTATTTTTAGAATTATTGCATTTAATCTCATAGGCAATCATAAATCTTTGCGTGCATCTCAAGGGAAGCCTAAGTCATTGAAAAATCCTATTGGTTCCACAACATTCCATAGTATTATTTTTGAGTAAATTTGATATCATAATATGAGTGTATTGTTATTTTCGATTGATTTCAGGTCAGGTTGCTTATCACACCCCATGATCTAATTAGGAAGAATTGTCTATTTTAATCTTTTAATTATATATTTGAGTCACTAATAACATGCATATACTAGAATAATGTAGCAAAAATATTATTTCTTTTCAGTTCATATAATATCGAAAGATCTACATATGCATTTAATTCATCTCCTCAAAAATCATATACAATAGCCATGTGTACAATTTATCATATCAGTCTATCTCTTACTCATTCATGACTATAAAAGAATAAATAACATAAGATAAAAATACCTATATCAACAACCTTGGATCAATCTTGCTCCACTGGGTCTTTATCCTCCCATGAAATTATGTAAATCACGTAATGAGCACGAAGCCTAATAGGTTATCTGAATCTGCTCTTACACTCAATGCACGACAACTAGAAAAATATATATGTTATCATTCAGATCATCAATATGAACAGAAACAATCCATGTGATCAGTAACATATTAGTATGAACAATAGTGATTAATGTGAATAGTATCAATAAATATGAGCAATACTTATGAGATGTATCAGTAATCCTTGAATTAGTCCTATTCTAGTGTATCATGGGAAGTGCTATAGGAAAGACCATCATATGAATCAATGTAACCATATTTGTGCTCTATTAGTTGTCCATACATGTATGCCATTTTTATGCCTTATCATGATTAGTAGTGTATCTATCCTATAGCCTCATGTATCAATGTCTCAATTATTATGCATGTCATGTCCTGTTGGTTCAGATGTATCATGTGTCATATATATATATATATATATATATATATCATATAGCATGTATATCATATATCATTAACATGCATCACATATAAATGCCATGTATTATCTATCATGTAGTATGTATCATATTTCAGTATCATGTGTATCATGTATCTTGTACCTGTATCAATCTTAACACATATTCAGTTCATGTATCATGTATACTATATAACTTATGCATGTCATATATCATGTCATATTTAATCATATGAAATCATGTCGTATGTATATATTATCATATTCATGCAAGATAGAATGTCTGACTAATCATATGATATTTTCCTGTATCTTATCATATCATGTTATTGTCATTGTTATGGTCAGGTTATATGATATTTTCCCTGTATCTTGTTATATCATGTTATTGTCATTGTTATAGTCAGGCGACTTTTTGTAAAAGTCTTCAATCTTGTCTGTCGGCGTATCTTGTACACTTATGACTCCCATCTTATATATTGTATCTCGTATTAGGATTACACAACAAACTCATTATTTAAAAGAAAGCCTGACGGTTTATCCTCCTGTACAAGGCATCTTGCTCTGGCCAGCTCAAATCGGTTAATAACTAGCCAGCATTTCTTGCAGCTATACACGCATGCCATATCATATATTCACCAATTATAATAACTTGTATCATGTATCCTGTATGTATCTAGTACAATTAACGTGTGGATCATTTTAGTACTATGCTATCAATGTGCATTTCCTACCAGTGAGCTCATGTCAATATGCATGTCATGCCATATAAACTTTATCAGATGCATGTCTTATTAGACTTGATGGAATAGATGTAATAATCCTAATTTATTTCATGTGTGCCCCTATTCTTTTTATTTCAGTTAAAATGCTACATATGCAAAACTACGAATTGAAATTTCAATATAATCATGTCAAAACATGCAAAATTATGATATCTATGACATATCAAAAGTTACATGGTAAAAATTCGCTAAATCGGGAGATAATGCATTTCAAGCAGATTAGAGAATACTCATATTTAAAATTATTGAAAATAGAAGTAGGATTCAGAGTATCTACCACAATCAGAGCAACTTTGTTAATCGGAAAGAACGAACGGAAATGCCTCGAAGAGAAACTTCTCTCTTCTCTCTCTTCTTTCTCCCGCTCTTCTCTCCTTCCTTCCTCAACTAAGGACATGTGAATGGGGGTTTGGGGATGGCTTAGGGAATACTTAAATGAGATAATGAAAATAGATATTTAAAAAAATAAATTTTCTGACCTGGTGTTGCAGCACTCGAGACTAGAACGCTGTAGTGCTACCCTAAAACACTGTAGAATAGAAGAATTAGCGCCACTACGCCAAAGCTTAGCGCTGCTGCACTGGCTCAGCCAAAACCATCTAAATAGAGAGGCTAGTATTGTTGTCCTCGTCATAATAGCGCCGCAATGCTCCCAGCCAGATTTCTATGTATATAAATTTTCTAATCAATTTCAGGTTATTAAAAGTTCATTAATCAATTAAAATTTGATTTATTACATTGGTATCAAAGCGCATTGCTTTCACCCATAGGATTCTATATGATGTGTAATCTGAGGGCTTGTTTGGTTGGAGCTTATGTTAAGCTAAGCCAATTTATGCTTAGCTTAAGCCTTAAGTGGGGTTAAGGCATGTGGTTGTTGAAAAGATAAGCTACTCTGAGCTAGGAAAATTATCGGGTCGGTTTTAGGCAAAGTGCATGTTCTTTAACACATCATGGTAACTTTTTAATGAATACATTTTTGTTAATTTATCAGGAGGATCAAATAATCATGGTTACATGCTTAATAATTATTTTTTTACAACAAATTTTCACAAAAAAAACTTGTCAACATCTCCCCATAAAACATAACAATTACACAATTCACAATTTAATTAAATTACCAAATTAATCATTGTATATAACAACTATTTTTAAAACAAAACCTTAAATATGAAAACGTAACTTCATACTCTAACAGCCATGCCTTACAAATAAACAATATAAAAGTTAAATTACATTGGAGAATTCTAATTTCTAACCTCAATTATAATAGGACTTGATTACATAAGCTTGCAAAAGCATATCCATATTATGAAGGTTAAAATAACCATGAATTACAAACAACATTAAATTTTGTGGGCTTCTCTGTAATACATCAATCAATTATTGTGCTGGTTTAGTTGAGGTTCATCTTAAATTGATGGTAGCAAAACCTCCAAATTATAAAATAAACTTGAAGTTGAGTGTGCATGCAAAATATCACCAGAAAAGAGTTTGCAAAAAAAAAAAAAAACTGTAATGCTATACCAAGCTATAATAAAGACCAATCTATCTTTACAATGTGAAATAATAAACAATAGTTTAAGTACAATCTTGATAGTTTAGCACAAGTTTAATACTTGAATGTTAAATTACAAGAAAATACATAAATTAATAATGCAGTATAAAACAAAACCCAAAAATTGAGAATGACAAGTGATGATTGGAGAGAAAATGATTCAATCGCTCCCTTGGTCTACATAATCTAGGAGTGCAAGCCTACAAAGTATTAGCAGTGGCCCAGTGGGTCCTATGCGATTATTCTAAAACTCACTACTAATTGTGGTTTTGTGTTTAATCTTGTAGGAAATTCTAGATCTTTGCATGCCTCTTGAAGAAAGCCTAAGATATAGAAAAGTCTTACATAACATAATTTTTGAGTCAATTTGATAGCTTAATATGATTGTATTGTGGTTTTTGTTAAATTCAAGTTTAGGTTAGTATCCATGTGCATTGCTTCCATCCATAGGAACCTAAATCATTGGTAATCAAAGTGAGGATGAGAGATTGGAAATGATTAATGATAGAAAGGATGCTTGCTCAAATGTCTTAAAAAAAGATTCTCAGAGTTCCACCTAAGCATAAAATCCGTTGGCCACCCTAGTTCTCAGAAGGATAGGATGTGTATCAGAGAGCACCGCAATGTGAGTATACTTAGGACTCAGCAAGTACCCAGGAGGAAAATTTTGATTTTGGCAAAAGAAATTGATTAATTGTTGTGTTAAGAAGAGATATAGATCCTAAAAGAAACTATAAGTGAGCAACATATAATGAGAAGGAGATAACTGCCAAGCAAGGGTAAGAATGTGAATTTTTTATTAATATACTTTTATAGGCTCAAAATTTTCATGTAAAGGGAGTTATTCAAGTAGATCAAGCCAAAAATCTCATGTGATGTCGTGAAGTGCCAACTATTACTATCACTCAAGAAGGGTTCCAATTTGCAATAATAGGCCATTCACACCAGCTGAAGGCAACAACACTATATTTGAATAACAATGTACTATTTCAGCTCAAAATTTGGTTGTCAAGGTTCATTGGTCAGTTACTATGGGTCATCCATTTTTGAAGGAACTTGGTCCAACATCATTACTAGGCGTATCTATTACTACCAATGGTTCATCAATAATAACATAGATGATTACTGACACTTGGGTTGGACACATTAAATGGTCCAATCACAATTCATGGGTCATCTACACCACCAAAAAGGTGTCTTTTGTTGAACTGACCATATTCTTGAAGGGTCAATTGTATTTTCTATTTGCTTTCTGATTAATGGTCTTTGCAAGGGGAAATGAGCATAAAAGTGAGAGTTGTGGTCCAATACGCTATATAAACTCAAATTCAATGTAATATGGACTGAATTGAGTGAGCAAATAAAATATAATATTTAGCCATTCTCAAATTAGGGCCAATAAGCTCCATATAGGCTTAAAATAAGCAAGAGGGCCTATTTGGAGGAGACCTTAATTCATGTTAAATGTGTCAAAAATATGAAAAATCAATGAATATGCCTAAATTGGAGTTTATTTAACTTTTGGAGAAGTCGAAACTAGTTCCATAATTCAAGCTATACAATTAGGATTTATGATCCATATTGAAGGAGTTTGGGTAAGTTCAAAATTCACTTCTCAAATCAAGACAAGTAGATAATCTTGTATAAATTCATGCTAAATCTCCCAATATGTGAGGTCAACCAATCAATGATGAAGAAATAAAATAATTTAGGATAGCTCTCTACAATTCACTTTATAAAGGCTTTTTCTCTCTCTTTTAGCTACCCAAATGATGGATAATAATTCCACGAAATATTTTATTAGGTATTAAACACTGCCATTGTCAAGTCCTAAGTCCTGGATGAGAAAAGTGGAGGGTTACGTTAAGTAGTCGACAGCCAGCATAAAATTTGTCGAATAATCATGACATGAATTCTTTAATATATTGTGTTAATGCTAAGGCGTTCCTAGGAAGCGACGCACTGTATGGCCTGAATACAGCGAGCAATGTGCAAGGGCAGCTGCATCGGTGCCCGGGTGCAGTGTTAAATAGGCAAGGGTTCCCACATCATAGACGGATGTGGGTAAAGAAGCTAATCTATGAAATTAGAAATCGAATAAGATGTTGGAAAGTAGGCTCTCTTACAGGTAAATTAATGGAATTAATTGATATAATGATTTATAAGAAGATAACTATTTTATGCATTTAGGAAACTAAATGGATTAGAGAGAAGGCTAAGGAGATTGATAGTTTAGGATTTAAACTTTGGTATTCTGGTAGAAGTCGTACTAGAGATGGTGTAGGTGTGATTATAGATAAGAGTTTGAAGGATAATATTATAAAAATTGATAAAATTGAATATAGAATTATAGCTTTGAAAATTATTGTTGATGCTAAGATTATTAATATTACAAGTACTAATGCTCCTCAAGTAGGTTTGGATTTGTGTTTAAAATTAAAATTCTGGAATGACGTAGAAGAATTAATTCAAAAGATTCCTCTTGAAGAAAGAGTTTTTATTAGAGGAGATTTAAATGGACATGTTGGTAGAGAGGTAGATGATTTTAGAAGTATTCATTGGTGGCTATGGGTTTGGAGCGACTAATGAAGGTGGTAAGATTATATTAGATTTTGCTCTAGCCTATGATTTTGTAATTGCTAATATTTTATTTAAGAAAAGAGATGAGCATCTCATCACTTCTAAAATGGATATAGTAAAACTCAGATTGATTATTTTCTTATAAGAAAAATAGATTGTTTAGATTGCAAATATTATAAAGTTATTCCAAGTTAAAGTTTATGCACCCAACATCGCTTATTAGTTTTGGACTTTAAGAAGAAGGTGCAGAATATGAAAAATTTAGTAAAATGTTGTTCTAAGATTAGATGAGAGCATTTAAAGAACATTAATAAAAATATTTTTGAGAGTAAAATTTGAGATCTTAAGATTTTGTCAGTGCATGAGGAAGCGAATGTAATGTTGGAAGAAGTAGCTAGTAATATTAAGATTATTGTAAAGGATGTGTTTGGAGTTTCAAAAGGAAAAGCTCCTAATAATAAAAATAGTTGATGGGGGAATCAAAATGTGCAAGAAAAGATAAAAATAAGAAGCTTTGTTATAATAATTGGTTTAGAAGTAAAAATTTTAAAAATTGAGAAAGATATAAAGAGGCTTGTAAGGTGTCTAAGAAAGCAATCTGCGATGCAAAGATTTTTGCTTTTAATGATTTATATAATATATTAGATTTTAAAAAGGGCAAAAGATATATGTATATGTTAGCCAAACAAAGAGATAGGAGTAGTAAGGATTTAGTTCAGGAGAAATGCATTAAGGATGAAGATCAAAAAGTGCTTTTTTTGTATGAGGATATTCAACAAAGGTGGATGAGATATTTTGCTAAGCTTGTCAATGAAGATTATGAGAATACGATTGACTTTAGTGACCTTAGCATTCTAAATGAAAATAGAGATTTTTATTTTTATCGGCGTTTTAGTAAAACTGAAGTTAGAAGGCTTTAAAGAAAATGAAGTGTGGAAAAACTAGTGGACTTGATGATATTCCAATAGAGGTGTGGAAATGCTTAGGAGATGAAGGCATTTCTTGGCTTACTAAACTTTTTAATATTATTTTGAAGACTAAAAAGATGCCAGATGAGTGGAGAATGAGTGTGTTGATTTCTATTTTTAAGAATAAAGGTGATGCACAAGATTGTGCGAATTATAAAGGACTTAAGTTGATGTGTCATACTTTAAAACTTTGGGAGAGAGTTATGGAGTATAGGTTACGACGTGATATTAATATTTCTCAAAATTAATTTGGATTCATGCCGGGTAGGTCTACTATGGAAGCTATTCATTTATTGAGAGGGTTGATGTAGAAGTTTAGAGAGAATCAGGAGGATCTAGATATGAGTGATTTACTCGTAGAGACAGGATACGAAACGAGCATATCTGTGAAAAGGTTGGAGTAGCTACAGTGACAGATAAGATTAGAGAGAGTTGCCTTAGATGGTTTGGTCATATAAAACGGCGGCCTTCTGATGACCCTGTGATGACCCTATTAGGTTTTAAAATAAATTAAAATCAATTGGAATATATTTTTCATTGAATTGATAGTCTTTCTTTCTATTCCTCTTCCTATTTGCTCTAAAATCTGTATTCTCGTAGTCGCAGGCATAATAGAGCCACATAACTGAATATCTCTTTGTTTCTTGTTCATTAGGATTGGCTAGAGTAGGGACTTTATCAATCTGAAAGGAACCCATACCTACAACTATTTTTCCTTTTTTTTGTTATATAACAATGAGTTTATTCACGATTGAAGGTTGAAAATAAGAAGAAACTAAATAAAGACATCAAGTTAACGAGGAGAAGTTAGGGAAACAACCTATAGTTCTCCAATTCCTTAATAGTAATCCACTCCCTATTTGGCTTATCTTAAAAGGTTCTTTTATTTGATCTCATAAAAATCATATCTTTACTTGCTTCCTGATGATAGTCTATGTTATAGAAAAATCCTATGTGTGCACTAATCTTCTACGGGTTAACCCCTTCATGGGGGTGGCAACTCGAGCAACTTGGGTCAACTTAATCATCTTGGGTGAGTATTACTATTAACGGGTCATCTAAAATAGTAGAGATGACTACTATAGTGTGGATTGGGTACATCAAATCCATCTACATTTAATTAGACTAATAAATCACCAACAAAGTCGCTAAAACAGTTTTTGTGTTGATTGCATCTTTAGAGGGTCACTTACAAGTTTTATTCTCTACTTGGGTAAATGAGCTTTATGAGCGGTAGTCATGTCTCGGGCGGCCTTCAAAACTCAAATTCAGCCTGTAGTGTCTAGCCATAGCAAGTTAGGGATAATATGCTCCATACAATATTAAAATAAGCAAGGGAGCCTATGGTGTGAAGGGGGACCCTAGTTTTTACTAAATATGTCAGAAACCGTATCTAATCAGGGATTATATGCTCCATACTAGCTTAAAATAAGCAAGCAAGCCTATGGTGTGAAAGGGGGCCGTAGTTTTTGCTAAATGGGTCAAAAATAAGAAATTTTGACATGATTTTCACCTGAATTGGAGAGGAGATAAAAAAATTGAGTTTACGTAAGTTTTGAAGTTGTCATAATTAATTTAGTTCAAGCTATATGAGTAGAACTTGACAACTTGTGGTTGGTATTTAAGGTGTTTGATAAATCAAGAGCTAAATCCACAAATTCAAGAATGGAAAATCTACGCTTTTAAATTTATACTAAATCTTATTATATGAGGGGGTGTCCAATCAATATAACTTTCTACAATATACTCCATAAAGATTTCTTTGTATCTTCTCAACACCTAAATCAAGCAGAATAATTCCAAAAAATATTCTCTTAGGTTTTTTTTATTAGAAGAGATAGAAGTAGTACAGATTTAGTTCAAGTGAAGTGCATTAAGGATGAAGATAAAAAAGTATTTTTATTAGATTAGAAAATTCAACTAAGATGAATGAAATATTTTGCTAAGTTTTTCAATGAAGATTATGAGAATATGATTGACTTTAGTGACCTTAGGATCTTAAATGAAAATAAAGATTTTTATTTTTATCGGTGTATTAGTAAAACTGAAGTTATAGAGGCTTTAAAGAAAATGAAGTGTGAAAAAGCTGTTCGACCTGAAAATATTCTAATAGAGGTGTAGAAATGCTTAGGAGACGAGTAAATTTCTTGGCTTATTAAATTTTTTAATAGTATTTTAATGCCTGATGAGTGGAGAATGAGTGTGTTGATACATATTTTTAAGAATAAAGGTAATGCATAAGATTGTGCGAATTATAGAGGAATTAAATTAATGTGTCATATTTTAAAACTATGAGAGAGAGTTATGGAGCATAGGTTATGACGTGATACTAACGTTTCTCAAAATCAATTTGGATTCATGCCAGGAAGGTCTACTATGGAAGCTATACATTTATTGAGAGATTTGATGGAGAAGTATAGAGAGAATAAGGAGGACCTACATATGATATTTATTGATTTAGAGAAAGCTTATGATAAAGTTCTAAGAGAAGTGCTATGGAGAGTTCTAGAAAAGAAAAGGGTTAATAATGCTTATATTCAAGTCATTAAGGATATATATGCAGGTGGTGTTACTTGTGTTAAAAAATAAGGTGATTTGACCAAGTATTTTCCTATTTCAATTGGATTACATCAAGGATCAGCCTTAAGCCCATATCCTTTTGCTTAAGTCATGGATGTTCTTACTAGACATTTGCAAGAGGATGTACCCTGGTGTATGCTTTTTGTTGATGATATTCTTCTTGTTGATAAGACTAGAGAGGAAGTTGAAGGTAAACTTGAATTACGGAGGTCAACCTTAAGAGTAAAAAGGTTTTTGTTTGAGTAGATCTAAAACCGAATACATGGAGCGTAATTTTAGTAGTAATAGATCTAGTGAGGGAATTGTGACTTTGAGCGATTAAATCATTAATAAGAGTACATGTTTTAGATATGTTGGGTCTATTGTTTAGAGTGATGGTGAAATAGATGGGGATATTATTAGTAGAATTCAAGTTTGATAGTTGAAGTAGAGGAATGCACCGGGCTTGTTGTGTGATAGAGAAGTACCCCTCTAACTTAAGGAAAAATTCTATAAGATGATGGTGAGACCTGCAATGCTTTATGGCGCATAATATTGGTCATTAAAAGAGAAGCATATTATTAAGTTGAGTGTTGCAAAGATAAGGATGCTCAGGTGGATGAATGGCTTTACTCTTAGAGGTAGAGGATACGAAACGAGCATATATGTGAAAAGGTTGGAGTAGCTTCAATGGCAGATAAGATCATAGAGAGTCGCCTTAGATAGTTTGGTCACATAAAACTGCTGCTTCTGATGACCCAGGTAGGAGAGTATATGTATTGGATTGGCCTTTGGCTTATGTTAAGAAAGGCAGATGCAGACCTATAAAGACTTGGTTAGAAAATATGAGAAATGACCTTTATTAGATTTAAATGAAAATTCGACTCTTAATAGAACACAATAGAGAAAAAAAATTCATGTAGCCAACCCCACGTAGTGGGATAAAGTTTTGATGTTGTTGTTGTTGTTGTAGGTTTCTTTCTTCATTTTAATTATCAATAAAAATGATTAGCTTTAAGATAATCTCTTATTAAATAGCTTATCTAAAGTGGATAGGAATGCTCTTATATTAATTGTTTGGAGGCCACAGGCCAGATGTAGATTTTTATGTATTTTTTATATCTTCATTCTGGAATTAGTTAGCCATAAATCTATCTTGTAACTAGGCCTTAAGAGCAATGGAAAGCAAGGGAAACATTTAATTGACATTAGTTTTATTGAATGCGAAATGGGTATATATGTGAAAAGGTTGGAATAGCTATAGTGGCAAATAGTATTAGAACCTTAGATAGTTTGGTCACATAAAATGTTGGCCTTTCAATGACCCTATTAGGAGAGTAGATATATAAGATCCGGCCTATGTTAATGAAGGTAGAGGAAGATCTAAAAAGAGTTGGTTAGAAAGTATTAGAAATGTCTTTTTTATTAGATTTAAATGAAAATTTTACTTTTAATATAACACAATGAATAAAAATGATTCATATAGTCGATCCTATATAGTGGGATAAAGGCTTGTTGTTGTTGTAGTTTTTCTTCCTATTCCTCTTCCTCTCTCTGTAAACCTTTGACTGAGAGTCCTAGCCATAGCAGAATTGCTGGCCTCAATCTCTTTTTTTTTTCCCTTATAGTTCGCTAAAATCGGCCATGGCAGTGAGTTTGCGAATGCCACAATTTCATCGGCTGATTGCAACTATCTGGAAAAGGGATTGAGACGTATAGCTGCTGTGGTTATCTGTTTTGTTGTACAACAGTGAATTCATCCTCTGTTAAAGGATGAAAACCGTTGAGGAAACCAAAGGTAGGCTGCAACCCAACAAAAAGTCAGAAAAAACAATCAACATTTCTCCAATTTCTACAAGGGAACTACTCTATTTGTTCTATTTTACTAGGTTGGCGCAGATGATCTCATTGAAAGAGAGTTTATGTCACAGAAAAATGACTTTGTCCATAATATTCTACAACATTGTTTATGAGTCAATTTGATATCATATTGCGATTATATTGTGGTGTTGTATTGATTCTTAATCAGTGCTGTCTAAGGATATGTCATTCATAACTGCTTGATGGAAATTTGATAAAAACAAACTGTGGGCTGCTGTATTTTACTTTTTATAGTTTTTTGAACGTTCATTTGATCTCTTCACTTGTTTATGCTGTATTATTCTTGACTATTTAATCATGGATTTGAAAGTCTGATAATGGGCTTTGTGATTCGAATCTCAACTTTTAAAATGCGCACATTTTAGCTTGTCTATTTTTCACAGAATTGTTTCATGCGAATCTTTTATTGGCGATCTTCCCGCAAAGTATTTTTATTACTTCATTAAATTTAATTCAGCAATATTACTAATGAGTTGTATAAAAGCCTTTAAAAAAAGGTTCTTAGCTGTAATTTTGCCAGTGGATTATTGGAATATTCCTCTTGGGTGTAGTAGGGGCGTGGTATAGGGCATCTATTTGCTGCAAGTATTTCTTAGGAAGATGGATCCTCCTGAACTCCAAAGATCCAAGTTCTTTTTTGATGCCTCTAAGTTTTAATTCTCAAGGTTTCCTTGCGGAAGTTGTGTCCAGGAACATATTTAGTCAGTGCTTTGTGTATCCGTCTGCTTCCAAAGCAAAACTACTTGGAGCTTATTTGAAACAATATGATGTTAGAGTTTTTAATTTGATGATGTTTCTGTTATATAATTATGCTTCCTCGATTCATAGCATATCCTCTGCGAAGAGGGGCTCATTTTATTGTATTGTATGCTGAATTAGCAAATTCTGATTGCTTAATATCCTTATTCAATTTATTTCTTTGTTGTAGGCGCCAATGGGTTAGGGAGGAAGATTTGGCTAAGGCTTTGAAGTTGCATTCTAAACAACTTCGACGGACATTGAGGTTTTTTGAAGAAGAGAAGTTAGTCACGAGAGAACACAGGAAAGAGGTTAGTCCTTTCCTTGCTATCTGTACACTCGCAGCATTTATTGCTATTTGTGACACTTAATACTTCATGACAGGAAAGAAATTCAATGCGATGCAGGATTCTAAAAATGATAAAAAATTGTGTTTATGAGGAATATTTAGTTTGTTGAATAAGTTAGTGAAAAAATTGTCTTGGTTGACTCCACTAAAAGGACTACTATAGTATCCTCATTAATGGTTTGTGTTTGTTGGAATTATATTCAATTCAACTCGCTTAGGTAAATTTACATCATGATTTCTAAATTATAATAAACATGAAGGTTTTATATATATTTGACAATTATAATGATTATTTTTGTAATTACATTTTATTAGTATATAATTATTTATAAAAGAATAGAGTAAATTTGTTCAATAACATTGGTCGATGACAGTAGATTGACCAATTAGGAGGAGATTGGATTTAATGTATTGCGTAGTCAAATGTTTATTAAAAAAAGTAGTATTGTTAAAAAATGGTATTTAAAAATCTACAAGTTAAATATAAAACACTTTTAAAAATTCATACCAAAATTTCAGTTTCATTTTAAAGAATTTAAAAAGAAAAATATTCTGTCTTTTTGTATACAGCATATATATATATATATAGATTTAAGAAATGCAACATTTTAAAAATAGTATATAGGAAATGAGCTCTCTCTTATTTTTACATTTGAAAAGTTTCAAATGGGAGAGTTGTTTTTTCAATTACGACTTGCTTTATTTTCCATTTTTCTTATGTGATTGGAGAAAACCGACAATGACAATGCTTTGATTATTTGAATATTTTTATTTCATTAAAATACTTGCATGCTTAAAATTTAATTTATCTTGAAAAAAATTCAATATTCCATGTGTCTAAAAACTTGTTATGATAAGTGTTCTTTTTTTTCTCTCGTTATCTATAAACATATGCAAATAAAATATATATATAGTTCTTAACTAAAAAAAAAAAAAAGAAAAAAAATGCAAATAAAATATGTATATTTAAATTTTATACAAAAAAATGAGATGTGGATTTTGAAATCCAACATTCTTATGATTGAGTTTTTAAAGTGAGTTTATTTTTCTTGCATACGTAGATATATCAGTTCTACCCTTGCATATGTAGCTATATCAGTTCTACCTTGTACATGTATGTGATATTGGATTCAATGGCCTCTTTTAGTTCTGAGTGTATGGACATAAGAGATTGTTTACTTCTAACATTGAAGTTTGTCTTTACAAATTGATGGAATATTTCTGATATTTTCATACTTTTTACCATCGTTGGCATTTAGAAGAATATCGTGGTCATGATTTGATGGACGTTAACTCTTAACATTTTCATACTTCCGTTCTCTTGAAGAATTATTTGTAGTTGCATTTCATAAATCATTTGGTCCATTTCTTTTCAAAATCATGTCCAAGTTGGTATCCATTGCTACCATAACTTGAGCTACTCAAAATCTATATAGATTTTAAACATTGAATTAGACGCTTTAATGGGTTTTCATGGACGTTAGTGCTTAAAATCTTGCATGTTAAATCTTGGGTTGCTTAGTAGGGGGGAGATATTTTAGGGAATAAATTTTAATAGGTAGAAAAAAGGTCATTTAGTAGGTAAAAAGGATAGAGCAAATGCTTTTTAAGCGCCAATGGATTTTGTTTGAGATTCATGTTGAATATTGAAGCATTGCCATCACAATATTAGTTGGGGAATGCCATTATGTTATGTTGTTGTTAACCTCTTCGATTGATGTAGTAATTTGTTTTTGAAATATTGTACGCCAAGGATAAAATACTCAATTTCTAAAAGTCATGCTAAACTTGATCAATCGATCTAATTAGACCGATTATTTTAAGTTAAGTCCTACCATAGCTTTACTCATCCTAATTGAGTTAGGAAATGTCAAGCTCAATGAAATACATACACTTTAATTAATAATCATCTAATTTGTTTCTTCCCATTGAACATTGGAATTATAATTTTTTTGTTTTATATTTTCATTATTATTATCTAATTGATGATGATTGTATTCTTACTATCTTAACTGATGTGGAGAACACAAGAGAAGGAAATAATTCTTTCTTATTCCACAAGTTATTTGATACAAGATAATATATAAATTGATCTAGTAATGAAACAAGAAACTATTTGCATCTATATAAATAAATACATATTTTAGAACATACTCTAGATCTTCTTTTTTGGCATCAATCCATTGGATCCCAATTTCTTCTTCATATGAATATGAGGGATCCTAATTTTCTTCTTCGAAATATATGGGATCTTAATTTCATTTTTTGCATGAACCCCACTTATTTGGCATGCATTCGCGGGATGATAATTTTCTTCTTTGCATGAATTTATGGGTTCCAATAATAAGAAGATTGTATTATATGCATGCCTTCCAACTTTTCTCAAGGTAGTGAATAGATTTGTTCCATTTCTAGCTTGCCTATAATCTCTTGAAATTGTGCGTTATTGAGTCCTTTTGTGAAGGCATTGCTTTTTGATCGCTTGTAGACATTATGGTGTACAAATTAAAACTACAATCTAGTTTTTCTTTGCTTAGTCCTATCATGTTGCTCATCATTGTGTGTGATATTTATGGTCGACTTTATCACAATAGAGTCTTATAGGTCCATCTCATTTAATCTTTAATCTTAAAAGAGATTTTTTTACCATAATAACTCACATTTCCCTTGTTCTATTGATCTAAATTCAAATTCTGCTCCAAGCTTTGTTGCTAAATTTTGTTTCTTCTTCATGTAACTAGATTGCCTCCAAGAGTGATGTAGTATCTATGGTGGGTCTCTTGTTTGTAGTGAACTTGTATAGTTAGCATTTGTGTTGGCTTCAAGTTTCAAAATTTTGTTCCTTTTTAGGATTTACTTTTAAGTAATGAAGAATTTTGGTAGATAGCTTGTAGGCGAAACTTCTATGGATCATTCATAAATTGACTTACTATGCTCATAATATAAGTTATATTTGACCATGCGTGTGCAAATAGTACATTCCTTGTTCTTCTTAGGCTCTTCTTTTGCTTCTCCCAATTTATTATTTTTTGTTCATTTTGTATATAAGCATCCTTAGACATCATCTTTTATGTTTCCTTTTGTAGTTTAATGATGTTATTTTATTGAAAAATGAAGGTCCTTTGATGTGAGTGAGCAACCTCAACTCGTAGGAAATACTTCAGTTTTCTAACTACTTTATCTCACATTCTTCGATCAAACAGTGCTTCAAAGACTTTTCTTCTTCTTTTATCATTTCATGTTATAATTATACCATTGATATACACCAATAAAGTCTAACGACCCGCAAAGGCATTCTTGATTGCTTTGTGGTAAAGTTTTTGTCTATTATTACGATATACATGCATCAAGGTGGTACAACTAAAGATTCCTGGTGTAAGGTTATTTGTGGTTTTCAAATTAGGGTAAAACTGAGAGAGTACTTTCATTGGGGTTTTGAACACCAAAACTTTAGAAGGCAGCTTATTTATGATGTGATTAGCAGTAAGGGATTTCTCTCCCTAATATGATTTTGAAACATTGTGTTGCAATAATAAGGTTATGGTTGTGGCTAGTAAGTGACCATTTTCTTATCTACAACCTTATTTAGTTGAAGAGTGTTTTTGCATGAAGACTTGTGAATTATTCATTCTTTTTGAAAATAGAGGGCCAGGATTTAGAGTTGTTTTTTAATTTTTGCTCCAAATTGATTATGGATTATGGTATGAAAAGTATGATACTCATGTCAAATTTGGATCTAAGCAGAAAATCTAGTGCAATCATTGATGAAAGAAATGAACTGCCTATTGTCTATTAGATTATGAATAATAGAGGGTCCTCATATGTCATTATAAATCAAGTAAAAAAGGAAGAGAACTTGTTTCATTACTAGCTAGGAATGAGACACATTTTTACTAAATTCACAAATGTATCATTGAAACCTTTAATATCAAATCATTTAAAAAGAGAAGTTTAATTTTTAAAACTCCAACTGAAGGGTGACCAAGTGACGATGATTAAGTTAGATGATATCTTTATTTGAAGAGGAAATGAAAGATAAGGAAAGATTATTCTTGACACTCTTTGACTTGGTGTTTTAGTAAGTAAATACCTTAATTTTTCTTAATAAGTCCGATTCTCTTCTCCATCTCCTTATCTTGAAAAGCATGAGTGGGGAAAAATGTTACTTTGGAATTCATATGGTGGGTGGTTTTTGAATGAAAGTAACATTAGTAGAAAGCTTAGGAACATGAATAGTATTCCTTAGAAAAAATAGTGGATTGGTTATGTCTCTTAATCGTGCTATTATTGTAAGAAAGCCGTCAATAACAGAGATTTTCCTATCACTTGGATAAGGAATGTAGATGCTAAAGTTTAATAAGTTATGCATGTGTCATTTGATATGTGGCACCGCAATCGATGATCTAGGAGTTGGTGGTGGCATTATATAACGCTTTTAGTCCACGGGGAATGTCATATTTACCTTAGAGTGTTGAGGAGTTTGCACCATTCATTTAGGATTTTTTATCATCTCTAGTAATTCTCTGAGTCTTTCAATCTCCTGTTTATTGTTTTTTTTCTTCATCTGACCATGCTTATGACTTCAAGTGTACTTCATCATCATGAGGGTTGATTGGCTTCAATGGGGTCGTGAGAAGCTCTCCAAAAAACTTAGAATCGTATAACAACAAATGAAGGGTGCGGTATAGGAAAGCACATGAAACAATGAAGGTTGCATGGAGAGATGATTCTCAACAATTTTGGTAATCAATGCGGAAATGAAGTTGATCATTAGTGGATAAATCATGTCGATAGAATTGTGTAAAGAAGTTCGATCCTGACTAAATTAGACTATTAGAGTTGATCACATAGCTAAGACATTTCACCAATCATAGAGTGATGAGGGAAGAGATTATTGATAGCTTGAAGGTTGATGACGATGATGTGCAAGCGACAAGACCTGCTGAGTATTTGCGTCAGGTGATGAAGGCTGAGTAATGATGTGGAGGTAAAGGCTGAGGAACAGAGTGACGATGAGGGTTGAGAATGAACATGACAATGAAGGCCCAGATTTAATCAGAAGAGCCTGGACTTTAATACCATTTGATGACACAAGGGAAGGAAAAAATTCTTTCTTATTCTAGAAGATATTTGTTACGAGACAATATATAAAGTATAAACTGATCTATGAATGAAATAAGAAAATATTTGAAATTATATAAATAAATATAAATTAAAAAATAGGTTTTGGGTTTTCCTATTTGGCATGAGTATGTGCGATCTTAATTTCCTTATTTTCATGAATTTATGGGATCCTAATTTCTTCTTTGGCATGAATCTGTGTGATCCTTCTTACCTTTGAAATAAATTTGTGAGATCATGATTTCCTTCTTTGCATGAAACTTGAACTACCTAAAAGTAGGATTTATGACTAATATGTAACTTTCAACAATAAGAGCCATTGCATATGCATGTTTTTTTTGTTTGCTATTTGTTTTTGTTTGCATGATTGAAATAAGCTACTTTTGCATGGAATTATATGAGTTAGGCACTTTAAGCATGATTCTCTTGGGATCACATTCTATATTGAATAAAGTAGAGTTGAAATCAAACCGATAAATTTTAGAAAATTGTGACCGTCTTTCTCCTTTTTATCCCTTTGTTTATCTTTTCCTTCAGCCCAGTTATCCCCTGTAGTAATGCTCGCAAGATATTCCTAACAGACTTTATATGGGCTTAATTGATGGAGAAATTTCAAATCAATGTTTAATTCTGCTTGCATAGCCTTTGTTCTGCTTCTTCATTGAAACATTGTGGTTGAATTTGTGTTAATGTGGCTTGAAGACAAGGATGCAAGGGTCCTCGAAGAGTTTGCAGTAGTTAGAAATACAGTTTTGTGATGACTTTGAGTAGTGAAATGCTTATCATTGACATTCTGATACGGGTCTAAAAATACTTATATATTGGTCTTTAGCAGCTAGTTATAGATCCGATGTCAGGTTCTATCAAGAGAAGTGTAAAATTGAACATTGGTGTAGATCTTGCAGAACTTATTTTATTCGTCATGATGTGATTTATTTTTTCTTGTTTGTGATGTTGCAGCTCCTGTTCTTTTACGAAATGATTACTTTCTTATGAACGAATATTTTATATTTTTGGTCTTAAAGATCTACACAATTAATGTAATTTTCTTAGTTAAGAATTTAATTCTTTGTGGATAGATACCTAAGATCAGTATTACTTCTAATTAATATCCCTCTTTATTATCTTAGACTGCCAAGGGAGTGAAAATATATAATGCCGCAGTTGCTGCTACTGCTGATGGTCAGCAACCAGTTAAAGAGGGTGATGAGAAGAATAAGATGCATACCCACTCTTACTGTTGCTTGGATTATGCGCAGGTAATATTGCAAATTTCTGCACTGTTTCTTTTTTTTATTTGCGAGAACCATTCTTCAAATTGTTTATGAAATCAGATGGTGATCAAGTTGGTTTTCATGAAAAATACATAGTTAAAACATGGAAGTATAAGTTTACAATTATTAATTAAAGAGCAGCTTAATTGCAAAATTGTAATTCAAAATTCTAAAATACAAGGGAATGCCCTAGGAGAGAGGCAGGAGAAATTCAATAATCAAATCAATAAGCTCGTGGAATATAATCAAAACAATAAAACCACAACTGTAGGTGAGATGTACAGGGTGTGTTATTCTTACATTAGAATGATCATTTGACAAACTCACTGTGAAAGCTATTACACTATTTAAGATTAACAAACAAATTTTTGATCAATTAAATCATACATATGCAACCAGATAAGTGTGCTTTGGTTTATGAATGCAAGTAAGCTAGATTTTTATGTGTTGCTGGTAAGCATAATGTCATTGATATACTCAACCACGCAAAGTATGATTCACATAAAATCATCAGAAATTAATCTACAAATGTCTATGCAGATATAATGGTGCGGTGAAGTTATTTTGCTAGATATGAGATTTTTTCTATTAATCAAAAGTATAATAATTTACTAAACACAAAAGCATATGTAGTCATGCATCATGTTTAGCACCACCTAAACATGAAAGCATTTAAATAATTAAGTGAAAAATGCACAAACGGAAATCTAACTATAGATAGCAAATGACACAACTAATTGGAGACATCAACTTGTTGAGGAGACTCCATCAACGTGGGGGAGAGGTTGAGATAAGGTCTTCCTGTCACAATCAAATCTGACAGAACTCGTTTATCGAATGGGTCATGTTATTTTAGATCGTGAAAAGATAGTTCTCAAGTTCTATTTGAAAGAAATTTCTTTTAATTTCATTTATTAATAGAAACACAGAGCCACTAATTATCAATTTAAGTGTAAAAATAACTCATCAGTACTTTCATTTATAATATAAATCTATACAGTTAAAATATCTATCAGAAATGCAGTCATTATATAGAATTGTCATAGAATCATCAGAGATAAACCATGATTGCCCTAAAGAAATCTACTAACAGAAAAGTATACCTAGCACATGAATCTACAATCTCTATCTACTCAATCTGCCGCTTTTCTTTCCTTGGCCTGAAATTAACACATGCAGAAAAACATGTATGAGCAAACCATGGCTCAGTAGGCTACACATAATCTATCCAAATTTTTAATAATAAACAAAACAATAAATAAACAAATTATTATTCTATCATCATAGAAACAGTAAACAGGTTATTCATATAGAAACATTCAATAGAAGGTTCAAAATGGTGTTACTAACTACATTGTTTCACCCATCAGAAGTTCAACTATTTTTCAATTCAGTGTCAACATAGCAATTCAATCAGAATACAGAATATCACACATTCAAATATAACAGAAATAAGCACAATACATCAATCTCCAATCATATCAGATTAGAAATCTCCTCCTTAGGCCCTTATGCATTTATGCCTCTCAAAACATTTCACAGAATCAGAACATTACAAAATAAGGCCTTTATGACTTCCTGTGCATAACATATTAGTATCAGACCCTTATGACTCCTAGTGCATGGCACAACAATATTAAACCCTTATGACTCCCAGTTTATAGTATCATTCATTCATTCATTCAGAATTAGACTCTTATACCTTTATGTGGATGCACATCAGCATCAATAAACAACTGTCAACATATTCTTCTTTCACACATGTTCAATCACATTAATGCAAAAACTTCAACACTTTTAATAGATATAAATAGAATAAAACACATCATAGAAATATACATAATTTGACATTTATGGCAAAGTAGTTAGAATTTTGGGATAAATTTATACACACTACAATAGTTACAAATCGTAGAACTATTCACAAATAATGTTCACAACAATGTATTGGGATTTTTATTCTTTTATAGCAACTTTTATCAAAATTTGTACGCATATTAAACTACTGAAAACTCTGTACTATAAAAAATACCCAGTAAAAAAAATGTTAAAATGCGTAGAATAACAAGAACAATGATATATAAAAAGTTGCATAGTGAAAATTTCCTAAATGTTAGAATATACCCACTTTTGTGTTGTTTGTGTGATGAAAAAGCTAGAACTTTCATAAAAATCTGTATTTTCAAAAATAAAGATAATATAAATTAACCTAATTTGATCCAGACAACTTTCTCAACTGGCTCGACGAAAAAATATTGCCTGAAGACGCCAAAAATAGACTTTCTATCTCTAGAAATTCTTCTCTCTCTCTCTAGCCGACGATCCAACAGCGGGGAATGATTTTGAGATAGGGAATTTGATATTTATAAAAATTCAGAATGCAGCGTCGCAACTCTCCTAAAAAACTTTAAATCCTATTCAGAATATGGCGAACAGAGCACTGCAGTGCCTAGAATACAGCGCTGCAGTGCTCCAACACAGAGAACTTAGTGTCGCTGTGCCTATATGCCCAGCACTATACTGCTCCTCAAAAACCTCTTATTCTACCCAGAAATAGAGAGCTCAACACTGCAACGTCTAGAAAATAGCATCGTAGTGCTCCTAGAGAATTTTTACACATTTTCACACAATTTTTAGGCAACATTTTGAAAATCAGATTGGACTGGCCGTTTCAATTAGTTCGACCATGAACCGGTCATGTTACTGATCTGGTCATGTTCAAAAATAATTTTTTTAAAATTGTTAAAATCTTTTATTATCATATGGAGTAAAATTCAACCATGGTACATGTATGCCATCTCATATAATTTTTTTTTTGTTAGTTGTGTGTACTTTACACTATATAAAAACAAATACTTAAAACTCTCCTATTATGTGGGATTAAAAAAGCTGCATGAATGCTAGATGAGTTAGGCTATGAATTTAGGCTGGGTTGAGCTGTAAATTTGTTATAATGTGTATTATAAAAATTAATAATATAAATTTTTTATATTAAAATAAATATATTACATTAAATATCATTCTTATTATAAATTATATTTATATTTATACATTTATATTATACTTTATTTTAATCTATAAATATATTTAATACTCATATGTCTATATTTGTAATATACATATACTTATATTCATATTAATGATTAATCAATTTTCTTATGGAACTTTATGTCGCTTTATTAGAGCTTGTTCAAGAGCCTTAATCGAGGTAATTATGTATTTACTTTTAAAAATTTTAATTATTATATAATTTATATTATATTTGTATAATTTTAATATTTATTACATCATCTGGTTAAACCCCGGTCGATCCACTGAACCTTGAACCTCTCATTCTAGTTCTTTGTCTGGTCTAATTTTCACTACATTGCTTTTAGGATAACTTTTCAAATATAAATTAGTGTAGAATATTAACTGAAATTCAGAAAATGTTGAACAATAAACATGCCAGTCTTACCAAATCTGTTCAAGTCATCATGGGTTATCTTAATTTTTATTATAGTGGTCCTTACACTTCCCTTCTAGGTAAGAAAAAAAGTTGAAGTTGCATTAGTACAATAGAATAGTTGAAATTGTTACTCGATTGGTTTGAGCTTTTAGAACCATATTTCATTCTTTTTTATCATCTTGATAAAAAGAGAATTTCATTTGCTTTTTTAAAGTTGCCCTCACATGCTTTATTGTGGTGGAATTTAAAATCTAAAAACTCTGGCCTGTTAACCATATAGTGTGGTTAGTGCTACAAATTGTTAAAAGTTCAATTTTATCTATTACAGATGAGGAAGAAAAACTGACGCATTAACAAAATTTGTAGCTGGATATTCACAAATTGTACAGAAATGCATAAAGGAATTTAGAAGAAAAATTAATTCAAAATTTTCATTGTATGAAAAATCCATATCATGAAATATATAGGGTTGGTAAGTTTGCACCTAGAATTGAAGCTTTTTCTTGTTGTTCTTAAAGTTATAAAAAAAGATTTTGCACTTGAGGTAATGAATATGTCTCTATTTATTAGATGGAAATCTCAACTTACAATAATAAAGAAGGATAATTTTGTAGGTCTAACTATAGAGCAGCAAGACACTTGACCACTGTGTTGCTACTATGAAAAGCTAGGCAAGGCATAAGCTCAAGGATTTCTGGAATTTATATTTAAAGATAATGTTATGGGGACAAAAATGTTTTACATTAACTCTGATGTTGCATGCACATACCAGTATGGGAGCTAGGGAGAAGTTTTTTTGCACCATGTTAAAATCTACCATTATTGATGTTGAGATCAACATAGATGGTTGAGCAAGAAGATTAAGGCCTTGAAGAAGTAGGTTAAACACAGGAGATGGCCGATTGATGAGTGTTGATGCTTGAGGAAGTAGGTTGAAATGAGATAAGCACGGAAAACAAAGATGTAGCCAAGTGTCACTAATGGAGATGGAGTTGAGTACAACTGATGAAGATGGAGACAAGCGCCACTGGTGATGGAGATGAGTGTCACTTTTGCTAGTCAAGTCATGATTCATGAGTGTGCTATGATATATAGGTTGTTGCAATCACTAGCCCTATTTTTATCCTCCCTTTTATTCTATGTTAATGAATTGTTGAATGAATTTAGATTTGAACCAAACCTAAAAGCCGAAGTGAGTCATGTGAGCGATTCTTACCCGTGCTTCTCTTACATGATTTTGCACTCGGAGGCATGTAGCGTTTGTCTGCAACCAACTCAAGCATGAGACGAAAGAAAAGCACCGCCTGATAATGTCACGGGCTTGGCCATTGAAGCGCACTTCAAAGCTCAATTTTAACAAACATAAAAGAGCAACTTGGCAAATTTTTAGAATCCATACTTCCTCAATATACCTCAGGAGGTTTTTTCAATACCTTACCTGAGTCTCTCTCTCTCTCTCTCTCTCTCTCTCTCTCACAACACACGTGCGTGCACTATCCAAGGGACGATCAAAAACTTAGGTTCATGTCTCAAGGAGGCGATGACTTCTCTCTCTTTTCTTGGCTAGATTAGGGAAAACTTGTTTTAACCCTTGATTCCTCCATTGAAAACCTAACTTCCTTTACCTAATAATTACCTTCTGGTTTCGAAAGTCTTCTGCACGCCAGTGCCAGATTAGTTGGGTTGTAATTAGTTGTTTTTTGATTCAGTTGTTTAGAGTGAGTGCTACCAAGTGGCTTGAGCTCTTATTCATTCAACAAATACGAAGTTAGATATCTTCTAATAAAAATCTATAATGCCGTGATATGATAGAAGATCAAATTTAAAACCCTTATTTTTTTTTGTATTCTAGTGAGATGACTATTAACTCACTTAACATGACAGCAAATAATATGGGCGATTTTGCTCTTAGACTGATAAATTGCCTTAGTGCTATCATTGATGGAGAAGCATTAATCCTTCATGCATGTATATTCTCTTATTAAAATGCATTTCCTTTGAATAACGATAAATTATTTTTCTTAATTGACATTCATTAATGTCTTTGTTTTCATGATTTATACTTCTGCATCTAGCATGACATTTCCTGACAACTATGTATGTGTTGCACCCCATTGTTTCAATCAGAATCATCTTAAACTATTATGAAATGGATTGCAGACTGTTAGCTTTGTAAGTTGAAGTGCATGTTTGAACTGCGAGATCTCCTGGGGAATAGAAGTCCCTTCCTGCAAGTTGTTGCTTTTTTACAGTTGGTTAGTTCCACATGCATCATCTTAATCGTGAAGCTGATCTCAATTTTTCTTACTGATATGGAACAAGACTGACACATCATGTGTATGACATGGTTGCTTATTTGGCTCGTAAACTATTTACAAACTTGTGTTATTATATTTTCCTGCCTGCATTTCATCGGAAAACTATTCTGTTAATTTTTGTGTTTAATCCATCGGAAACAATAGGTTGATATTAGAGTGGGACATACAATCTTTGCAAGGCTTAGTAAAAGCAGGATGGTGCACCCATATGATGGCATTTAGAACAACAGCATATTGCAAGTGTTTGGCTTGGATGCGGCGTTGAATTGCTGGTAAATAATATGTATTATAAAAGCCTGTCACATGCTAAAATTAGAATAAGAGTTGTAAATTGATATGAAGTTGGCAACTCTAACATCTTGTGCATTCTAAATCAAAGAATTGTTCCACCTGCTGTGTTATCAGGAAGGCGGGATTTGTTGTGATTGTTGTACCCTGTTATCTTTGGCCCTTTGCGGTAGAACGTAAATTGTTGACTTTGGCCTCTAACAGTGAAGTATGAATTCTCCGTTTTATGAAACGCCACACTTAAAATTCTTTCTGATGGGCTGCTTTTCTTTTCTGTTTCCACTATTAAATTGTTTTATTTTCCCTTTGCTCTAATACTTCTCTAATGTCTGTCTTCGTTTAATTTATTTGAAATCATCATTCTTTTTTTTTTCTTCTCCATTTATTTCTTGGATTCAACTATATTGAATTTCTTTCTACACTTATTTATAAACCAGCATATATGGGTATGAATGCAGATACATGATGTCGTAAGGTATCGGCTGCATCGGATGAAGAAGAAGTTGAAGGATGAATTGGACAGTAGGAATACCATTCAGCAGTATATATGCCCTAATTGTGGGAGAAGGTATCCAGAATATCAGGCAGTATTTCAAGTTTGAAACTCATACCAAGTTTCTTAGCGTTTGGAATGTGCTGATGTGCAGATATTCGGCTTTTGATTTGAAACTCATACCAAGTTTCTTAGCGTTTGAAATGTGCCGATGTGCAGATATTCGGCTTTTGATGCACTGCAACTTGTAAGCATGACTGATGAGTATTTTCACTGCGAAGGCTGTAATGGTGAACTTATTGCTGAGACTGACAAACTTGCTGCTGATGAAATGGGAGATGGAGATGATAATGCCAGGAGGCGACGAAGAGAAAAGTTAAAAGATATGCTTCAAAAGATGGAGGTAGTCTTCTTGAACCTACTTTAATGGATGCTTTCTTGGGAAGTGTGTGCTTGAGTGGATGTAACGAAATGTTTAATGTGATACGGGAATATGGCACCAAGATGTCTGGCATAATGCGTGTCAGTTGAATTTATATGCACCTTTTTTTGATTTAAAATTGTTGACCAGTACTTATAAAATATAATGAGATTGATGCTCAACTTCCATCACATCGAGCCTTGGTTAAAATGATGAGGCAAATGTTTGCTTAGTTACACATCTTATTATATGTCTAAGAATTGAGTTAGGACACAGCTAGGTTGCATTTTATGGCATCCTAATAAAGTACACATGCTCACATAACAATCTTATGCTATTGTACCATTTCATCTATATTAGCAAGCATATTATATTGGGATGAAACACTTGAAGGAGAAGCAAAATAAAAGGGTAGTAAGGAAATCATCCTAGGGCATTTACTTACCTAGAAATGAATGATTAATCTGTCACCGTTGAGGTCAGTGGAGGGCGGGAGGAGAAGAGAAATGGCAGATGTTGCACCATGTTACTGTTAAGAAGCACCTAATTGCAATAATGACAAGGGAGAGTAAAGGGGTTCTTCTTGATAACTTTTGGATCTCATGTCGTTGGTCATGCTAGAGCATATTAGTTCGCTGGGATGATGTCACTTGTGAGGCAGCAGAGGCTATGATTATCGAGAGGAGGAAAAACTGTGAACGTTGTAGCAAGAGAGGTTTCAAAGGTCTCTGAATCCCAACCCTTAAAGAAGAGTCTTAAGTCATGCTGTGGTAGAAAGGCTAGGGAAGATCTTAATCCATAAACGAAACCCTAGAAAATTTGAAAAATAACTTACGCTCAAGCCATTAAACCTAAAGGCTTGAATTGAAATAATTAAGGAGGCTCAAAAACTCAAACTAAACAAAATAAGACATACTATGTGTGTTATGCTCTAGAGCGTATAATACAATTTGCTTACATAACACATTTTATTTGTAACCTTGCTATGCCAATTGCTCAAGAGTCACGACTCACCAAGCTTAACTATAACATGTTATTTTTGTGCTATTGGCAAGAGCGGTTAAAAATGAAATAAAAATACTAGAAATAATTCAATACAAAAGAGAGTGATCCATAAATTACTAGAGTTATTTTGATGTGTGTCATATATAGCATTAACTTCCTAGGGGTTGTTGGAGGTCATCTCCAAAGAGCTATGCAAAGCCTTCTCTTCGAAGTTTGGTATCACTGCAAGCCGCCGCCCCCCCCGGGGGGTGGAATTAGTCATATGAAATGTGATCATAGCGGCTTTGGATCTACTCTTTACTATGTATCATACAAGAGGGTCCTCATTAACACTAGGCGATTATAGCAGTGGTTTCACAAATTCAATATATATCTCTTGTGAGGAGTTTATTGGAACATGTGGAACGAGTACATTTGGTGAAGAATTTTGGAGAAATATAGAGATTTGTGGATTAAGTCATTTTCTCTTTTCAAGATACAATTGAACAATAATACTGGTCAAAGATATCTTAGTCTCAGGCTTGGTGTTATGTTTAGATACAATCATAGATTTAGGCTCAAGAGTAGTCTTGTGCACAACCTCTACTTTGGGCTTAGTATGAAGCTCAATTAGTGACAAATAATGATCATTATCATCGTCCATATTGTTTGCAGAATTTTATGAGTCATGATATTAATCCTTAGGGACCATTTGAACGTAAGGATGAAGTTTTTGAATGTTTGTTGTGCTTGAATTTCTACAAATTGAAGCATCTCAGTGGCTGATTTGTGATTACTGATCTCTCTATCTTTTTGTTGATATTTCCTATTATAATAGATATAATTCCTATCGAATTGTCCTTTTATCTTGAAGGTTTTTTTTAAAATAAATTAGATAGATGTCTCTAGATTGTTTGGTACTGTCCACTTGAATTTGCATTACAAAAGCAATTGGATATAATTCTGGTTCCCTGTTGATGTTTCTGCTTGAAGTCAAGACATAGCGTCCCGATTTTTGGCTCTCTAAATGCCAGGACTTTGATACCGTTGTGATTTGTTTTGTTGTTTCTGGTAGAATATATGGGAATTCTTCCTCGTATGATTTTCAACCTGTAACGCATGGTTCTTTTTGGATTAATTATCATGCTTGATTGCATGCAGTTGGATCTTTGGTCAATATGAAGTGAATAAGCTGACCTTATTAATTAATGTCTGTTCCAATTCAATTCTCACTTTAGCCAGAAACTTTTGCATCGTAGATATCAACATAATGTCAAAGATCTATATAGATGACTATTTTCGTTTACCGGGACGTGCTATTGATTGCTTTGCAACAATAACTGCCTAGGCGGCAGGGTCAAGTACCTTCCTAGAATTGCCCATTGAAATTTACCAAAAGGTGCTTTCTTTGGCAGAGTTAGTGATTTTTGACCGTTCCATGTCAGCTATGATGTTTCTTTGTCTGTTTTATAACTTGGATTTTTATTCCTTAAAGTGTACTCAGTAGCCTGCTATACATATTCTGCATATGCTTGAACATTAAGTTTTTTATCATTTCAGTTTCTCTCAAATAAAAATTTTCTTCTCTACGCTTTCGTATTTTGACTCAAAATTCAAATTCGAGAAACCTAATGTCTGTTATCCATGTAACAGAAGTTTAAGTTCTCTCTATGTCAGATTTGTTTTGTTTATTTTATCACATAATTTTCAGTTGGAAATTGCCTTGCAACATTTGATGCTGTACTTTTTGACTTTTTTGGTAAATGTTGCTATTTTTTTCCTGAAGTGATGTTTGGTTTGTTCTTGGGTTTTGGCCTTTCTAAGATGAGGTAGGAAACCATAAAGCTATGCAATTTTGAGCCAGCAAGTTTCCTTTTCCAACTTTTCTCCCGAATCTTAGAGCTCATGATACTGAAATTTCAACTAATGCAGGAGCAGTTGAAGCCCTTGATGTTGCAGCTTGCACGAGTAAAGGACTTGGCCGTTCCAGAATTTGGAGGACTCTTAGCATGGGAAGCAAGAGTGCATGCAGCTGCTCGTGTTACAGGTGATTCTAATGCCAGCGACTCTTCCAAGTCTTCTCAGGGGCAAGGATATGGTGGAACACCTATGCCATTTCTCGGTGAAACTAGGGTATGCTTCCCTTTTATCTAGTCAATGTTTCGTTTTACTCAAATACATTCTTTTCATTCAAGGTTGATATAATAACTGAAAATTGTAATTAGGCTGGTTTTTCTTTTCATCATCATCATCAGCCTTCTTCTCGAATCACTTCAGTTTATTTTTCTCAACTCCAACTTCAATGATGTTACTCCTTGTCACCCTAATGTGATCATTTTAATTCTACCTTTTCTAATTTTATCCTGCATCTATTGTTGCATGCCCCTACTTGCTTCATTCATCTTGTTTGCAATTTTGGAATTAGAATATAGGTCAAAAAACGTGCTAAATCATATTTACTGCATTACTGTGTGTAGAATGATCATTTTTAAATTCTCAACTCTACTTAAGTGCATATGCTTATATAATGCTTTGTTTAATGCGCAAAAGTTTTGTTGCATAGTGCTTACATAATCTAGTTTTGTTTAATGCGCAATCCATATGCAATGAATTTTGTTAGAAAATAACATTTGTGCAAATGGTTAATTAATAATCACTTTTCTATGCATTTTCCACTTGAACAGACAAGCCTGTAAGATACCCTTCCAATCCTACTGCTTATGATGGTCATACCACAGAGGACAGGAAGCATAGATACAAATATGATCTGACCTTCGTTATTTTTAAATCAAATTTTGATCATGAATGCAGATCATGGGCCTTAAAAGGAAGCTACTATTAAAGTTTTCTTTTTCTAGATTAATGTCAAATAATATACAGATGCTCAAGTTCGTGAAATTACTTTACATTCTGAGTACATTCAGTTTCCAGTTTTATGTATTCTTTTATAATATCACTAATTAATCTGGGTTTTTGGCTTCAATAGATATGTCTGTGCATGCAATCATTATATGTTTTGAGTCATGCATGATAATATGCTAATTTAGGAAGCTGTTGAAACTTTGAAACCTCTTTGTAGCTCTTCGCATTTACTTCTTTTAAAAGAATCTTCATGTCATTGTTATGCTAATGCTGGTAGGTTGAGGTTGCACTATCTGGTATGGATGTAAAAGAAGAGGGCACTGAACCTGATACAAAATCTGCAAGCATGAAAGTCTTACCTCCCTGGATGATCAAGCAAGGAATGGTTCTCACGAAAGAACAAAGAGGAGAAGTTAAACATGAGATGAAGTCAGATCAGAGTTCATATGCTATTGATGAGAAGAAGCCAGGTGTTGAGAAGGAAGATGAAAAGAACTTACAGGTTAGTGCAGCTGATGGATTTTCTTTTGTCAAATTTATAGCAGTTTCCCATTTGATTTCAGTTTTTTATTCTAAAACTTTTACCTCAGGTTGCATTGTTTTATCTTTTGTTCCAATTCAAATTTTGTAGGATGAGTATTTCAAGGCTTACTATGCTGCTCTGGCGAAGAGACAGGAAGAACAGGAAGCTGCATCCAGAAGATTGCGAGAAGAAGCAGAGAAATACAAGGCATCAACATCTGATCTTTCCAATGGCATCTTTGAAGCACCTTATGATCGGCAAGTTGGTATGAAATCAAAACGGGTAGATGATGAAAATGATGATGTTGATTGGGAAGAGGCTGTTCCTACAGGTAAATTTTCTTCTAGTGCATCTAATTGATCTGTTGAGTATGAATGTGTTAGACCGGTCTACTGGACCAGTCCAGCCGGTCCATACGGGACCGGCTTACAGACGAAACGGGCAGAAGTTCCACCTCCTGTACGCACGATCCGATCGCCTCAGCATGAGAGAGCTGTTTAGGAAGGATTTTTGAGGGAATTAGGAGGGAAATTTCAAAGTAGGGGCTGTTTAGAGATTTCCTTTTGAATTTTATGAATTAAGTAGTATGTTTTGTTAGGGTTAGGGCATCTTGAATTTGGAGGCTGAATTTGAGATCTAGGTTTTGCTTTTGGGCTCTAGGCTCTGGCTAGAGATTTGGAGAGTTGAATCTTCCTCTCGAATTGAAGATTCTTGTATCGATTTGTTGTTTTCTTCTTCTATTATTGGAATTGAAGTGATTATTCCTCTTATTTCTCTACCAAACTTAAAAAACCTGCTCTGTTTTGCTGAAGTTCTCTGAAATTCAGCAAATTTCTACATTATTGTTTGTTATTTCCTATCAAATTGGTATCAGAGCAATTTCCTGTGCTGAAATAGAAGTCTTCCTCGCTGAATTTTACTGCATTCCGTATCCGATCTTGTTGTTTTTGCTGATTGGAGGCCAGAATTCGCATCAAACATGTTGCTCTTTGCTATTGGAGCCTAAATCCAGGTTCTCATGGCAGGAAGAGAGGTAGAAGTGTTGGAAGAGGAGATCAGACAATTGAAAACTGAAATTTCAGATCTCCACGCTCAACTTTCAGATGTCAAAAGTCAAATTTCAGCTATTTACGAGAAGATGGATGGGAATTTTTCCAGCCTGAGGGAGATGTTGAAGAAAGTGCTCAAGGGCCAACCAAAATATTGCCGTCGGAGGTGAGGGAAGGCGTCGACGATCAAGGAAGTGGGGAAAATCTTAAGCCAATCAGACAAAGGGATGATCAGGAGGTGGAGACTCGGAAAAGAGAAGAGAGAATTCCTTCCCAGGTAGAGGGTATGGGGAGAGGTGTGAGGAGGTAGGGCAAGAACAAATGGGTGTTGAATTTGAAAGGAAACGGGTGGATTTTGAAAGGGAAAGAGGAAATTATGATCGAAGGGGGGCTGAATTTGAAAGGAGGGGGTTTATTATGATCCAAGGGGTGCTGAAATTGAAAGGAGAAGGTGTGAAGTTGATGAAAGGTTTGGGTATGAGCATAGAAGAGATGACTGGGACACTTGGGGAGAACCACCCCCTTAGGGAATGGAAAATTATGGAGGGAAGAGAGGGAACGGAGGCGATTCGAGGGTGAGGAAATTGAAAATGCCAATCTTTGAGGGGGAGGATGCGCACGGGTAGATTTATAAGGTTGAAAGATATTTCTCCATCAATGGGTTGACGGATGAGAGACTGACGGCAGCCGGCCTATGTTTGGATGGGAAGGCTTTGGCTTGGTACCAATGGAGGGACATATGACGACTCGTACGGAGTTGGAGGGAGTTCAAGGATTGTTTGGTAGAACGTTTTCGAACCGGCAGGGGAGGAGACTTCTACAAGTAGTTCTTCGCCTTGACATAGGATGGTTCAGTAATAGAGTACCGAGAGAGGGTTGAGTACCTTGCTAGCCAATTGAACCGCCTTTCTAAGACAGTGCTAGAGAGGAGCTTTATGAAGGGACTGACACCAGAGATCCGGGCAGCGGTTAGAGTGATGAGGCCTCGTGACTTGGGAGAGGCTATGGAGCTAGCTCAGTTGGTGGAGGATTAGAGGCACCTGGAGAGAGTAACGGGAGGCAGCAGCTCAGTAGGCTTGTACAAGATGATCACCACCTTATTGGCATTCGAGGAGCCAACACCGGATACTCTTCAGGGGACTTCGAAGGAAAAGACTGCATGAGGAAGACTTGGGGACAATTTCAAGAAGCTCACAGAAATAGAATTACAGGAGAAGAGGACGAAGGGGCTCTGTTTCAGATGTGACGAGAGGTATACTCCAGGGCACAGGTGTAAGGACCGAACTCTTCAGGTTCTTATCATTTGTGATGACGAGGGAATGGAGGAATGTGTCGTCTTTTCACCTTGCAGACAAGGTAGATTTTTGGAAGAAGAGTATTGTTAGACCGGTCCACTAGACTGATCTAGCCGGTCCACACGGGGACCGGATTACGGACGAAACGGGCGGAAGTTCCGCCTCCTTTACGCACGATCCGATCGCCTCGGCATGAGAGAGCTGTTTAGGAAGGATTTTTGAGGGAATTATGAGGGAAATTTCAAAGTAGGGGCTGTTTAGAGATTTCCTTGTGAATTTTATGAATTAAGTAGTATGTTTTGTTAGGGTTAGGGCATCTTGAATTTGGAGGCTGAATTTGAGATCTAGGTTTTGTTTTTGGGCTCTAGGCTTTGGCTAGAGATTTGGAGAGTTGAATCTTCCTCTCAAATTGAAGATTCTTGTATCAGTTTGCTGTTTTCTTCTTTTATTATTAGAATTGAAGTGATTATTCCTCTTATTTCTCTACCAAACTCGAAAAATCTGCTCTGTTTTGCTGAAATTTTCTGAAATTCAGCAAATTTCTGCATTATTGCTGGCTGTTTTTCTATCAGAATGCTTCATGGGTTGCCTGGAAGTGCACTGCTTTGTTAAGTGATTTAGTTGATCTGAGACCTGTTTGCTGTGTGCATTTGATTACCTGCTGTTTGGTGGTAAGCACTGGTTTTCCTAGACAATACATGCCCAACCTTGTTTGATAGCTAGTTTGCGTTTTAATAAGCTTCTAGTGAAGGTAAGTAGCGTAAGTTGAAAAAAAAAGAAGAAGAAAGAAAGAAAAAAAAACATAAGTTGATATGCTAATGTTGAAACATGATAAACTTATTTAGTTAGATGAAATCTCTTCTAACTTTTCCTTTTTTTTGATATTATGGCATTGGTCACTCTTTTCTCTTTTTAATTTATTCTCAGCATAGTTGTTCAAACTGATGACATCATGATTTTCCTATGATTATATTTTGATTCAATATGAAACATCTAATCTAGTCCTCATTCATGAGTATTTGTGTTTACTAATTTTATGTATTCTTAGCTTGTCATTTATTGTCTTATAGCATAGTTAAGTCTTCATGGGCACATGATTGTTTCATGACAAATCATGCTTCATATTTATGTCATCATTTTTATTTGTCAATTTATTAGTTGTATGGGTAAAATAGTCATTTTCTCATTTGAACATACTTATCATTATATTAATGTTATTAGGATTACAATATCAATAAATGTTTGGCTGCTATCAGAAATAGCAAGTCTTGGGTTGTGATTAAGAATGGTTTATTATTGAATTAAGAAATAACATTTGCTCTAGTATTCTTTCTTGGCTTTTCCTCACTTTTTCTAACCATAGTCCTTCATGCTTTCTTATTTTCTAACAGTTTCCTACCTTTGTTTGAGGCAATCATTCTTCTAATCTTATCATTCTCTTTCTTCTCTTTTCCTCCTGGCTTCTTACTCGTCTTGTTTTTCTTTTCTCAATAAACTTGGGGCATTGTTACTTAGCAAGTATGGTAGTAAAATCAGTGTTATTGATTATTGTTTTTTGCTGCCTTTTAATTTATGGAAACATTGGGTATGTAATTATCTTTTTTCAGAATATCCATGTGATCTTTTCATAATCCCGCAACCTGTATGATGTGATCCTTGAATAAGAGGATATGCTTAGGAGTTGTATGTTCTGAAGATCATAGGTACGTGTCTAGCCTTAGTTCTTGTAACACCAGGTGATTAGGCAAGTATTTTTATGGAGTAGGTTTTATGTAGGTTTTTTGCAATAATTAATGAGATTAGATTTTCCATGTTCTAGGCCAAATGGAATTGAGTTAGGGAGTGTTTGACAAGAGAAATGATGCACTAAAGGTAAGCTGATGCAGTAATTTGAAAGTAGGTTACAAGGATTCTTTCTCCTGCGGAAATTCTCTTGACCTTCTTGTCTTCCTTGGATTTCATTTTTTTCTAATTGATTTCTTCCTTTGCTTTTCTCTTTTCTCTTCATAGAGAGGTATTTATATAAATAGAAATCTAATCCTTCTCAACCAGAAAATAAGAAGTGGAGCTATTATTCTTCCTTAAGGTTTTGTTTGGAATAGCTTTCTGCTTATTTTGCTTTTCAAATTGCAGCCACATTGGCATTTGAGTAAAAGTTCAATTGTATTTCAGAAAAATAATGTTGTCTAAAATAGCTTTTAGTGACCTAGCTTATTATTATGTGTTCAAACGGTGATGCCTATTTGTTTCTCTTTCTCTTGTTTCACTGTTTCATTAACATTTTATTTTGTAAAGCCTTGAGCTGATTGTAACGAAAAATGTTGTAGAACGCAGCTATTGTAGATCTTGTTACTATTATGACTCAAGATGGTCGGAGTATGACTTCAATTAGCTGGGGAAAGGAGAGCATTAAAGTTCGGGGAGATAAGAAAATGGCTCAACGAAAACCAAGCTATGATTCTGAAGATAATATACCGATGCTAAAAATTTAAGGGAAGTAGGTGTGTTTAGTGGTTGGGGCTTTATATCTCTGATTAATTAGTGCTGATTAGTTGTTATCTGATTCCTTTTGATCTTGTTTCTGATGGACCGGTGGCTGAGCCGATGGGCCCACTAGGGTGGGCGGCGGGCAAGAAGAGGGAGGGGGAATTGTTTAGAAAGGTTTTTATTACAAATTTACAATTGAGAGAAAATTAATTAGGGAAAGAGATCTAATTTAAATTCAAATCTGAGAGAGAATTATTTAGGAAAAGGGGGGTAATTTGGGAGGGAATTAGTGGAGCCTATTTAAGGCTAACTATGGGGTGATTTCATATTATACTTGATTTTGCTAGAATTAGTTTTTCTTAGATTAAGTGGGCTCTAGCAGACGGCTAGGGATTTGGGAGAGCCGGATCTTCCTCTCCAATTGAAGATCTAATTGTATCTTGTCTTTCTTTCATAACTCTTTCAATAAAAATGAGTTCTTGTGTTCTCTTCCTAAATTTCTCATGCCGTTCTCTGATTTTTGCTCATCTAATTCCTATCAAATTAATATCAGAGCACTTTTTTTGGACCATGGCGGCAAGGAAAGTTGATACTTTGGAAGAGTGTCTTAAAGAAAAAGTTGGTCAACTCAAATTGGTGTTTGATGACAGAATGTCATCAATGGAGGAAAAGTTTTCCAACCTAGAAGGAATGATAAAGAAGGTGTTGGATCTTCATTGGTGTAATGGTTGGAATTTCATTAAAAAAATTCTGCAATTAAATGTGCTCATCCCAGAGCAATTCTGGAATAAGTGACCTACTGGGATGTTACACCAATAGGACAAAACTGTGAGGCTCTTAGGCCAAAGCGAACAAAATCTTGATAGTTAAGAGTTTAGGCTGTTACAAATGGTATCAGAGTAATACACTAGCCGAAAGATAGGAAATAAGTGTCATACAAGACAAAGTGCTACATGATGGGATCCACCACTTGAACTTATAGGGGCTACCTCTAGAATCCTATCTGCCTGGTGGATGATTCTGGGATAAGAATGCTGACGAGAACGTTAGTTACTTAAGGGCTGGTTTGGGACGTCGTCTTAACTGCTTTACGTTTTAAGACGTAACCATGTAACTGTTTGGGATACTGCTTTTTAATGGGTGTCGTAAAATTTGCACGTCCGCAGCCTGCTTTTGGCAACCAAATAGAAGTCTCTCCGTTTTGCTGTGTTCCGCGGTTCCGATATGACATGGCCTAAATACTCTTCATCTCTTTGGACGATATGATGTTGAAATTTTCTACCCTCGTCCTTCTAGATCAGTTCCAAATTTTCTACCTCCGCCTTCGCGCCTTCAGCCCTTCGTCGAGCTTCACTTTCGATCCTGCTCTTTGGTCGTTGCTACATCCTCTGTCGACCATCTCTTGGAGGTAACCCCATCTTCTTCGTCGACGGAACATATGTCCTCTGCTGTGGATTCGATCTTCCTGAGTTCTTCCGCCGTGATTCCTCCTTTTGATCTCCAGATTGCTCCCTCCAACCCAAACAATCGACAAATGTTGCCGCTGGCAAGCCTCCTCTTGGCGGAGCTAGCATGGGGGCACGTGCCCCCATTGGACTAAAAACAAAAAAGAGAGGTGCGCACGAGAGGGTTTTTAGAGAACAGTAGCAAATAGCTGATAATAACAGATAAAGAGATATGAGAGCGAGAGCTTCATCCGCCACTTGCTCTACTCCGAGCTTGAAGAGATTGTTTAACCGAAATAAGAAATAGTGAGAAGAAAGGAATTCTGCAACTTTAGTTTTTACTCAATAACACAAGTTACAGTAGTTGTAATGCATATAAAGAAGTCTAGGAGACAAATTGTTAGCTATCTCTGTGCTGCCGTGAATGACAGAGAGGAGGTGGAGTGCCGAGTGGAGCAGCAAGTTTTTTTTTTTTTTGCTAAAGGTTTTATTTTCCTAACTCAAACCAACTAGAATTATTATTCGATTTGTTAAAATTATTCTATTTTAATTTAAAATTGTTAGTTTGTAATTATATTTATTTTAAGAAAATTTTCATATAAATAAAATTTTCATCTAATTATTTTTCATGGTATCAAAATAATTTATTTTCATACTGTGGTAGCGCACAACTCAACAATTAAACTTTTCAAATAAAATATACTGATTTAAAAAATTTTCCCTCTTAAATAATTTTATTTCATCTCAATATATATAAGGGTATCAAGGTAATTTGTTCTCACACAGCTGCAGCACAGTAGCTTCATAGTTATAATATCCAAACAAAATATAATGATTTATGTACAGCAACTTCAGAAAGCAGCTTTCTGTGCAATAATTTCACAACCTGTTTTACCGACTGCTGCAGCTGTCCCAAATGCACCCTATGTTGGGGAGATTGTGAAACTCTTTAAGTAAAAGAAGCTAAACTCTTAAGCATCGGGATTTCTTTTGGTGTAATGATTGGAATTTCATTAAGAAACTCCACAGTTAAGCATGCTCATCCAGGAGCAATTCTGGGATGGGTGACCTACTGGGAAGTTACGCCAATAGGACAAAACCGTGAGGCTCTTAGGCCAAAGCAGACAATATCTCGATAGTTAAGAGTTTGAACTGTTACATGCTATCATCTTGAAGGAAGTAGTTTCACATATCAGTGTTTGTTCGTATGGTTATCCTCGAATCCAAAATGATGAGATTGAGAGATTGATCAAGGAGATGCTCGAGGCAGGGATCATTTGACCTAGTGTAAGTCCATTTTTCAGTCCAATGCAATTAGTCCAGTTCTTCAGTAATAGTTTTCTTCGTTCCACCTTGAGGATAATGTGGCTCTTTGGGAGGGAAGCATCGGTGGACCGGTGGCTGAGCTGATGAGCCCCACTAGGGTGGGTGGCGGGTAAGAAGAGAAAGGGAAAATTGTTTAGGAAAGTTTTAATTACAATTGAGAGAATTAATTAGGAAAAAATACCTAATTTGAATTCAATTTTAAGAGAATTATTTAGGAAAAGTGGGCTGATTTGGGAGGGAATTAGGGGAGCCTATTTAAGGCTAACTATTTGGTGATTTTAGATTATGCTTGATTTTGCTAGAATTAATTTTTCTTAGGTTGAGTGGGCCCTAGCCGATGACTAGAGATTTGAGAGAGCCGGATCTTCCTCTCCAATTGAAGATCTAATTGTATGTTGTCTTTCTTGCATAATTATTTCAATAAAAAGAGTTCTTGTATATTTTTCTTCCTAAATTTCTCGTGCTGTTATGTGATTTTTGTTGAAATTGCATCCAGTCCCTATCAGTTTCATATTGTTGTTCAGATCTCCTTTATTTGTTGCCAGTCTTCTACAAATTTCTGGGAGACTGACTTCTTATTCCAACTTTCATGCCTGGTCCTTCGCTCATACTTCCAAACATATTTCCTTGTGGTAAAAAATAAAGCTTTTATAGGATTACAGGCTTCTTCAATAAAATAACGCGTATCATACATGTTAAAATATTTTTTTTATGGGATCATGCAGGTTTTAAATGTAATGCACCATATATACACCTACTATTTCAAAATCTCTAATTATGGTCTTGTTTCATTTGCTATACCACATGGAGTGAACTGAATGAGATTTTTCATTTCAGGCAATACTGGCGAAACTTTCAAGCTTGCTGATCTGAATGCCCAGCCAGAAGCATCCGGCGATGACGAAGATGACATAGATTGGGAGGAAGGCTGACCATACTGTAAATAATATGATTTGAATGGAAGATGAAGTCAAAGAGTTTCTCCTGAGATTTCTTCATTCATAGATTGGCCAGGAAAAGGATGAGAACTTCAATAATGCGTTGATAATTCATATTAGCTTTAGAGAAATGATAGTGCATTTCAATACCCCTATAAAGCAGAACTGTTGTTCAGTAAGATGAGGTGAGCTCTATTCATGATTTGTTAGCTTTACTTTTTGATTGGAATTAATGTAAAATAGGTTGATTATTGAATCACTGATGACAGTACTGCTGTTCAACAACTTTTTTTGGGGGGTTCTGTGTCTATCTTTTTTTGTTTTTCATGATTATTCTTGTAATGATTTTCATGCCTGCAGAATCCTGTTGTCCCTTGATAGATTTTTTTTTTCCTTTGAGGGAATTTTAATTACCAATGATTCTGAAAAGTTTTAAGGCTTACGCTCTGAATATTATTGAGCTGAGCTCTTATGTTGGTTGCTTGTATTTAAAATGAATTTGGTTAAAAACTCAACAGTCTTGATTGTGGAAAGTATTTCCTCACAACAAAAGTAAAATCTTAAGATGAACTTTGGCAAGGCACCATTGGTTGGAGAAATTATTGTGTGTGTTGGTTGGATGCAGCTCTGCGTCTGGAGACGAATCAGGTGCAACTACGTTAGCGGTACTGAGTTGCGGTACACAGCGAAGGGATGACGTGATGCATTTTAGTTGGTCTCTAGATGATGTTTGGTGTCCGCATAAAATAATTAATTCATTGCATTACAGTGTGGTTGATATCTACTAAGGCTTTTTTTTGAACAGCTTCTTTAGTTTTTTTAAAGCAATTCTTTAGTGCAAAAAAATTTTGTATTAAAAATTTACTTTAGAAAATAATAAGCAAGCTGTCTCAAATGAAGCCATGATTTTGATTAGAGAATTTGTGGCTTATTTTAGTTGACTATAAATTGTATTTTTAAAAATTATAAAGCTTATTGATTGATTGTTCTTATTTGAATTTTAAGTTTTTATAGTGCAATAAATGTCATGAAATTAAAATTTTGTGAACATCTAATTTGTAATAATTTAAGATTTTTTGAGTAAATTGATACACCCAATTTAGCTTAAGAGGAACAATTCTACCTCTTATCACTTTAGGAGTGATATTGTAAATTATCAAAACAAATATTCCATCAAGTGTTGAAAATTAGGATCTTCAAACTTATTGCGTTATTTATAAGGTAAAAAAAAAACTTTTCTCACAATATTCTACAATTTCTTTTATTATGATGAGTCTCACAATTATTTTGATATATAAGTATAATATATTTCCCTATTAAGATGCATAATAATTTAAATTTGATCAGAATATTATTATTTAAATTTTTTTTTGTTATTTAACTTTTTATAAAAATTAATGATTAATTAAAAGGTAAAAAAGGAAGGTAAAAAAATTATTTTGAATATCATGATACAAATTATATATAAGATGAGCTTAAATATTATTAAATTTACTTTGAAATTAATGTTTTATAAGAAATTTGCATTATACTAATCCCAAAATAGATTAAATGATATTCAAATTTATCAATGTTGCGGACTCGAATATACGCGGTGATAGAATTTAAAAAATTTCCGTCTCAGCGTTGTACGTATACCCAGCACACAAGCAGAAAAATGAAGGAACACCAGGATTTTTACGTGGAAAGCCCTGAAAAGGGAAAAAACCACGGGGTCACGCCCAATTGAAAGAGTTCCACTAGCGTTGTTTGAAATACAGGAGGCTGATTCGTCCTTGAAATTCAAGGATGATCAGATTACAATGAGTATTGAAAGTTGATTATAAGGCCAAGCAGAGTTCCGATGTCACTCGGGTGTCCAACAGAATTCCGGCGTCACTTGGATATTAAGCAGAATTACGACGTTACTCTGGCGTCGGGCAGAACTCCGGCGTACTTCAGGCACCCAGTGGTGTTCCGGCGATGTTCCGGCGAGGTTCCGATGGTGTTCCGGCGGTGTTCCGGCGGTGGTCGAGGAGGAGCTATTCCCTCCTAGACTTCTCTTCTCTTCTTCTTCTCTTCTTCTCTTCTTGGCTTAGCTCTCTTCTTAAGAGAAATGAGGGGCTATTTATAGTTTTTCTGGAGTGGCATAGCCCGTAAATAGATGAGGGATCAGGGGCAAATAAAGAGTGATCCAGATGAACGGCTAATATTGAATCCCTTGATCGTGAACCGTTTATTGAGCATTTTAAGGTCTTAATGGTATCAGAATTCTATGATCTTGGGCTCGTTGGATTCGTCTCGTCGAGCCGCTTGATTCGACTATAAGCTCGTCAAAATCGGAGACTGTTTGGTAACTCAAATTGCTGTTCGAGGTTTCCAACAGCACTTCGGGTACTTGATTTGGACTCATTTGGGCTCGGATTGAGTCGAATTTGGTGTCGTTGGGTTCGTATTTCCGAGACGCTCAGTTCGACTATAAACTTGCTAAAATCAGAGTTTAAATGATCTCCGAATTAATTTTTGAAGTTTCCAACTTGTGTTTTTGCTTTGAGATTCGTGCCCAATCAAGATAATTTTTTGGTGATATATCAATCATAAATAATTTTTATCGAGATATTCTGATATAATTTTTTTATTTAAGAAATAATTTAAAAAAAATAAGAAAACAGATATTTTTCTCTGAAGTACTTGAGGATCAACAGTGGGATTATTAGTTTTTGAACTGTCGATGTTTTTATTTAGAGGAAATTTATCAGAGATCCACTAATTAATCAATATTTATTTTTTAAGTCTGACTTATAAATATATCTTTTTTTTTTAACAATTAGATGAATTTAGATAACAATTAAAAAAAAACACACGTGATGATAATCCCATCTAATTTTTCAATAGGGAAATGCTACCCAAAAATAAACAATAAGAAAAAATAATCTGATTAAACAAAATTCTTTTCTATAAAGGATTATTTTATACTAGAAATGATAAATAAAAAAAATCGATTCATTCTTTCAATTTTTTTTTTTCTTCAAAGTATCGCAATTATATATATGAACTAAAATAGTTTATATATTCATAAAATATTATCATTTTTAATCAAATAATTATGCTAAAACTTAAATAGTGATATTTAGGATTTATTTAAGACTACTTTTTTATTATTTTCTAAAGCAAATTTTTAATATAAAAAAATTTTAACTAAAAAATTTTGATATAGAAAATTGCTTCAAAAAACAATAAAAAAGAAAAAATTATTTTAAGTGGAGTCCGGACGGAAAGAACAGTCCGGACATGAGTACACAGTATAATACACAGATGTGACACTATGTACACGCTATGTACACTATGCGAAATATTTGCATGAAAAAACTAAAAAACAAATTTTGGTTTTCCGAGAAAAATGAAAAAAAAATTGTGTTTTCTATAAAAAAAAAATGCAAAACAAATTTTGTTTTTAGTATTGTTTGTAAATTTCGTATTTGCGTTTAGGATCCTTTCTAATTTCTTTTAATTACGTTTCTTTAGCTTAATTAGATACAAACATTGATACTGTTAAATTTTTCACCTCCAAACTATTAGTATTTTTTACTAACAATAATAAAATTAATTACATCTACAAAAAATTAAAATTACTTTCCCTAATAGATCATTGGAGTATAATATATTTAAGGTTGATCACCCTATATGCAACTGTTCTTAAACCAAAACTTGAAGGAGATGCAGGCTTCGTTTGGGACGACTTTTTTATTGCTTCTTAAAATCACTTTTTAATACAAAAATTTTAATTTTTGTATTAAAAAATTACTTTAAGAAGTAAAAAAGTCATCCCAAACGAAGCCGCAAACAACCATCATATTTAGCTGTTATGCGTATTTAGCTTATTTAAATTCTCAATACAAATACGTTTGTCCTGCACCACCTAATAAGCTTGAAAATTTTTTTAGAACTTTTAATGAAGATAAATACAATAAATGAACTTCAGGGCTTGATGTTATTAGACACTAAAAAGTTTGCTATGATAAAAAGAATATATATACATGTTGTGTTGAAAAAGAAGCTTTGTTTTGCTTTAGAAAGAGGCAAAGCAAATTATAATTGAATTTTTTTGGAAAATTTTGATTTCTGAAATTTAAGTTCTGTAATCGAACATATCATTATGAATGATATATCGTCTCAGGAGATAAAGATATCATTCCCTAATGGGTTCAGATAACAAAATTGTAAGTTTCATCCTAATTATCATAATCAAATTCAAGGAAAAACTACGTATAACCCCGAAAGATCAAAATGATGTTCGATTGAGCATTTGACTTTGATAATATGGATGAAGTATCATTAATTTCATGTTTGAAGTCGTGATAATAAATGATATATCTTCTCGAGGAAAGAAAATATCGTTTATTATCCATCGTCCGAATATGACAATAATGATCATCGTGGATTTTGATTTTCCCAAAGAGAGTAAATTGAATTTTGAAAATTGAATTGGGGTCTTTAAATCTCCTACGAGCGCAAACCCTCGTAGTTAATTACATCATAGGAAACTTGAATTTCCTACAAAAACTCTCGATTAAATAATAGTAGAAATCATATTTTTAAATTTTCAAAGAGTAATATTAAAGGATTGATGTTTAAATTTCAACTGGAATTAGATCAAATTTGAGCACTTATTTCTGGAAGCCAAAGGAGAAAAAATATGAGATAATTTGGGATTCTAAAATAATTTAGAAATGCCTCAATCTGTCTTATGTGTTGGGCTTTTAAATTTTGATTTTGAGAGATTTTAATTTGAATTGTTAATTTATCAGAAGGTTGGGATTATATTCTTGGAAGTTGTGGACTTATGATTTTGAGCCTGCCCCGAATCCTAAGACTAATTTGGAAACTAAACGATAGTGGCCTGAACCTAGCTAATGCAGTGCAAATCTAGACTTACCCTGGCCTGGATTGGGGACCCAGTTAACCACCTAGACGCTTTAAAATCATGTGTCCGATCTTTTATGAAAGATTGGTATGGACTTTGTTTAAATTTCTGAAAAAGTTAGGATGACGTCTAGAGTAGGTCCTAATTGACCCCTTGACTTATGTAGGGTGATTAATGTTTGAAATGTAATTAAAATTTTATTGACTCTTTAATTGATTTCTAATGCAATGCATGTTGATTGACCTTGTATGCAGAAATGGTATGAAACAGTTTTAAAAAGGCTTAAAAAATAAATTTTATCCTAGAAATTGCATAATATCCTCTTGACAAAACTGCACCCTAATAGGTCAGATGGTTTGTCAGAACCCGCAGGTGGGGAGGTGTCTAACAAGGTAGAGAAAATTCAAAATGAATGCATGCGAACTCCCGGGTCGTTCCTAGTCTTACTTCTTAAAATCGTTAGATTTTTATGTGAGCTTGATATTTTTTAATTAGTTTAAGTACCAAAAAATTTTAACGTTCCCTCACAAGCCTCTGAATATTTCCAGGCTAAAACAAAAATGACATTCAAGAAAAAAAGGCTAGAAAACCAAACAATTTATAAAGCGCAATCGATGTAAATAATCAATAAATAATTAAATAAATTTAATGTCCATGTGACAAGTGCCACTTAATTACAACCCAAAATCTGTAGAAATTAAAAATGGCTGGATATTACTAACAACAACTCGAATTTTAATCCTAGAAATGACAAGTAATTTTGAAAATGTGATGTTCTCTATGTCTTCACTTCTTCGTGCTTCTGCGAACTCTTCAGATTCATCGGGTCTAGGTATCCAAATGGAAAGAACTCCTTGATGGGTGTTTCTTTCCTCTTTAGATTCAAAATCATCCTAACTTGAATCTCCAAATGAAAGGGAACTCTTCCCTAAGGGATGTTCTCTCCTCTTTGGATTACAAGTTAGATGTTTAACATCCCATCTCAAAGATTAACTTTCGTAACTCTTAACTCAATTAAATTACATTACATCTCAAAAATATAAAAAAAATATCAAGATAGCCTGCATGATTATCTTAAGCAGTTATATAATCAAAAATATCTCAAGCAGTTATATATATGCTCAAATTAAAATCACAATTATACTTGGCTATGCTCTTTTAACTTCAAAGGGGTTTTAGCATTTTAGCTCCTACGAAAAATATGTCAATTTAAATTTTTAATTTTTGCTCCCTTGATTCAGCCCTCTGTGAGCATGGCCACCTACAAAAAGGTTTGTGAGCATCCAGATCGTTCATAACCTAAGTGTAATCAAATGCCCATCAATCAATCAATTTTCAACCAGCATACAGTGAAAACTACAAAAAACTCATCAAACAAGTAGCAGAAAAATAAACACCTACCTATCCTAAAACTATGAAAAGTAAACATCAAAATTTAACTTTTAAAATTAAATTGAAATATGAAATTTTGATATTTTTCCTAAATAATAAACCCTAAGGTGAGAAATTAGACACTAAGTTTGCTGGATTTTAATTTTTCTAAATTAAGTTATAAATTTTTAAAGTTTTGACTCTAATTTAAATTATGATTGACCAAATTATTGACTTTTTAACTTTGACTTATTTCTTGTGGTTTAATATTTTTGATAAATACTGGATCCCAAATGGAGTCTAATGGTTTTAAGTTTGTTCAATTTAAATTTTTTGAAATTAATTATGAATTTTTAAAATTTAACTATTTAATTGAGTTATTTAAATTGCTTAATTAAAAGAGTTTTAATGATTTTGATCCAAACTTCATGAAATCACTCCAAAATGTCAAGAGTGATCCATGGAAGTATTTTCAAGTGTTTGAAATTTATTTATAATTTGTAATTATTTTTAATTAATTAAATTAACTAAATATTAATTTTCATAAAAATTAAATTAAGGTCAAATTAAGGGTCTATGTTGACCTCATTTTTGTATGAGGTTACTATGACCCTTGGGTTTCTTTCTGGTGACCTAATAACCAGAAGATGTCCACTTCCCAGTCATATAGGTCCTAATCAAAAAATAAATCCAAGTCTAATCAAATTTAGTTCCACCCCTCAATTCAATTCTCAGATCAACTTTCAACAAACTTTCAATGAACCTTTAAATCATATCCAATCAATCTCAATCATTTATTTGATTGTCATTGATGAGGATTATTCAAACTCAACCAATCAATTTCAAAACCCAATCCAAATCTAACACCCAAAACCAAATCCCAGGTTAAGGGCCTTGGTCCTGAAACCCTTTTTGGGTGAATTTTCTGTCACCTGGAAACCCAGTCAAATGACATCTGATTTAGGGTCTATCAATTGCATCTTGTTAGGTGTGTCTCTAAGATCAACCCACCAAATTTGAACTCATTCTGAGGTCCCTAGCCCTAAAAATTGGATTAATTTCTAACGGCTGCAAAACCTTTAAATATTTACAGCCTATGCCACTAGATTTGTCATTCAGTGGAATTTGACTTTGAGACTCTTTCTAAACTCTCCAACCATACTCATGACCCTTGTCATGACTTGTTGATCAGTAAGCTATACTTTTTGAACCCAATTTGACACAGGTTTGACTAGCAGTCAAAATGACCAAAATGCTCTTTAAAGGGATTTTTGGTATTTTCCCTAAAATTTAACATGACCTTCCCATATCAATCTTCAAAATCTATTCCAATAGATCCTAAATATTATTAGGAACTCATTAGACCCAAACCCACACTTTGGTTTGACCTAGTTGACCAAGTCAACCATGGTTACCAAAATGGCCCTTAAGGGCTTAAACACTCATTTCAAACCAAATGAGCTCCCCTTGACTTAGGACTACTTCCATTGAGTTCATATGATCCATTTGAACTCAATGGACCCAACCCTTGACCCTAGGTAAACTTGGTTGACCAAGTCAACCAAGTTTGACCAAATCCCCCTATACATTCCTACTCTTTCAAACTCTTTGATCAAGACTTTTTCAAATCCATTCTAACCCATGGGGTGACCCATTGGGTCCTCAAGAGACCCCCCTTGAGGACCCAAGCCTTGGGCCCACCTAGGTTAGCCATTTGGCTTGACCCAAGTGCCCAAAGAGAGGTTCCCCTTGAGCCAAATTCCAACCGTAGACTAATTGGATCAAACCAATGATGGCATTGGATTCCCCTAGACCCAATACACCTTCCCTAGTTGACCCAACTCTTGGGTCAACTTGGGTTAGGAATTAGGCTAACCCAAAGTGGCCAAAATTACTATGGATTGAGCCATTTCTTGACATAAGCCCCTAGGCACTTACCATAGTCAGCCCCACCCTTGGGTTGGCTTGGGTCAACCTTTAAGCTAGCCCAAAGTGATCAAAACCAATTTGACCTGGGTCATTTCTCACCATAGACCCAATCAAACCCAATTGCCACTTGTATTTGGTGCCCCTTGACCCAACCTATCTTTCCCATCAAGCTCACCATCTGGCTTGACTTGGGTTGCACCCAAATGGACCCAAATCGTACAGGTTTGGGTCAACTCGAACTACCTAATCGAATTGGTCTTCCTTCTGCCCAAGTGAGATCACAATTGAGCTCGCCACATCCCCAGCAGCCTTTCCAGCTCAGCCCGACTCAGCCCTTGGCCGGCAGCGGCCGGAGCGAATGAGAAACTAGCTCCGGTGGTCCCCCCATCCTCGAGCTCTACCCAAAGGCTTCCAGAGCCTGACTTCATTGGGCTTGAGCTCACGAGGTTCTGGGACGATGTCCCCTTCCACCTGGAATCCATCCAGCCATCTGCCAATGCCATCAGAGCTGTCCATGGCTGTGAGGATGATTTGAACAGGGCACCCTCACTCCCCAGAGCTCCCTCAAGATTTCACTCTCGTTCCCCAACTTCCTAGTCATTCCCAGCCATCATCCCGAGCGAGCTTTGGTAAAAACTCTCTGTCTCCAGCTCGAAGTCCTACTTCCGATGGTCCTCCGGCCAAGACGTCTGAAGGAGAAGTCTTCGCCTTCATCCACTCAAGCTTCCTACGAGAAAAACCCATTAATTAGGGCTTTCTCAACGGTAAAATCCCATTACCGAGCTCCCTAGTTGGGTAGTCCAGTCAAGTGTGAAGGAAACCTTCACCCCAATGGATTTCCACTGTTGGATTGAGAGTTTCCACAGTCTTGATGCTCCCTGCAAATTTTGGTGAGGTTTTATCAGCGGGATCTCTTGGATCACATCGGAATGTGTTAACGACTACCGGAACGAACGGGAGGTGGAAGGCATAATCGGAGCCATCGATTTTGATCAACGGCTTCGATTAAATCTCGCGGTATCAAGCCATTACGAACCGTAGCCATCCGATTAAGCATCCAACGACCGCAGTTAATCCCGTGTTATCCAGTCAGCCGCAATGATTGGCTGACCAATCAGAGTGCGCCTGCGTGTAAAAGTGTGGCTGACTGGGTAATTCTGTATTTAAAAATTCAAAAATTGTAAGGAACTTCAAAAATTCATCTCTCTTAGTCCACTTGGCCGATTTAAGTGTTCTTAGGCTCATTGGAAAGATCTCAGGGAGATCTTCAAAAGCCATATGGTCCCAAGCCTCAATTGTTTATGTATAATTGTCAATTTTAATTTTAATGTTTATGTTATTAATGTATTTGTGTGCTTATTTGATGTCACCATGGCTTGGGACTTTGGGAGAGTGAATTTGGGCATGCCCCTGACATGTCCAAAATTTATCTCCATTGTTTGAGATGTTTAAGGCCACAATTTAGTCAATTTGAGGGCAAGGGTCATGGTTTGCCCCTTGATATCAAATTGCTTTTATAATCTTTCCAATGAGATTTATGATTTGAATTTTGGTATATTAATTGTGCTTAGCCTAAGGAGTTTAGAGCCACTGATTGCACCCCTATCCAAGCCTAGGTTAGTGACTTTAGGAATTTTCTAAGGTGACCTAGTGGTTACCTTAGGTGACTTAGTTAGCCACCTTAGAGAGTTCCATTTGGGCTCAAATTTAGGGGGCTTGGACCTTGAGATCATGTGATCTCATAGTCTAAAATTTACTGGATTTGGTGCCCATTTGGTTCACCAACTAGGAACCTCAAAATCCCTTCTTAGATTTGGCATAGAATCCTAAGTAATTCACTAAAAATTCATAACAAATTCTAAAAATCCACATAATAACTCTAATTAATCCTAATTGAACCTTTAACCCTTAAAAAATAAAAGCCCTATCAGATGACATTTAATTTAGCCTTCATTTAATTTCTAAGAAAAATTGATAATTGATTCAAATAATTAATTAAAAATATTTTAAAATTCCAAAAAATTCCTAAATGCTTGGAGACATCCCCTTAGGTCATTTCTGACCTTTGGGGATGATTCCAAGAGGTTTGAGATTGATTTGGATTGAAATCAAAAAAATCTTTAATTAGGGAATTTTTTTAAAAATCCCAAAAATATCCAATCTTTGAAAAATCACCAATAATTTCAGAAAAATTCAATTTAATCAAAATCAATGTCATTCAACTCTAATAAAATATAGTATTTTTCAAAAATATCAGAACCCCAAAATTAAGTTAATGTCAAAAAGTCAACTTCCCGATAAACCGTAGTTCAAAACTAAGCTAAAACTACAAAAAATCATAACTTAATATAGAAAATTTCAATTTGAGCAAACTCAATATTTAATTACTTATTTTAAGATCTAATATTTTAAAAAAATCAAAATCCCAAAACCAATCTTAATTTTAAAAGTTAACTTTTAACCCCTCAATTAATACATTTAAATAATTCCAACAATTCTAAAAATTCAATAATTGGTTAAAATTCCAGAAAACTCTAACTTGATTAATAAAACCATTTAACCAATATTTTAATACATAACAAACACTCCAAAGATGAAGTTTTTATGATGGACTACTTCGAGCTTCGGGGCTAAGTGTCCTAAGGAGGCCTCGTCTTCGAGCCTGAAGGCACAACACAATGAACGAATTCAATTGAGTGTAAAACTTTAAAATTAATTGATTATTAATGATTTAACCAAATTAAAATTCTTAATTCAACTACATTAACCAAATTTTTAGGATGGACTACTTCGGGCTGCGGGGCTAAGTGTCTTAAGGAGGCCTCGTCCTAAGCCTGATGAAACAACGCCATGAACCGGTTGGTGAAAAATCTAAATTAATTTAATCCTAAAAAATCAACGACTAATCAAATTAATTAAAATTCATTAATCCCTTAATCTTTAACTAATTAAATTTATTTGATCAATCAATCTTTAAAATGAATCATAAAGTAAACCTAAATGCATTAATATTTAAACTCAACCACAAATTTCCTCCTTCGACCTTTAACAAACTCAAACACTAGACAAATTGAACAAACTACCCTGCTTAGGATCTACCCCAGCCACATGGCCTTCAGCACACACTTTAGATGATTTGCTAGGACAACCAACTCTAGTCTAGGCTTAGCCGGTGTTTACTTTTTACTGCTGTGTCGAATTTTTCAATTTTTTATTGCATATTGTGATTAAAATTTGATTGATGTGATGTTTATTTACTTTTACTGCATTCTGTGAATTAATGTGATTGGTAATAGTCTACCCTTCAGTTATGACCGATCTTGTTGCTCACTGAGTTTTCTGCAGGTGGTCATACTCGTGCAGGGCAATAAAAGGGGGATAAATTATTAATAAATATAAATGCTACAGGTGTTTCAGCTGCTTAGCCCCCAAATAAATAAGAGTGTGACCAAGTGTAATTTACTTTACTACGCATATGTAAACTACTTGGGATGTGTTTTATTTTTAAATGCTTATGATAATCCTGTAAGAGAGTCAATATTTTTTTATATTAATATAATTTATTTAAAAATTAGGAGTTGTGAAAGTTAATCTTTCAGTTGGGATATAGGTACCAAAATTGGATTCCAAAGAGGTAAGGATACCCCTCAGGGGGATAGTCATTTTCTATTTGGAAGTTCAATTTTGGATCATTTCAATACCCAAAGGGGAAAAGAATAACCTCCCCCTCGGGGGAAGCGTTTTCTTTTTCATTTGGGTATTCAAGTACGATATATAAACTCTAACGATCTAAGAAGTAAGCTCGGGGCCACCCTATTTGATTGAAGCCGATATGTCAATTATCTATGGATATATCTAAAGATCTATAGAGAAAAAAATTAGCGTGACATCTAAACAAATTCTTGGAGATCGGCTAAATGAAAGCTCTAGTGTGACATCTAGAATAAATATCTAGAGATCCATATGGTTAATCAGCATACAACAAACGTGATTAGCTCTAGACGCGCACCACATTTATTAGGGGGCATTTGTTGACCTCTGTTGTAGATAAAAAAAGAATAAAAAATACATACCTCTGTAATGCCCATACCGAAATCTTGCTCAAGTCGCATCCCCGCCATCGCTATAGTGCCCGTGCTCTGCAAATCGGCGCTGGAGTTAGACGCCCATACTCACGTGCTTGGCCTCGATCTGCTCCCGCTTGCATTAAAATGAGGCTGAATGGAGCCCTTCACCTCTTCTTCTTCCCACTCTCGACTCCAGCAAACCGAAAACATCCAGCTCTCTCTTCCTCACGATTCCTTCAGCCGCAGATAACCCATCACCTCCGACCTCTCCATTTCCCCAAGCCATTCGATCCCACTGACCTAGCCATCCACATCTCCAAGTCATCGAGGCTACCGTTGCCTCCTCCGATTCCTAAGGCCGAACCGTCACCCGACCTCCTTAGCTTTACCTGCTCCTGTAGTCGAATTCACCAAGGTCGACGCCTCCACCTCTCGACTTCTTTGATCTAAAGAGAGAGAGAGGGAGGGAGGGAGAGACCGAAGTCTTCGGCTCCTTCGTGGCTAGTCGACTTTGCTCCTTCAGCGATGTTCCTTCTTCTTGGTGGACCGAAAGTTGTAACACTTTGATCAGAAACAACGACAAATACAGGAGCTTGCTAGTTGCAAAGGTAACTTTCTCCCTTCCAATCCTGTAAATCATGTTGTCGAACAGCCCCTTAGGGCAAAACAAGAGGGAAACAGAGGATGTATTCCGTTGTGAGATTTACGGGGTGAACAAATCCTGTTTGGCAGGATTTAGCAAAAATCCAGCATAAATCCTATTGATGAATATCCCTTATGGCAAGACAAAGGAGAGTAGAAGAATTAATTATAATTAATTTTAGTTAATTAATTATAATTAATTTTAATTAATTGTAATTATAATTAATCTTAATTGATTAATTTTAATTAGTTTTAATTAAAGTTAATTTTAATTAATTTTAATAAACTGTAATTATTTAATTAATTATATTTATTATAAATAATTATGATTAATTTTTAAGTAATTATTCATTAATAATTTTAATTAATAATGATTAATTTTAATTAAAGTTAATTTTAATTAATTAGGATTAATTATTATTTTTTAAATTAGAGTTAATTAATATTGGTTATTTATAATTAATTAATGTTACTTATAATTACTTATAATTAATTAAAAATATTTATAATTATTTTTAATTATAATTAATTATAATTAATAAAATGCAAGAAAGAGATGTTTCTCCCGCCTCGATCCACATGCCGACACCACGCAGGTATAACCCCTCAGCCTTAAAACTCCAAAAGCCTATCTTCAATGCTTGCAGCGCGACAAAACAACCACCTATACACGCTTTTATTAGCGTGGTGGGAGGAAGTGCGCTGCAATGCTTACGACGAAGCGGGTGATCCAAAAGCCCCATTTCGGCGTTCGCGACGCATCAGAAAAATCATATATACACGCCTTTATTGCGCTTGGTGGGATGGGAACCTGGTGCGATGCCTACGACAAGGCGAGATTGCTTATAAATACCCTCGAGCAGGGGAAAATCAACTGTCTTTTAAAACAGGTACCCTCGCAGACCCCATACACGCTTTTATTAACGTGGTGGAAATGAAGACACCGCCGCGGCGCCTAATGACACCTACCATACACGATTTTATTAACGTGGTGGGAAGGCCCAAACTTTTATAGTTTCCCCTAAACGAGGGAGACGCCGGGAGGCTGCCATAATTTCGACTGAAATTGCAGATGACTTGGACAAACAGGGGACCCTGATTTGAACTCAGAAGAGCAAAATAAGGAACTTCATTTAGATTCAATTCGAGCATCAAATAAGTTAAATGCAAACTTGAATAACCAAAACTAAAGACTTAAATTAAACTCAAATTAAACTTAGCCAAATGATGACGGTCTGAACATGAATTGAACAAGACTTCACAGGACTTGAACTCAGATTTGAACTTGGACTCAAACAGGACTTATGGACTTGAGCATGAATCAAGGAGAATTGATATTTGATAGGTGGATGACAAGATGAAGATTGATTTTGATTCAAACTATGGTAGACTCAAAATTGAATATAATTGAAATGAATGTTCAATAAGGGGCTTGATTGGAACAATGACATCAAAAATTTCTAATGGATGATAAAAAATTATTATTTCAATTCGAATACAAATGTTAACTAAGAGAAATTTCAGATTCAAAGCTCATGCAAGTGAGCAAGGGCTTATGGGGCGTGAAATCCCTAACATCTCACTCATGAACAATGAGATAAAGATAAGTTATAAATAGGTACATCAACCCTTGAAGTATTATTGAGATTGATGAACCTAATGAGGCACTAATGACATAAATTAGAAATATGTGGCAAACAAATCCACAGGCACAATCAACTTACAAGAAATATCTAACAAATGCAAGGATGAATTGAAGTCAACATAAAGATCATGATAAATACAAACGATAGTTAATAGTTCATCTATGAATGGTGGATAATGACATGCAACAAATGAATGAACTGTCACGAAGGATCCGACAAATACTCAATACACCGATCTCTTGCAAGTAGAAGGGTTCAATGACACTGCAAAAGACTCATTTCACAGTCAACAGTAATATGCAAATTATGAGTCCCTTGTGCAACTCATTGTGGTTTGTTAATGATTCATTTAACTCACCGCACACTTGCATTGTAATATGTATGCACGTAGGTACATAAAAAGGGCATGTGTAATCATACACCCGTATGGGCCCCGACGAGCATGCTATAAGTATATGCGTGACATCTGGGGATGCTGCACGGGTTAACAAATAAACCTGAGTTCGAGCCCGATCCTCTTGTACGAGTGGATAGGAGTCGACATGGCTCGAACTATTGAACAAATATCCAGTCACGACGATGACCGAAATACTTATTTTATAATTCATATTAAGCCTTCAAAGCCTAATAAATGGATGGTTCATCAATAAAGACATAAAGCCTATGAAACTCAATCCTTTGTCGAGAGCTCAATAGAGTCGACAATGTTTAATCTTGTTGACCTCATTTTTGTATGAGGCCAGTAGGGACCAATCCAGACCTTAAGATCTTTTCAATCCTTAGGATTAATCTTGACCCTAGGATCAATCTGATGTTTAGATCAATCGAGATTTTAAATATTAATCCAGATTCAAATCAATTCTAAACTCAAGTCAATTAAACTCCAGGTTAATCTAAACTCTAGGATTCTCCTAGACTTTAGACCTTAGGATTTACTCTAGACCTTAGGATCTACTCTAGACCCTAGAATTTTTCCCAGACTCCAGATCCTATGATCTATTCTAGACCCTAGGATTCTCCATAGACTCTAGATCCCAGACCCTAGGATACTCCTAAACTTTAAACCTTAAGATACTCTTAGACTTTAAACTCTAGAGCAATCCGGACTTTGAGATCTACTCTAGACCTCAGGATTTATCTAGACTTTAGATCTATCTAGATCCTAAATCAATCTAGGATCTCCCTAGAATTTAGACTTTAGGATCTACTCTAGATCCTAAGACTCTTCTAGATCCTAAAACCTAGGATTTCTTAGATTCTAGAGACCTCCTAGATCTTAGACCTTAGGATTCTTCTAGACTTCAGGTCTTAGGATCTACCCATATCCTAGATCTACCCAGACTCTAGATCAATCTAGGTATTAGGATTCTCCTAGATCTTAGATCTATCCAGACCTCAAATTTATTCAAACTCCAGACCAACCCAAACTTTAAATCAATCTATTCAAGACTCAAATCAATCCAAAGCTTAATTCAATTCAAACTCCTGACCAATCTTGATCTTTAAACAACCCAGATCTAGTCGCCACAGCCTCTGACCAGACCTTAATCCTAGCTAATCATCTACAATCACCCAAATGATTGTAAATGATTTAGGTAGTTCAAACCCTATCATTCAAACTCAAAATCCAGCTCAAAACCAGAAATCCAGATCAAATTCCAAGGCCAAAGGTCTAAGTCTTGAAAGCCTTTTCCAGCAAATCTTTTGAACACCTCAAAACCCTGTCATATTACTTCTGATTCAGAGTCTGTCAGTTGCATACTGATGTGACATGTCTCTAGAGGTAACCCTCCAAATTTGAGCTCATTCTAAGGTCTCTAACCCCAGAAACTGATTTGAAACCCAAAGGATGTAAAACCTTTAAATATTTACAGTCTATGCCACTGGACCTGCCACCCAGTGGATCCGGACCTTGGAGCCTTCTCCAAACCCTCAAATCAGATCTAGACCCTTGATTATGACCCATTAAGCAATAAACTGCATTTTGTTGGACTCATCATGATCAATAGTTGATCATGGTTCAAAATGACCAAAACACCCCTATGGGTATAAATGGTCATTTGAACCAAATGAGCTCCGAATCAAATGCAACCACCTCCAGCAAGTTTCAATCATCAAACCAAACCTGTTGGACCCATTTCCAGACCCTGGGTCAACATGGTTGACCAAGTCAACCCAGGTTGACCTAAAGGCCCATTAAGGACCCAAATAGGTCATTTTGACTGAATGGCCTCCCTAGACCTTGAGACTACTATCTTTAGACTCAGAATGTCATTTTGAACTGGTTGGACCCAAAACCTGACCCTGGGTCAACCTGGTTGACCAAGTCAACCTAGTTGACCTATTAGGCCCATTAAGAGCATAAATAGGTCATTTGGCCCAAATGATCATTTCAATCCCTGAAATCACCTCCACTAGACTTCAAATATCACATCAAACCATTCCAGCCTAAACCCTAGCCCTGGATCAACCAGGTTGACCAGGTCAACCTAGGTTGACCAATTCAACGCTTAAGCTTACATATTTTGAATCAAATCTTATATGCATCCAAATCTCATTCAAACTTCCTCAAACATGCCCTTGATCATTTGGGTTGGACTGGTCACCATGACCCAGTCACTAGTTGACTTGGTCAACTAAACACAGTTCAGGCCAACTCAAGTTAATATAGGCCCTTTAAGGACTCATATCCAAGTTTAATCCAAATCAAACCTTTCAAAATTCTCAAACCCCTTTCAAGCTATTATTCAAATTCATTTAAATTAGCTTGAGGCCTACCAATGTGGGTTTGACCAAGTCAACTCTTTAGAATTGGTCAAACCTCCACATTTTAACCATTTTAATCCCCACTTCAAGCTTAAGCCAATCAAGCACTCAAATCTATTTCAAATGATATTCTAAACTTATCTAGATTTGTTATGAGTCGAATCATGGGTATTTGAACCTAGTCAACTCATTAGGAATTGGTCAAATTAATTTATACATTCACTAACTTGCTCATATATCCAATCTATCCATTTGAACTCCTTTGAATCCACCCTTTCAGCAATTCAAGCTCCTCATGTGCCACTTAGGTAGTTAAATGGACTGTTGACCAGTCAAACTGGTCAACAAACCCTTGAAACTCCTTTAAATGATTAAATTCATATGCTCAAGTTAATCCTTTAAAACACATTCCACTCCAGCAGCTTTAACCACTTTCTAGAATGTTCTTAAGCCTTCCTAATCCCCTGGTTTAGGCATAAGTAGTTCCTAATTAAAACCCATGTGCACATGAGGACAAAAGTCACTTTACACCTAATGTCCTTCTGTCCTTTCATTCTCTCTGCTCCTAACTACCTTAGGACACGTGGAGAGCATCTAGAAGGCTCTTGAATCAATCCCAGCCGTCCACATTGAACCAGGACATTTCAATTGAGCAAATGGGCAAAATGAGCTCTCATACCTTGACCATTCTCTCTCTGACCACTCAAGCACTCCCAGACCTCAAGCTTTATTCTCTAGAGATCCCCAGTCGAATCCTACCAGTCAAAGTCGCCGGCGATAAGCTTTTCGGCGAGTGCAAGTCTTTTCCGTCCATGGAGCTATAGCGCTCAATTCAGGCATCATCAAGCTGAGGGGTCTTCTACAAAATTAAGCGAGGACAGCCTACAAGCTCAGAAAAATCAAGATCTCCTCAATCCAACGGTTGGATTAAGGTATATCGCAAACCCTAGACTAAAACACATAGGGTAATTTAGCTTGTTAAAAAATGTGTTTAAAGCTTAAAAATCTACTCCACATTATTTTTGTTCATGATTTAAACCTATGTTTTAAATTTCAAGTTATTTCGTTGGCTGGATCAAAAGAACGAGATGTTTTAGCATTTTAGGGCGTTACTTACAGTTCCGTTGAACTGCGTGACATCAGAGCCGTCGATTCTTTGATCAACTTCCCTGATCTGGTCATTCCACGCGCTAGCCCGCAGCGTGTATGTTCCCACTGGATCAAAATTCCGCCCGCCTTGATCTTGGCCGTTTAATCAGAACGGCGGAAGATCAGACGATCCCGGATCTGTGCCGACGTGTTTAAGTGATGAGATGTCGGCCCCACTCTCCTTAAACCGATCTTAAACAATGTCCCTAACCACTCTTTCATTTAAAAGATCGGACACATGGTTTTGAAGTGTTTAGGTGGTTTAGCTGGCTCCCTAATCCAGGCAGGGGTAAATCCAGATTGCATTGCATTAGTTATGTTCTGTGTCACTGATTTTAGACTTAGGTTCTGAGGCAGATTTTCAATCTTAAGACCTCAACCTCCAGGAATCTAATTCTCACTTTCTAATAAAATTGATCACTCAAACATTAAATCTCTTTCCATCAAATTCAAGCCCAACACTTAGGATAGTTTGGGGTGTTTCTGAAATAATTCAGAATCTCAAAACACCTCCTACCCTTCTTCCATCGACTCCAAAAAGAACTGCTCAATTTTGATCTATTCCCGATCGAAATTTTCAGTCCCTACCTCCTTTGACATCAAACTTTGAAATCTTAAATGAAATTCGTATCGCTATTTTAATCGAGAGTATTCGTAGGAAAATTTTTGGTTTCCCTACGATGTAATTAACTACGAGGGCTTGCGCTCGTAGGAGATTTAGAAACCTAGACTAGACTTTTAAAATCAAGTTTTTTCAAAACTTTAATTAATTATCTTTAGGAAATTCAAAGTTAATAATCATTATAGTCATTTTCAAATGATCGATAACAGACGATACCCTCTTTCTTCGGAGAGATATATCGTAGCTTTGATCATGAAATTAATGATATCTTATTCTGATTATTATAGTCTAATAATGGATTAAACACCACTTTGATTCTTCGAGTTCATACGTTGTTTCTCCTTGAGTTTGATTATAATAATCAGGATAAATTCAAAGATTTATAATTTGAACCTATTAGAGAACGATATATTCATCTTTCGAGGTGATATATCATTTATAATAAGTGTTCGATTATAAAATTTAAATTTCAGAAATTAAACATTTTTTAAAAAAAAATAAATCTTTTTCAAACTACATTTTTCAATCAAAACAAATCTATGAATGAAATTCCCCATAAATATCTCGATGATGGCCGTGTTGAATGTAGATCTCAACTAGAGGAATCAATTTCAAATATTTAAAAATTTTCAATTCCCAATACCCATCAAAATGCCATCCAAATACCCAAAATCCAAAAATTTCAAAAAATCATTCAAGTCTAGAATATTTAAAATAAAAAATTATCCATCAAATGCTTAAAGCAAAATCCATCAACTCTCCGCAACAATTTGTCGAGGTGAACAAATTAAAATTTACTTCAGCTCACATGGAGCTAATGCCTAGTCAAAAATATCACTAAAACTCATTTTCAAATAATCTCCTGCCAGTAAGGACGTCGTACATGTCCTCTGACCGACAGTTTCGCCGCCAAATGGCACCGCAAAATAAACGATTATGACCCGGGGCCCTCTGAACCGAGTGAGTTTGCCCGCCCAATGACACTACTAAATCACGATTATGGCTAGAGACAATACGTTCCTTAGTGGCATCAAATCCTTGAGATATGAATCAATAGGATATAATTGATATGGCACAAAGCCCTCTGTTAGTTGAGGTGGATTCAAATTTGTCCCCTTAGACAAACACTCACCCCAGGTCTACAAGGTGCCATTGGACAAAACAACCCATAACTGCCGACAAGGATCCTTCTGTCAGGTTGGGTCGACTACCTCCTCTAATTAAGTAGACCAGGGACCACGATGGCCCGAAACGACGAAACCATGGGATCTTGATCGGGTCCATCATCTATTCCCCCACCATCCGCTTTAAGTACAAGATGGTGAAATTTCAAGTTTTAAATCTCAAATCTTCAACCTTCCAACCTTCAACCCATGCTGCTACTAGATGTCAGATACCACATATCTCTACGTATCTGATTGACGACTAGCCTTAATCAAAAGTTCTCTCTTATTATTGGGAGGGTAATTAGCTATAAGGGCTTGCGTCTATAGGAAACCAGAACTCAGATCATAAAGTCCTCACTGAGGGCAAAATCTCTGGGTAGTGTCTTATCTACAAACTCATCTGCATTCCAAAATTTACCCCGAAACTTAATCCGTTAAAACTCCCTCGAAAAGCAACGGGGGAGGCTGGGGCTGAATTTTTGGAGCCCACATGATCAGACTCATGGATTTTAAATCAACTAGATGGTTAGCTGGCTCTCCAATCCGGGCCAGTGTAAGTCCAGATTTTGCATAGCATTAGTTAGGTTCGGGCTATTATGGTCCAGTGCCTAATTTAAACTTAAGATCCGGGACAGATTTTGGATCATAAGACCCCAACCCCGGGAATATAATCCTAAATTTCTAATAAATTATTCAACTTAAACTAAAGGTTTCCTCAACCCAAAATTTAAAATCTAACACTTAGCTTAAGTTGGGGCACTTCTAAATTATTTCAGAATCCCAAAGTGCCTTCTACCCCTCCTCCTTTGACTCCGAAAATAAATGCTCCAGTTTAATCCAGTCCCTGATGAAATTCCAAAATTCACCCTCAATAGTATATTTTTTTCTGACGGGTTGTTTGATTTAGTGAAAAGGTGGAAATAGATGGAGATATTATCAGTAGAATTCAAGTTGGATGGTTGAAGTGGAGGAATGCATCGGGCTTGTTGTGTGATAAAAAAGTCCCCCTCAAACTTAAGGGAAAATTCTATAATATGGTGATGAGACCTGCAATGCTTTATGGTGTCGAATGTTGGTCATTAAAAGAGAAGCATAATATTGAGTTCAGTGTTGCAGAGATGAGGATGCTTAGGTGGATGAGTGGCTTTACCCTTAGAGATAGGATACGAAATGAGCATATACGTGAAAAGGTTGGAGTAGCTCCAGTGGGAGATAAGATTAGAGAGAGTCGCCTTAGATGGTTTGGTCACATAAAATGGCGGCCTTCCGATGACTCGGTTAGGAAAGTAGAGGTATTAGATTTGACTTATGTTAAAAAAGATAGAGGTAGACCTAAAAAGACTTGGTTAGAAAAAAATATAAATGATCTTTCTTTATTAGATTTAAATGAGAATTTGACTTTAGCATGACACATTGGAGAAAAAGGGTTCATGTAGCCGACCCCACGTAGTGGGAGTGTGGGACAAAGGCTTGATGTTTTTAGGTTGTTCGATTTCGAAATTAGAATTCAAAGTGAATTTCAAATTTTCCAAAGAAAATTAACATTTTCAAAACCACCTCTTTCCAAATTACCCCAAACAGCTTAGTGATGGGGCTTTTAATTTTTTTAAGTTGAGGGTTAAATCTTGAAGAGTTTGATAGGTTGTTTGTATTTCTTAGAGTTAAATGGATTTATTATAATTTTTTTAAGTTTTAGGGTCCTTAAAAAGGCTGAATTTTGACTTAGCTAATTTTCTGACCTAATGGGCAAATTCAGTGAAATTTAAACCTAAGATCTGAAATGTCACTAAGTTTAATGTTGCAAAATTTCAAGATCTTCAAATTTTCAAACTCCTAGCTTTGACATTCTGCCTCTAAATTAATCGATAATGTGGAAGCAAACAACCCTCTTGACTTTTCTTCCCCATTTTGTAAGCCTTCGGGTTACATGAAAATCTAATTTGTTGTGTTTTAAAAATTGGAAAAAATTCATCACTATTTTCAAAATCAAAATTTCAAAATCAAAATCTTTTCAAAAATTTTCTTTTTCAATATGAAATTTACACCTTCATACACTACCCTATAACATTTCCTTGTAGTCTGGTATATTTGGGCTATTAATTGAATTATTTAATTTGGAAAGAGGTGATTTTGAAAAGTTTTGGGCTATTAATTGAAATTTCTATGAAATTTTAAAGTTCTGGGCTATTAATTGAATTATTTGATTCAATTTTAATCATTTAACCATCGGCACAATCATTGCCAATCATTGGCAATGAATGCACACGGTGCAACGCGGCGCCGTTGTCATTATCCACATCAGCACGAAATCGCGGCCGTCGAATCGACTGCGGAAGGCATGAACGGTCAGGATTTTGACACATGGCCCGATTCCAATGAAATGGCGCACATTCGAAACTCACAAAGGCCGCACGGTTATGGCCTGGTGATGTGGTCATTTCTGAGTCGTCTGATCATGCAGAAGGATCAAACGCCTCTGATTCATCCATAGAAAAATAGTTCAAATTGAACTAAAAAATTCAAACACCCATAACTTTCAAAATACTCAACCAAATTTAACGAAATTTAAAACATAGACTCATGGGAGTCTAATCTTCCAATGCCTAAAGTTTGGAGGCTCCATGCATTATAGATTTTTCTTAGTTTCAAATTTGATTTCTACCTAAAAGTTGAGATAACTTACAAACCAATGGATGAATTTTTGAGTTCTTGGGCTCCTTTGCTCCTAGTGAAGTCCTCTACAACTTTATTGAAGACCCTAAAAGGTGATGATAGCTGGATTGAAAGTTTGATTGTAGGCTTCACATTCTCTCACTAAAACTCTCACTCTTCACCAAAATGGTGACTTGAGGCTTGGGTTTTCTAGAGAAGAGCTTGGAATGGGCTGAGAAGATGCTGGAAGAGCTCGGGGAGAGGTTTTTAGGAGAGGAGGTTGCTGAGAGAAAGAGTTTGAATGAATGAGCCTTAGATTTAGATTATTCCCCCACTTAACCCTCACCTTTTGGGTTGAATGATTAAGATTTGTTTGGGAGAGTCTTGGATGATGCCATGTGTCCCCCAAGGCTGTTAGAAGCCAGGGGGAGTGCTGGAATTGAGAGGGACCTCTCTTCGTCCATAGGAAGGGGGACCACATGCTTTTCCCCCATTTGATTAAACCATACATTAAGCATGGGTTAGGGGCTGGCTTAGGCACTCTTTGGGAGTGGCATGGGCTACTTTACATCAAGTTAAAGCATGTTTTTGAGTAGAGGAAGGGATTGTCAAGGTGGCATGGCCACCTAAGTCAATGTGAGAGCACATTTAACCATTTGACTGGTCAAATTAGTCAAGGGGGCTGATGTGGCATTTAAGAGGGTGCATTTGGCTGTTTGAGTGATTTTCTAAGTGCTTGAAGCCATAGGTTTAGAATTTTGACCAAATGCATGGGAATGGAAAGGGTTTTGACCCCTACAATTGAGTTGACCAAGTCAAATCAAGGGGAATTTAACTTGGAAAAATTTGAACATGTTGGAAATGTTCAATTGAATGATTTTGAGGGATTAAATTGGTTTGAAGTGGCTTGAAGGATTGAATTTGACATTGATGTAGGTTAAGGATTGAACTGGTCAACTATGGTTGACTTGGTCAACTTGATCAAATAATGGGTTGGGTTTGGGTCCAACAAGTTCAAATGAGTGCATTGGGACCAATGGAGGTGGTCTAATGCAATGAAGTATTCATTTGGGTTGAAATGACCATTTGAATCTATAAGGGGCAATTTGGTCAACATGGGTTGACTTGGTCAATCATGCACGACCAAGGCTCGGATTTGAGTCCAATGCACTCCTAATGATTTTTGGATGCATTAAAAGAGGTTTCAAGATTTGATTTGACTGAGCTATGATAAGGTTTGGAGAAAAATTTAAATTTTTCCCTTGAATGACATTTTGATCATTTGGAATCCTAGTCAACTGTGGGTCAAATTGGGTCCACCAAAGTATAGTTTTGCACTCAACATGTCATAACAAGAGTTATGGACATGGTCAAGGGTTTTGAGAAAGGTCCCAAGGTCAAATTCCACAAAGTGGAAGATCCAGTGGCATAAGCTATAAATATTTGAAGATTTTACAGTCTTCGAATTTCAACTGAGTTTATGGGGCTATGGGTGTCAGATTGAGCTCAAATTTGGAGGGTTGACCAAAGAGACATGTCTAATTAATATGCAATTGATAGATCATGAATTGATGGTCATTTGACTAGGTTTTGAAGTGATTGAAAAATCACCCATGAAGGGTTTCACAACATGGGCCTTTAACCTTGGATTTTGGTTTGGAATTATGGATTTACATTGGACTTTGGATTTGATTGACTGAGTTTGATTTATCCACCTCAATCACAATCAAATGAATAATTGTTAATGAGTGGATATGATTGAAGCTTGATTGAAGATTGATTCTAGGATGGTGTAGGGCTGGATTGATGTTTGGATTGAAATTTGATTGGACTCTAGATGATTGGCAACTGGATAATTATCAACTATCAGGATCAACAGGAAAGAGTCTAGATGAATCCTGATGACATTATATAGAAATGAGGTCAACAATACACAAATGCATTAAACAAATTGCAAATATGAGATATTCATGTAGGATTTGCGGGCGTAACCTCACTACAACTAGCGTAACAAAGAAATTTATGCACTAGCCTGACCCATACTAAATTTCGATGTAATATATGAATTAGTTCGCTTGTGGTAAATGAACTACTGAATTGGATGGGTCTGGAGGAGCTTATCACAACATTCTAGCCAACTCGATCAGTAAAGACCTGCACAAATAACATTATGTCTAATCAGTGCTTCTCATCGACATGTACAGAGAATAACCCTAATATTTTGACGAGTAGCATTCATTTCTCCCACATACAAATGAAATGTGTTTGCTTGTAATCATCAAAGCTCGATTAGTAAAGTTAATAGATAATAATCTAGATGTATGATCACATATGTCGTAGGTTTGCGAAACCTACAATCTCAAGCATTAGATAAACCTTAGGTATTCAACTAGCTACTACCTTGTTATGAATAGGTCACTGACCACTTTTTGTATGATACTAGAGTTATTATTACTTATTATTATCAAATGTGGCGATCGATGAGAATCTCATAAGTGACCCATGATCACATGAAATATCTATAGTAGTGAATATGCCGTGTTAGCTGCATTATCAATATCACCTCTTTGAGCTCTCTATCTCCTACTTATATTTTCTTGATTTTTCCATCCCTCATAATTACAGATTGAAATATTGAGAGTTGTTTATAAAGTTATGTGTCTTTGAGTTGTAATGTGTAATTCAAAGTCATATGAGCAGTGACTATTTATAGAAAGAAATAGCTTGTATGAATGAGTTGTAAAATGATGATGTTGCGAGTTGATCCCGACTTGGAGAGTATCCGATGACAATTAGGCAACAAATAGTTATTAATGTTTAATCCAAATTAACAAAGAATAAACTGTATTGTCACAACTTAAAGCAGCACTGAATCCTTTTTTAACAAGGAATATTAAAGGAAGGTGGAGCAGTCCACCCAATATCATCTAAAATAACCTGCTAATTTTCATGCGAGATGGACAAAAGGGGTGATTAATTGCGACAATGAAGGAATCCAAGGATGGTTAGTGAACTTTTGATATTGTTAATGCTAATCAATATATATTTATGGATAAAATATGATGATGTCGGGAACTAAACTACCATAAGATACGCTCTTAATGGGAGACATTAAAGGAAGATGGAGGGGCCCACCCGATATTAATTCAAGTCATCTATCACCATCCGAACTCTGATTTCAACAAATTTATAGTCGAACTAAATGTCTTGAAAAGACGAACCCAATGACACCAAATTTGACACAATCTGATCCCAAATGGGTCCAAATCAAGGACCCGAAATGCATTTGAAAGGTTCAAACTATAAATTGGATGACCAAATGATCTCCAAATGTGTCAAGCTTATAATCGAATCGAGCAGCTCAACGAGACAAATCCAACGAGCCCAAGATCATCAAATTCTGACATCATTGAAGCATTTAAATACTCGATAGACGATCCATGATCAAAGGAGCCGATATCGACTGTCCATTTGAAACACTCCCAACATGCTGTTGATCTTCTCCCTATTTACTGGCCATACCACTCCTAGAAAATTATAAATAGACCCTAAGAGGGGAGGAAGCAAGGAGAAAAGAAGAGAGAAAATGAAGAGAATCTGAGATCTCTCTTGCCACCAAGCTCCTTCTCGACCACTGCCCAGCCATCGATTGTCACTGGACTTCTGCCCGGCCACCGACCGTCATCAGAATTTCGCTCGACCATCAACCGTCAATGGACTTCTACCTAAACACTAATGTTACCTGCCAACTACGATCCTTCCTACCACCGTCGCCCGACTATGGTCTTTCCGACCTCCGTCGTTCGACTACGGTCCTTCTGATCGTCGTCACCCGACCGCAGTCCTTCCGAAAACCATCGCCCGACTACGATCATTCCGACCACCGTCGTCTGATTAGGATCTTTCCGACCTCCGTCGCCTGTCGAATACGGTCCTTCAGATCGCCATCACCTGAATACGATTTTTTCGACCTCTGCCGCCCGCCGACTACGGTCCTTCTGACCTTCGTTGCCCGCCGACTACGACTCTTCCAACCACCATCACCAGATTACAGCATTTCCGACCTCCGTCGCCCATCGACTATAGTCCTTTCGACCACCATCACCCAACAACGGTCTTTCTGACCTACATCACCTGCCGACTACAGTCCTGCCGACCATCATCACCATACTACGGTCTTTCCGACATCCGTAACCCAACTATGGTCCTTCCGACCAAACGAACATGTCAACAATGATTCTTCCAACTCCTACCATGTAATGCACTCTATATAATGTATATTGTCGACATCGAGCCAAGGCCTTCCCCCTAAGTAAGAACCTCATTTGTAATTAACTACAAACACTAGTGGATTTATTCAAGCTAGGCTAAGCCCCATGATTTTTCCCCTTTTCAGGATTTTCACGTAAAAATCTTAGTATCTCTTATGAATGCTGCACTTCTATCCTTCATCTATTTGTGTGTTATATGTTCGTACAAAGCTAAAACTTTAAGCTTTATATCTCTCTACAGGCGTGAATATTTCAGGACACAACAATACCGATGATGACCCATCACTTATGTTGGTGCAAGTGCGCACACCCGACATCATCTCAAATGGCCCATTACTTATGATACAAGAGGACAAATGAGGAGAATAATTGTGACAGCAAAGGCATCCAACGATGATTAGTGTGCCCTGAGTATTGTCAATGTCAAGCAATGCATGTTTGTGGATATAAAAAAAATTTAATGTTAGTATTTAAACTAACAATCGATCCCCTTTTAATGAAGAAGATTAGAGGATGGTGGAGAGTAGGGGTGTAAGTGAGCCGAGTCAGCTTGAGCTCGACTCGTTAACAAGCTCACGAATCAAGCTTATCGAGCCACGAGTTCGAGCTCAAGCATATACTTGAGCTTGTATATTAAACGAGCTCGAGCTCAAGCTTGGCTCAACTCGAAACTCGTTGAGCCGCTCGATTAAATTAAAATGTATTTGATAATTAATTTGAACTAACATTATATGATATATTTTAATAATTTTAAATTAATTCTATATAAAAAATAAAAATTCTAAAGAAATAGAATTTTTTTAATTTAAAACTAAGAAATTGAGCTCGAGCTTCCTAAACAAGCTTAAGCAATCGAGTTGAGCTCAAGTTTATGAATTTTTTAACGAGTCGAGTCTTTCTAAACGAGCTCATTTACTAAGCTCGAGCTCAGTAATAGCTAAACAAGCTTAACTCGATTAGGTAGATACTCGACTCGACTCGATTTGTTTACACCCATAGTGGAGGGGTTTTACACCCCTAGTGGAGGGGTTTAACCATCATACCTCCCATCACATTCGATGCAAGAGGATGATGGAAGAGGCCCACCTATGATATTGATGATGCAAGAAAATAAATGGGCTAATAATGAAATCATATCTTTATGTCCAATGGTCTTACATTTAAATTCAAGATATACCTAAGGAGAACTTATGTCATAAGTTCAAGATACAAGTAATGTGTAGCATGTCATAGGTTCCACTCATTTTTAAATAAGCTTTCTTTTTTATATGTATTGATGTTTCCACATCTTGTATGTTAAATTAACCTAGCAGATGAGTGTGATATGGCTTTATTATTAACCCATTTGTCCTCTTACATTATATATACTATAGGTGAGCACCTCCCATAATCCTCTTGTATCGAAAGTGCAAGAGATCTGATAAATGGGCCCCTCCACCATCCACAATGATCCTATTAAAGGGCATTTGATGCCAATTTAAATCCTAACATCATTTCTTATTCATAAAAATAATATTAATTAACATCGACCGAATTCAGAGCTCACTACTCATCCTTAGATTCTTTCGCTGCCATAATTATAGACTATTTTCATCCTCTTACACTAAAAATGAGGAGTCATTTAAGATGATGTCGAGTGAACCCTCTCCCATCATCACTTGCACTAAAAGTGACTGATGATTTGAGATGATGTTCAGTAGGCCCCTTCACCGTCCTTCAATGTCTTCCATTAAAAGAGAATACAATGCTAGTATAAATCCTAATATCATTAATTTTTTTATCTAAAAAAATATTAATTATCACCAGCAACATTCAGAGTGCACTAATCATCTTTAGTTTCCTTACTATTGCAATTAATGGCCCATTTTGTCATCTTACATCAAAAGTGATGAGTTATTTAAGATGATATCGAGTCAATCCCTCCATCATCCTTCAATATTTCTTATTAAAAGAGGATCCTATACCGCTTTAATTTATAATAGTATGGTTTATTCTCCATAACACAAATTAAATTGAATTAATAACAACTTATCATCATAATTAATATCGAATACCCTCTATGTCAAGACATGCCCACTATGCCAGCATTGTACAAGTCATTCATAAAAGCTCTCTCCTTCTCCTCCTATAAATAGTCCCTCCTTATATGACTCCAAATTACATATGGTAACTGAGAGATACATAACTTCATAAATAGCTCTTAATGTTTCAATCTCCAGTGATGAGAGATGGTAGATCGTGGAAGCACAAGCAGGAGACGGAGTGTGATGATCGCTTATATAGTAGTCGAACTACCTATAGTGACCTGATCTGAATTTTCAAAAATTTTCAAATAAAATACATTTTAAGAACCTTGGGTTGTTACAGTAGATCTGTGTTATATTTTAGATGATAAAGAAAAAATCCTTCCAAATAAATTTTGAGCGATTTCTGTCCCGTACTTGACCTAATATAACCTGTTATAACATATAAGTTATGTTGGGTCAGGTCATGACCCGAAGAGCCCAAAGAGATAATACCAAATAATGCAGCTAGCATAGCAAATCGACCGCCACATGAATTTCATTTGAGTAAAGCCCACTTATCAAGCAATAAATACGAAAATGGCAACTAATAATATCTCTGACATTATACAAAAATTCATTTAGGCTTCGTTTGGGACGGCTTTCTTACTGTTTTTTAAAGCAGTTTTCTAGTACCAAATTTTTAATTTTGTACTAAAAAATTACTTCAAAAAGCAGGAAGAAAGCCGTTCCAAACCAAGCCTTAATATGAAATTATTTGCGTTTAGGGGAAAATATTGAAAGCGGCTACTTCAGACTTTCAAGTTCATTTACAGTATTTATCTTTATTAGAATATTTTTAAATTTGTTCAACTTATTCAGTGAGTGATGCAATATTAACACATTTGTATAGTAAAGTTAATGAAACTACTAAGCCTAACAAGATAAATATAAAAAGTTATTTGTATTTGCTCCAGGTTTGGGCATAGGAGCTGTTAAATAAGAGTAAGCAAACTTTTATATACCATACTCCAATGAAATATCAAAAAAATCACTTAGATACACGTAATTTTAATTTCATTTATATATAATTTATTCTATTTTTTAGCAACATAAAAGATAGTTTGGATTATATGTAGAATGAGCATAGGGAGGCCCAATAAATAATGTAAAGTTATATCGTAACAAAATTGATGGTTTGAAAGATAGTTATGTTTAAACACTCAACTATATGATTTTCCATTTCTCTAAATATCATTTTCTAGGACAAATTGCAATGTATTTTTCTATATAAATGAAATACTAAGCAATTCTATAAAACATCCTCCAAGAACTGGAAAGAGTTTCTGATGTAAAATGGAAATCTTCTATGGAACTAGTACTTGAATTAAAAGAAAATATAAATTCAGGTGCATCCGCTTCCAAGTCATGGACTCGAAGACGTTCTAATACTAAGCGATTCTATAAAACATCCTCCAAGAAGTCTGACAAATCAAACAAGCGTAACAGGCTAAAGAAGAAGAGGACCGTACTTCAAAAGATCATTAATAATTTGGAGGATTATCATCAACCAATAAGGCAGCCTATAACACTTGCAGATTTTATTTCTGGACTTCAAATAGACCAATCAAAAGTGAAAGATGATGAACAAGAAGATGAAGAATCACTCCATGTAGAAACATGTCGAGTTATCTCAGTAGCATCAACTGCATGCCAAAGAGATTCTATTAAAGATCACGATAGGGGTCAGATAGTAAGGTCTCATATAAAAATGACTGATAAAAAGACATCTAAATCATGTCTAATGGTGCTGCAGATAAATGGTGACTCAGAAGAAGAGTTATGTTTTCCAAGTGATGAAGAGTTAGATCGACAAATAGCTTCGCAAATGGAGCATGTAAAGTTGAATGAAGACTCTGAACATACAAAATCTTCATCAGAAGAGACAGAGTCGAATGAGGTGGCTCAAGTACAGTTAAGAAAGTGGTAAAGTGTTGCCACCACCACTAAAAAGGGGTTATCAAGCAAAGACAAGAGAAAAGATATAATCTTCAACGAAGAAATCGTCCCTAAAAATTATAAGAAGAAATATGATACAAATAAAGGGATAGAGTATAATATTATTTCCCAGTTGAGAAAAATCCCAGCACAGCTCAGCATCTATGAAGCTCTTCTAATGTCAAAAGATCTTCGAGAAACTTTAATACAGGCTCTCAAGAATCCAGAGAAATATGAAGCATATTTCGCAGAAAGATGTTTGAGCGAAGTTCTTCATGCCAGAAATGAACATGTTGTCACGTTCTCTGAAGAAGATCTCATGCTGGGAACTACGGAACATAATCGTCCTTTATATGTCTCAGCAGAAAGTGATGGCATCATAATAAAGAGAATCCTGATTGACCCTGGGTCTTCGATAAACCTCATGAGCTAGCGTCCACTAAGATCATTATCCCTAGATATTCAACATCTCGGGCCACATAAACTTATGATGTACAGCTTCAATGAAAAAGGACAAAAAATCATAGGGTCATTTATTCTTTCCCTAAAATTTGGAGAATTGTGCACAGAAGTCAAATTTCATATTATCGATGCAGACACTTCATTCAAGGCACTCTTGGGTAGACCTTGGCTCCACGAGAATGGTCTGGTTCCATCAACTATGCACCAATGCATGAAATATCTAAAGGATAGAGAAGAGTTCCGGATCTCCGGAGATATACAATCCTTCGCAGTCCACAAAGTCAAAATTTATGTGATGCAAAATACTTCATTTCAAATGAAGTAAAGACGATAAAATCTTCTGAAGCTAAAGCATTGATCTCAAGGAGTACAAAACAGCCCAAAGAAGTTAAAGAAAAACAGGTAGGAAGGAAGAGCGTGTCACAAAATATTCCTAAAAGGATTAATATATTATTTAAGTCAAATAAAGTTATACTTCATTTAGGAAGTGACACGGAGGAAGAGGATGATATCTCTGAAACCCACAAGCCTTTGGTTAACGAAAAGCCAAAGGAAAATACTTTTATAGTTACCTTGATCCCTCCACAACATTTCAGAGAAATCGTATCCCGCGAGGTTCATAATGTTGAGGAGCTTAAAATATTTTATGTACCTCCCCTACGTGGAAGTAGCGGACCGGGAAGCTTATTTTATAAATTTGGAGAATATCAAGAAGAGAATGTCGATGGGCCTAGGAATTTTAATGAAGATGCAGAGATAATTCCTACAGAAACAACGAGATATTATCTCAACAGAATTCAGTAAATGATACAGAAAGCTGGAATTCATAATATGGTTACCTGACGACAAGTTTCTTTCAAAGAATGTAGTGCCAAGAATTATCAAAAATGAGTAGTCTTTATGATGTCATCACTTTATGCTGAGACATATAAAGGACGATTATTTCGCGCACAATAAGGATCGTTGAAGACACTAATGGAATCGATTCGCTCTCCCAATCTTCTTGCCGTTGATTCGCTCTGGCCGAGTCGAGCCAAAAGGGCAAGTGCCCTCCCATACCTCCCTTCGCGGGGAGGGGACGCTGGGAGGCTGCCGAAATTTTCTCAAAAAAAATTCTGGACTTAGAAAGATTTTTGGACTTAGATGGATTTTTGGAAAACACAAATTTCATTTGAAATTGATTAAATCAATCAAGATTTAATTAATAAATAAGAATGATTAAACAATTAATTTAAAACCCAATTTAAATTACATTAATAATTGTAATCAACTTAAAACTTAAATAAAAAATTTTAATTAATTAATCTAGTATAAAATATAATTAAAACAACTACTCTACTAAAATAAATGAGTAATGAATAAACTGGATAACCAATTAAATTATAACTAAAATTAAATCTTTAAGTTGATAAATTGAATAATGAAACGGTAAATTCGTATAATTAAACTTAAATTAAATTAAAAGATAACTTATATACTAATTAACTCAAATAAAGTGATCAAACTAAAATCAGTTAACTGTTTTAAGTTAAAATTTGGATTAATTTAAAACTTGAATAAGAGAACTTTAAATGATTAAACTAATTTAAAATCATTTAAATCAATAAAACTAATCAAGTTTAATTTAATCAAATAAAACAAGAGAAATTTAAATAATTGAATTAATCAATTAATTCGAGATTTAATATAAGCTTTAATTAAAACTCAAATTTAATTAAAACCCTTTAACATTAAATCAATTAATTGAACAAATTAAATTCTAATTAAACTTTCAGTTAACTCATAATCAAATTAAACTTGACATAATCTAATTAATGTATCAAACATAAAATACATAAATGAAATGTTTCCACTAGTCCAATTTATATACAAACTCTCAAATTGACAGCTCTCCAATAAATGACAGCTCACACAATAACTCTCTAATAGAGCAGCTTTCCAAACTACTGAACAACTCATCTGTAAGAAACAACAGAAACATCTTATGTTCATAGAAAACCCTTACAAATGAATGGTCCTCTTATGTCAATCATATGTGTCAATCCAATCTCAAGCCCCTAAGTGAAATCTCGGACAATTTTCTAAATGAAATCACTAGCACAATGGATCATATTTGAATATTTTAAAATCCCCCCTTATATATTAAATATGATCTCTTAAACTAAAGTACAAAAACCCCTGCATGTGCTCCAGTCAACGTTTTAAAGTTACAGACATAAATGTCCGAGAATGCTGCGCAGGGTCAAATGCTATTCTCTGCATGTGCTTCGATCGTCATATCTGAGCCCCAAATCCAATGATTCGAGAATGCTACGCGGGTCAAATATTCAAGTTTTATCCTCCTCCACGAAAGGACTGGAGTTGACATGACTTGAATTACAAAATGCCTCCAAAATCCCTACAAAATAACAAATGAATTTAACGTCACACCGATGATGGCCGTGTTGACAGAAAATCTCAACCGGAGGGGTCAAATCTCAAAGCTAATAAAAGACAGAATAAAAACTTAAAACTAAAACTCATCCACCTGCCGCAACGGTTTGTCGGGGGTGATAAATTTGAAATTAACCTCAGCTCACAAAGAGCAAATGTGTGTCGGGTGTATCGCTACAATTCATCCTCAAATAGTCTCTTGCCAGCAGGGACGTGGCACATGCCCTCTGATCGGGTGGTTTTGCCGTGAAATTGCATCATTATATTACGATCACGACCAAAGCCCGTATGTTCCCTAAAGGCGTCACACCCTTGAGTTATAAATCATAGGGTACATTCGATAGGCATTAAGCCCTCTATCAGCTAAGATGGATTCAGATCTATCCCCTTAGACAAACACCAACCCAGGTCTACAAGGTATTCTTGGACGAAGCAACTCATGGCTGCCGACAAGGTACCTTCTGTCAGGTTGGGTCGATTACCTCCTCTGACTAAGTAGACCAGGGATCATGACAGCCCGGGACAACGGAACCATGGGATCTTAATCGGGCTCGTCTTCATTCCCCCCACCATCAGTTTTAAGTGCATAGTGATAAATTCCAAATCATCAAATCAAATTCAAACCCTAAAACTGTTGTTATTATATGTTGTATTTACAACTTATATAATCTCTTCAATAACTAGCCTTAATCGAAAGTTCTCTCTTATTATCGAGAGGGGTAATTAACTATAAGGGCTTGCGCCTATAGGAAACTAGAACTCAGATAAAAAAAGTCCTCACAAAATAAGGGTGAAATCTCTGGGTAGTGTCTTATCTAAAATCTAATCTGCCTTCTGAAAATTCACTCGGAACCTAATCTCGTTAAAACTCTTCGTCATCACCACAATCAAACAAAAAAAAAAAATAGACCGATGGCGCGGAGAGGCCGGGAGCGCATCTAATGGAATTTTTGGAGCCCATAGGGATGAATCGGAGGGCGTCAACTCAGGACGACGACAACTGCGGACGAAACGGGACTCGACGGACGTTGGAACGAACGACGGAACGCTGAAACGGGAATGGACAACGATGAATCCGGAGCCTCGTCGGCACGACGGCAGCGACAGACGCGACGTCGTGTCAGCGACGGGCCGACGACATGCGGAAGTTCGAAGTTTGAGCCTCTAAGGGCACGTGGACGGTAGAGTGTGTCTGGACTCTCGCAGACAGCAGACGGTGAAGGGCAAGCGACGACCGACAACGGGAATTCGGGATGACGTGGAGTCGCGAACGCCTGACTAACGCGATGTGACGAGACAAAGACGAGACATGGACGATGGAGCTAACGCGACGCGGGGTAATGCGAACCGCTGACGGTTGAGCTGACTCGGTTTTCGGGTCAGTCCGGGTCAATATCGGGTTTCCGGGTCAACCCGGACCCAACTCGTTTTTTCAAACAAGTCGAAACCTTTAACCCAAACCCGACCCGTTTCGGGTTCGGGTTGACCCAAATCCGAAATATTCGTGTCGGGTTCTAGTCGGGTTTTCGAGTCGTGTCAAATATTGACACCCTTAGGTGTGGCACATAACTGATCATGCTATTAGGCAATTTAATGGTCAACCTCAAGTAGACGTCAAGCTGATGGATCAAACTTTCAAGTGAGAGGATGACAGAGGCAAGACAGATATTGATTTGCTAAATTATCATCGTTCAAGTATCAATCTATGGAATCATATGTTAGCGAATATTGTTAAGCTCACTGTTAATCAAAATAACAATAACTGTGCAATTACTTGTTACAATGATATAAATCATGAGCTTTATTGTATCTATTTCAAGCCGAGTCTCAACTTTCTACAACTTATTATCACATAGCACCTCTTGAACAACTTTACGTAAGTATCATAATTACTTAATTGAATATTCAATAATTCTTAGTTTACTCCACTCATCAATTAAGCATAGAAAAAGAATTAATCACCCCAAACAGACCATTATATCATACATCAGAATTGTCCCTACTTTACTAATGTAGAAGATCAATAAGCGTTAAAGCAGGTGATCAAAGGATGCTCATTGATGTGGCATAAGTGCCTTCTGATAGATTACAAAGCTTACAAATATATTTAACTAAGGCAGAATAAAACCAGGCCTTGGAGTGAAAAATATTGCAAGAAGTCAAGAAAATTAGTTACCTGAAGAAGAAATAGGCTAGTTCACTGCTCGAACTGAAAGAGACAGAAGCAGAACTATCTGAAGTTATCATTTGGAAGGGAAAACAATGGTTTTTCCGAGCACAAAAAGAACTAAGCTCATCTCCAGGAAGAAAATAGTGTTCATCAGTACACGGTCGATTATCCATCCGAATACGGTGATTCCACCAGCGTTTGTTTGAAGATACATGGCTGTAGAGTAGAATATTTACATGAGTGATATAGGAAAACTATTGAGAAAAAGAAACGGCTAGCTCATGTGAAATTCCAAAAGACAACGGAGCTGATATTTAATATAAATTCTACATATTCATGTATTATCTGTTTTAAATTATGCTTTTAAAATAATCATCTAACATAAATTTTTAATAACTTAAAAAATTAAAAACAAACCAAGTCGCAGCTCGCAGCGACATGCATATTATTATATATTCTTTTAAATAAATATAAAGAAAAGGATTTATTACTTAGGCTTTATTTGGGACAGCTTTCTTTCTGCTTTACAAAGCAGCTCTTTAGTATAAAACTTTTAGCTCAAAAATTTTTTGTAATAGAAAATTGATTTAGAAAACAGTAAGAAAACTATCCCGAACGAAATCTTAATGATTGAAGAGGTCATAAGTTCGAATCCCTAATCAAATGAGCTCTCCAACCATTGAGTTATAAATCCTCTGATTTATATTTGGTTAAAAAAATGTTTAAAAACAGAAGCATGTTGCCCTTCCAAGAGCGATTTGGTCTGTTTTCAAATTTGTACTGGTTTTGTGTTAAAAAATTATTATAGATGATTATTTTAAAAAATTTTGCCTGTTCAAGACGCAAGTTAATAAGAAATACCTATTGAGTACTGGCATAGTAACCGAAAAGAAAAGGAGAAAAAACATGGAAAGCTTAGGTTGATATGACATAAAAAAATCTAAGGCTTCTATTTGACATTTCTGATTGATTCATTCATATAAGTCAGAATAAAATCCATTTTGTTTCAAATATTTATTATTGTTTCATATAAGCCATAATAATTCGCTCTTCGGACTCTATCTGATACTGATAGTGTGCTGTGTGTGCCTAAAGAATACATGTTAAATTGGAAACTATTAAACAATCGAGAAAGTCAATCAGCACAAAATTTAAAACGGTTGGTTAGAGTTTTTTTATTCAAATAATTCAGATTCCCTAAGAGAATCAATCATTAATTGAAAATATCCAGTTATTTGAGAGAACCACAATTAAACAAAACTGGCGCAGTAAACAAAATTTTGTAGTTGAGTTTACTTACCGAGGGCTTGTCTCTTGTGATATGTGGACATGTAAGAAACTGGGCGAGTGTTTGCAGGTACTGTGACATTGTCGAGTGACTCCAAATCACTTTCGGAATAATTAATTAACAAAGGAGCTGGTTGAGCGCCCTCCAAGTTCCCAGAGCTATTTGTTCTTCCTTGAGACGTGTCAGTGGAAGAACATGTTAACAATGCATGCCATTTACATGCTACAGATGCAAGGCTTTGAGCTCTGTGAGACATTTTAGCAGCTGCATGCAAACAGAGGACAACGCCAACCACCTGAACAACAGAAGCTACCTGCAATGTGGACGGTAGAAGATAGGCATGTAAATAAATTGAGCTTAAGCGAGATTTCTCTGTTCATATTTTGCTGGTTCAGTTTTTCGTGTGTTCGTCTTCAACTTGTGTTTGAAATTGTCTGTGAGCATCATGCTCGTGTTTGATTCGTTTGATTTAAGCATAAAAAGAGCCGATTTTAAAAAAATAGGCAGATATATATAGAGCCAATATTAAGCCGAATATTATTGAACAAAGCTTTGTTTGTGTTCGTCTTGTTAAGAAGACAATCTGTTAGACCGGTCCAGCCGGGACCGGCCCAGGCGGAACGAGGCGGACATTGTCCGCCTCCCGCTACAGCCGCACGCGAGCCGCAACCTTGCGGGAGCCGAATAGGAAGGATTTTTTAGGGATTTGGGAGGGAAATTTGAATGTAGGGACTGTTTAGGGATTTCCTTTTGATTTGTATGCATTAGATACTTTGTTTTCTTAGGGTTAGGGCATCTTGAATTTGGCTGAAATTTGAGATCTCTTAGGTCTTTTGGGCTCTAGCGGCGTCTAGAGATTTGGGAGAGAAAGATCCTCCTCTCGAATAGAGGATCAATTGTATCTTGCAGTTTTCCATTTCCCTTTCATCAAATAATACAAATTATCTACTGTTTTCGTGTTTTGTGGAGATTTCTCGCTGTTTTCTAAAGATTGATAGGAATTACTTGAGATCTTCAAGTGTTTCCTATCAAATTGGTATCAGAGCGTTGTCTTGGGACCATCGGCGGCTGAAATTATAAAATTTTAGCGGTGAAATCTCATCCGGAAGAAGATCTTCTCGTGGTTCTTGGGAAGAAATATGGCCGGGAAGAAGGTTGAAGTTTTGGAAGGAGAAATTGCTCAACTTAAATCAGAGTTGGAGGAAAAATGGTCTGATTTTCAAAATCAGATTTCATCCAATAATAAAAGAATGGAAGAGAAGTTCACCGTGATGGAAGAGATGTTGAAGAAATTGCTTGAAGCCAAAATCAAACCAATGACATCGGAAGCAAAGGAAACTATCGGCGGCCATGGAAGAGATGGGAACCCTAACACGTTTAGGGGAAGGGAAAATCCAGAAGTGGAGATCCTGGAGGGAGAAGATGGAATGCCTCATCTAGAACCACTTTCTAGAGAGGAGAGGAGCAGTGACTACGCAAGAAGGGGTGCTGAATTTGAAAGGAGAGGGGATGATTTTGATCGTCGGGGTGCTGATTTTGAAAGAAGAAGAGGGGATTTTGATGAAGGGTTTGGTTATGATCGCCGGAGGAAAGATCGTGACAATTGGGGAGCCCCTCCTCTTCAAGGAATGGGAGGTTATGGAGGATTTAGGGGAAATTGGTGTGACCCGAGGGTGAGGAAACTGAAGATGCCAATCTTGGAGGGGGAGGATGCGCACGGGTGGATCTACAAGGTAGAAAGATATTTCGCCATCAATGGGTTGATAGAAGAGGAGAGACTGACGGCGGCGAGCCTATGTTTGGAAGGGAAGGCTTTGTCTTGGTATCAGTGGAGGGACATGCGATGACCCATACGGAGTTGGAGAGAGTTCAAGGATTGTTTGGTAGAACGTTTCCGAACTGGCAGGGGAGGAGACTTCTACGAGCAGTTCTTCGCCTTGACACAGGAGGGTTCAGTGACGGAGTACCGGGAGAGATTCGAGTACCTTGCTAGCCGATTGGACCGCCTTCCTGAGACAGTGCTCGAGGGAAATTTCATGAAGGGGCTGACACCAGAGATCCGGGCAGCGGTTAGAGTAATGAGACCTCGTGACTTAGGAGAGGCTATGGAACTAGCTCAGTTGGTGGAGGATCAGAGGCACCTGGAGAAAGGGGTGGAAGGCAGCAACTCAAAAAGCACGTACAGGATGGCCACCACCTTTTTTACACCTAAGGAGCCGACACCGAGTACCTTTCGGGAGACTCCGAAGGAGAAGACTGCCGGCGGAAGACCTTGGGACAACTTCAAGAAGATCACAGAAACAGAATTACAGGAGAAGAGGGCGAAGGGGATCTGTTTCATATGTGATGAGAGGTATACGCCGGGGCACAGATGTAAGGACCGAACTCTTCAGGTTCTTGTTGTTTGTGATGAAGGATGGGAGGATGGTGTCGTCTTTCCACCTTGCGGACAAGGTGGATCTTTGGGAGGGGAGTATTGTTAGACCAGTCCAGCCGGGACCGGCCCAGGCGGAACGAGGCGGACATTGTCCGCCTCCCGCTACAGCCGCACGCGAGCCACAACCTTGCGGGAGCCGAATAGGAAGGATTTTTTAGGGATTTGGGAGGGAAATTTGAATGTAGGGACTGTTTAGGGATTTCCTTTTGATTTGTATGCATTAAATACTTTGTTTTCCTAGGGTTAGGGCATCTTGAATTTGGCTGAAATTTGAGATCTCTTAGGTCTTTTGGGCTCTAGCGGCGTCTAGAGATTTGGGAGAGAAAGATCCTCCTCTCGAATAGAGGATCAATTGTATCTTGCTGTTTTCCATTTCCCTTTCATCAAATAATACAAATTATCTACTATTTTCGTGTTTTGTGTGGATTTTTGTGGAGATTTCTCGCTGTTTTCTAAAGATTGATAGGAATTACTTGAGATCTTCAAGTGTTTCCTATCACAATCTCAAAATAATAGTTCAATATCAACTCACTTAACGGTTGAATCAAATACCTGGTGTTCGCAAATGATGAGATGTTTTGACAGCTCTAGTAGAATACATAGGTAGAGCCTCTAGACAAAACAAGTAACTTAATGCTTCTAATGATTATCAAATTAAATTAAACTTACCGCTAAATCTCCAGAATTTGTGAAGCTGATAGTTTCTTTGTATCCAGTTGTCTGTATAAGTGCTACAAATTGACTCGCTGAGACAAATAAAAACACTGACAAAAGAAAAGCCCGAAACCTGTGGCTAATTTTGGAAAGATTATATCGCAGTCGAACATGCTCTTCAAGAAATACCGGTGTGTCCATATCCGTTTCAAGAAGTCTAGCATAATCCTCAAAGTGAATTACTTGCAAATTGCAAACCAGATTGAACAGAAGACAAGATGCTAAGAAAACTGTAGTCAGGTAAATCCATGACACAATTGAGAATAACAAAACCACAGAAGCTTTCCATGTTGAGTCGTGAGAGATGGCCCCAAAACGGAGAATTTCACGTACAACTTTCACAATAAAGCAGGGAAGCATCCACCAAAGAAGCAGAAGGAAAAAATCCTGCAAAAGATGCCATGAAGAGGTTCAAAGTAATTCCAGAAAGATTTATCCAATAATGTAAGACCCTCAAATAAAGAAGCTTTTGCAACTCAATCATGCAGAAAATCTATAAGCGTACTTAAAGGAGAAAAGAGGAAGCATAGATATGCGACTAAATAATGATCAAGAAAATGAATTGTCTTGTTGCCTTCAGCATTGCACAAATAGGATAATTAGAAGGAAACAAAAAATGGAAAAGGTGACATGAGATAGGTGTTAGTTCTGTGTGGAATCTGATAGTGTTGACCAATCGGATTGTATTGTTGCCTCGGACCTCAATCCAATTTGTTAATCTCGTTGGAGGGTTGAAGGGGGTCCTCTCCCTACTTGAGTTCTGGTGCTTTGCAGTCAAGGCATGTTAGTAATCTTGATACACTAAAGATTGTGAAGCTAACCAGTTAGTATGAATACTTTTTGTACTGAGGCTTGATGCGCCTTCTTAGACCTGCCATCTAATTTTCTTCCTTTTTTCATTTTTTTCTTGCGCATTCTTTTTTTGCATTTGCTTAGTTCTGCTGCTGACTGCCTGAGTATTCATTCTCTGCTGACGTTAATTTTATGAACATAATTTATGCCTGTGTCTGTGTCTCCTTTTGCTTGCTTATTTTCAACCATACCTTTCATAACTAGAAAACATGCTATTCTATGCAATTGTGCCACTCCAGCAGTCCATAAAAGCATTGAGTGGCATGTTTGATATCATGATTCCATGTGAAAAATATCATATAAATCAACAGTAGAAAAAATAATTAGGGATAGGTGAAAAGGAATTCATTTTGAATGCTAGAACACTCGTTTATTATCAGGGACAGCTGGCTTTGGCTCATGAGAAGGAAAGAGGAACACAAATTAAATGGGATAAACTAGCTAGAAATTTCTGATTGATGGGATTGGTGGAGACAGGGCAGTAATCTACACAGCGGATACAGTGCATCTTCATTCTTCTCATATATCAGCACAACAGACAATTATATAAGACTTCTACCATTTAAAAATTGTAACATTTCTAATATTTGTAACGTACATATGTCATAAGGTACTCATGTTATTTTTATTCTCATCTTCTAAAGGAAATTATGAAGGATTTAGTATCAATGTGTTGACTTGTTATCATGCAGTTCTGCCATCTTTTTTTTTTTCCAAAGATGTTGAAAATTCCAACATCTGAAATTCTAAAAACTCTCCAAATTTGATTGAATTAACAAACTAGCTTCTTTTTTGAAGAATAATTTAAAATTCCTCTCTCCTCCCGTATCGTTACTAATTGACATTCATTAGAGCACAAGTCCTCAATTTAAAGTAGATAATTTTATTTCTATATTTCTTAATGGCTGCTACGTTTATCCCTCTTTGGTCAGTTGACCGATTGATCTTAAAAGACAATAAGTTTATTTTCAGTTTTTCACTCTTGCATGAAAGAAGTGCGTAACTGGCAGTCAGGTTTTTTTAATTTAGCTTACAATCGCAGATAAACCTCTGCAAAAATCAAATCAAAATTTTGACTTAGTTAGCCATGCATCTAACCTGGACTTTACATCAAACTCTCTTCATTCATAACCATTCCTATAAGAGACACCTCATTCACAGCCATAATTACGCAGGACACACTCCTCCAATGCCAGAGTCAAACAGATAGTGCTATATTTTATCAGCGTCAAACGGATATTGTTATATCCCTATCATGCTCAAGTAGACCTAACCATCACGAAATTTTTTTTTGCTTCAAAAGCTTCACAGTAGGTCACTCGGAGTGTGTGTGAAGGTTAAATTATGCAATAAAGCTCTTATTTTCCACTACAACGCCATCGCAAAAGATCTTCACCTATATGTGCATGACTGGATATTTCAGGAACCAGGGAAAATGTTGTTGTTCTTCTCCAGTCCCTAACATCAAAACAATGAATCAAAGTTAAAGAGAAAACTGTCCGATCCAAAAAAATTTCACCAGCCCATATAACAAATACATCCTCATGGTACAATCAAATTGTATCTAGGAAACCCGGAGAAGTATGAAGCACTGATTCTCAAACCTAAGGTTAAAAAAACATAACGCTTACGTTGTTACTCCTCCATGACATAGGAAATTTGTTACTCTAACCAACAGCTTTAGCAGGACAGCTAAGTTGCTAAAGAGGCCATCTTTGGAGATTTTGCCAACTAGAAGAAGAAATTGAGAGAGAGAGAAAGCCGGAGGAAGCATACTTTACCAAACCTACTGAAGTTGGGCGTCATCATTAAAACAAACTATATCAAGGATAAAGAAGCAAACCGATGAATCCAAATCTATAGGTTTAAGAACCAATTTCCAGTTGCGCACAATCATACCTGGATCTTCCGAACATACTCTTTCTGGAATCGGTCGGCCTGGCCGTGGTGTTGATCAACGAATAGAAACCTGCGGATTCCATACTTGTAGAGATTACGGGATACGCATGCGAGGGATACGGCGGCGAGCAACACCCTGAATACAAGCACGGTGACCTCGAAGCGCTCGATCCAATAGCCGTCGCACCCTCCGTGCGGGCAGAGGGTGAGTATAATGGTCGAAACGGGGACGGCCACGCCAAGCAGGAGGAAGGCGGAGGCGCAGAGGAGGAGTTTGAGAATAGAGGAGTGGGAGTGGAAGCCCAGCAGGGAGAGAAAGACCTCGAGCCGGCGGAGAGAGTGATCGAGGTCCGTCTCGCTGGGATTTAGGAGAGGACTCTGAGTGGCTGCGGATGTCGACGACTGAAGGCGGTCCCGTTCTAGGGTTTTGGGATCTCCGGCCATAAGAGTGAGAGGGGGTCGGTTCTCAGGACTCGAAGATCTCACGACGAATGCTTTGAAGGAGCTATGGGGAGGGGACTGAGCAGTGAGTCTAATAGCGGGAGACAGCCTCGCCCGCAACCCCAAATTAAATTTTATATATATATATATATAATTTTGATATTGATCCTCATCAAAATTTATTTTTGTAATAAAAAAAATCTAATTATAAGAAATCATTATATAACAAAAGATATGAAATTCTACTTTCTTCCCTGTTGAATAAGATGAGATTATACTAGCTGAGAATAATTATCTGATTTTCATAATAGTAATTATAACAATGAAGTGTTCATAAGCAGATGAGCTCAATAATAGTATTAGATGTTAATAAACAATTAATAATAATTAGATGACAAAAATTTGATAATTGTAGCGTCAATTGCTAATGATTTTTTACAGTAATTGTCAAAAAATACAATAGATTTTTTTTTTTTTTTTTGAGCTCTCTTAGTAGTCAAAAAATGAGACCCTATTTAAGGGAGATGTGAGAAAGATAATGGGTAATGGAAATATAAATCAGCTTAATCTTGTAATCAAAGCTACAATGTTTGCTCCACTAGGGTTTTTTCCGACCTAGCCGATCTCCTCCACGCCGCCCTCCATCCTGCGCTTGTTTTGGCTTCAGGGAAGTCCCTTGTTCCTTCTCTTTGTGGATTTTTGGTTTTTTCTCGTTCGATTTTCCCGCCGTCGGCTGGTTTTTTGGTAGATGGCGGTTAACCGTCTTGTTGATCCCGATTTTTTAAATGGGAAGAACTCTACTCGTTTAATTATAGATGCTTTATCAGGTATTTCTCCCTCTTCGAATTTCCCTAACCTCAAAATCACTTCTTACCGTGGGTTGTCGTTGCTGTGGATTTCGGAAGATGAAATTCTTGCGCTTGCTGCTTTATTCAAGTTCGCTTTGGTTGGAAAATTCCCTGCTCATAGACCATGCTATCTAGAAATTTTTTTTCAATCTCAAGCTTAATGGTGAGTTCTCGATTACTCTACTCAATCCAAATATGTGTTGATTAAGCTTGTTAATAACTTGGATTATTGTAGAGTGTTTTCTCATCATTCCTACATTGTGAATAATTATTTTATGAAAGTGTTCAAATGGTCACCTACGTTTAATATTGAAGGTGAGTCCCTATCATTTTGATTTGGGTTTCATTTCCCAACCTTAAGCCTCACCTCTTTTCTCCTCGAATCCTTTATGGTCTTGGTTCGCTATTTGGCTGGCCTCTAAAAACTGATGAGGCCACTTCTATTGGTTCTCGGCCATGTTGACCTCATTTTTTATGAGGTCATCAAGACCAATCCAAGTTCCCCTTTGCTGATCTAAGGATTTATAATTGTTCACCTATTACTCATATAGAGCCCATCCAAACTCCACTCCAAATCCCTGATCAAATCCAGTTCAATCCTCAATCCCAGGTCCTAGATCAATTTTCAATCAAACTCCAATCCTGTTCAATCACTCTCAACCATTCATATGATTGAGATTGATATGAAAGATCCAATCTAATCAATCAACTTCAAAATCTATCTCAAATCCAAAATTCCTAAATCTAAATCAAAAGTCAAAAGCCTAAATCATGAAACCCTTTTTGGGTGAACTTTTTATCACCTGAAAACCTAGTTAAATGATATCTGATTCATGATATGTCAGTTGCATATTGATCAGGCATGTCCCTGGAGTTAACTCACCAAATTTGAGCTTAATCTGAAGCTCCTAGCCCCAAAAATTTAATTGATTTTCAAAGGCTGCAAAACCTTCAAATATTTACAGCCTATATCATTAGACTTGTCACCTCATAGAATTTGACTTTGGAACTCTCTCCAAACCCTCTAACCACTTCCATCACCTCTATTATGACTTGTTAATCAATAACCTGCATTTTTTTGGACTCAGTTTGACCCAGAGTTGACTGAAGGTCAAAATGACTTAAATGCCTTTTAAGGGGATTTTTGGACTTTTGGCCAAAACTCAACATGATTCAATCTCTTCAACCCTTGAAATTTCTTCCAATAAATCCCAAATATCATTTGAGATCCATTGGACCTAGACCCAAGTTTTGGTTTGACCTGGTTGACCAAGTCAACTATGTTGACCAAAACACCATTTAAGGGTTCAAATACCCATTTTGAACCTAATGACCCCACCAATCCTTGGGACCACCTCCACTGATCTCCAAACATCAAACCAAACTTATTAGACCTAAACCTAGGCCCTGGGCCAACCTGGTTGACCAAGATAACCTAGGTTGACCAAATAGGCCCTTAAGGGTCTAAACAGTCAATTTGACTGAAATGACCTCCATAGACTTTGAAATCACCTCCAATGAACTCCTTTGATCACTTCAAACTTGTTGAGCCCAACCCCTGCTCCTGGGTCAACCTGGTTGACCAAGTCAACCTAAGTTGACCAGATCAACCATAAACCTTGTGTTCAATCAATTCAATTCCAAATCAACTCTAAACCTAATCAAACTCCTTTGAACACCTCTCTCAGTGGTTTGGACCTGATTGGACATGTTGATCCAGTCAACAATTAACTTGGTTAACTTAGTCAAAGTCTAGTCAAACTGGTCTTATCTAGGCCAATTCTCCCATTCATTCAAACAAGACCCATCTAAACCCCATTAAGCCTTCAAACTTGCTTCACTCCATAGCTTAAGCATGTCTTAATCATGGATGACCCAAAACCCTTTGAATTTGACCAAGTAAACCTAAAACCCATGTTTAAACCTCTCCTGCTTGCACCCTTTTGCTCCCACACTCTTCCTAGCCATTTGACTCCCCTTAAATTACCATAATAGCATCCCATCATTATGAGAAGGCCACCTCACCAATATTTGACTAGTTTGACTAATCAAACTAGTCAAATCCTAATAAGAGGAAGCCTTCTCATGGTCAACTTTCTTCCCAATTCCAAACCCATTGCCCCAAAGCCCTTGGGATGAGTCAACCAACATCACACACTCTTCACTTGCCACCTTAACCTCCTTTGACCAATTGACTGGTCAAAGAAGTCAACATACCTTAAGACTTAATCAAATGGTCAAACTCACATGCTAACTCCTTTCTCCCTAATTTTGGTTGCTATAATAATCCCATTTAAGCCTAAAAACTCTCCCAAAGTCTCTCAAATTGAGTCTAAGCCCTGGTTTTACCCAAAGAGGCATGTCGTCCCCCTCCTTTACAAGACTCAATCAATAGCTTTGGGGTTACTCCATCCTTCCTCCTATCACCCTAACCAGTTGGGACATGTGGCAATGATCCAACGGAGGCCTCTAATCAATCAAGGCCTCCCATTTATACTCTCTCACTACCAAAAAGCAAACTCATTCTACATCTTATACTCTCTCACTACCTCTAGTCTCCCCAGAGCTCTTAGAGTTTTGTTTTAACTCTCAAGAGCTTCCTCAACACTTCCCCAGTTCGAATCATTCATTTTAACCCGTCGGTGGCAAGCTCCTGACCACCACCACACCATATTTCATTTAAGGCTCCAAACTCTTGATCCAGACGTTTTCAACACTTGGAGTCTTCTAGGGGATTATACGTAGACAAACAACAAGCTCAACCATCCCTTAAACGGATTAATCTGTCTTCAAATCTATTGGTATAAGTTTTTAAAAAAGTGAGTTTTTTTTAGAATTTAGTTTTTTTTTTTTGGAATTTTAATTTTGAATTTGGATTTTAATTCTAAAATTAAATAACCTCTCTAAAAAAATATACTACCTGAGAGGTAGAAATAAGATTTCAAAATAAGGGGTTCAGATCTAAAATTGCAAATCCTACTTTGAATATTGTAGCTAGATTCAAGCAAGAACTGTATATGACCTCAAAAGGTCAAAATGAAATTCAATCTAATTCCTAACAACGATATTCCAGGTTAATTATTACTAATTTCATATCCAAAATTTTATTAACAAATGATATTCCTCCCAAAAAGAAGAGAATATCATTTATCAATGATCGGTTGGACATGATGATAGCGACCGTTGTTGATTCAATTTTTTCAAAGAAAACTAATTTGAATTTTGAAAATCAATTTTGGAAAGGTGGATGTGGGTTCTAAATCTTTTACGAGCGCAAACCCTTGTAGTTAATTATATCATCGAAAATTAAAATTTCTCATGAAAACTCTCGATTAGAATAATGACAGAAATTTTGTTTGAAGATTTTCTAGGAGTGATATCAAAGGAGGTGAAACTGGATTTTTAAATGGGATTAGAGCAAGATTGAGCACTTATTTTTGGAATCAAGGGATGAAGGGTAGGAGACACTTTGGAATTTTGAAATAATTCAAAAGTGTCCCAACCTAAGTTAAATATTGGGCTGTAAATTTTGGACTGAGAAGGAGAATTTAGTTTAAGTTGATTGATTTATTAGACATTTGGGATTATATTCCCGAAGGTTGGGGTTTTATGATTAAAAATCTTCCCCTGATCATAAATCTAAATTGGGCACCGAACTACGGTCGCCCGAACCTAACCAATGTAGTGTAAAATATAGACTTACCCCGGCCTGAATTTGGGAGCCAGCTGACCACCTAAGCGATTAAAATCCATGAATCCAATCATTTTATGAATGAGTGGTAGGGACATTTTTATTAAAGTTTTTGGAAGCTAGGATTGACATCTAAAGTTCGTCCTAATTAGTCCTTTGATTTTATGTTGGGTGAAAATACTAAAATAAAATGTAATTAAGATTTAGACTCTCTTTAAATATGTTTCTAATGTGATACATACTGATTGACTCGATTAATACTTAAAATTTGAATGAAGCAATTTTAAAAAGGCATAAAAATAGATTTTATCATAGGGATTACACAAATTTCTCTTGACAGATCTGCACCCTCATAAGCCAGGTGGTCTGTCAAAACCCGCAGGCAGGGAGGTGCTTAATAAAAGAAAAAGAGAAGTGCAGCAAAGATGCTTATGTGAACTCCAGGCAGTCCTGGGCTTACTTCTTAGATTGTTATAGTTTCTATATTATCTTAAAAACTTTATTTAGATTTAAGTTAAAAAAATTTTGGCATACCCTCATGAGCCTCAGTGTATCTATGCTAAAAAAAAAACAATGACATGCAATCGTCAAAAAAATTAAAAAAGTAGACAATCCTATACGCATTCCAATCAAATCAAATACACCAATATGATTAATTTCTTAAAGTAAAGTTCATAGGCAAATGCCTCATTTATTATAACCTAGAATTACAGAAATTAAAAATGGTCAGGCCCTACCAACCACAACCCAGATTCTAATCCTAAAATAGATGCTAGTAAACTTTGAGTGGGATACTCTTTTGTCTTCAGTTCTTTTTCCTTCTCCTCCTCAGGCTCCTTGGATTCATCGTAGCTGAATACCCAAATGGGAAAGAAAACTCTACCCCCAAAGGGGAGGTCATCTTCCCACTTTGGGTAGTGGAGTGATCCAAAATTGAGCTTTCAAATGAAAAAAGGACTATCCCCCTGAGGGTATCCTTTTCTATTTGGAATTCAATTTTGGGTATAAGTATCCCAAACTCAAAGACACTTTCACAACTCTTAACTTAATCAAATTACATCAATATAAAATAAAAATTTTAGACTCTCCTACAGGGTTATCCTATGCATTTAAATGTAAAACAATTCCATGCAGTTATATAAAGAAATTAAAGTTCAATCAGCCACGCTTAGCTGTGCTCTTATTTATTTAGGGGCTAAGTAACTGAAGCATCTGTAGCATTTATAATCATTATTATTTTTAGTCGCTTTTTATTATCATGCATGAGCATGATCACCTACAGAAAACTTAGTGAGCATCTAGATCATTCTTAACCTAAAAGTAATATAATCGCCTGTCACATCAATCCATAGAGTGCAAAAAAAGTAAGCAAACATGTCAAGTAATTTCAATCATAGCATGCAATGAAATTTTAAAAAATACAGCATACAATAATAAAGTATCACGACCTGGCCCGGTTAGCTCGCAAGTGGCGAGGCGGGAACGGAGGTCGGACGGTAGAAAAATAAAAAAAAAGAATAAGCATTCATAACATAACCAACAAGTCTCCGAATATAAAGAAAGAGCCGCTATAGAATTCCAAAAATATATATATTTTCTTTTCTTTTCATCTATCGTTCAACAAAATATTTCAACATGAAAATTTACAAATTCAGAAGGGTGTCTATAAATCATATCCTTACACAATGTGTCTAACCCTTCTATTCAAAACATCAAAAAGACAAAAGACAAAACCTGTCGCCCGTCGTCTCCCTACGACGGTACACGAGGGGAGGTCTATCCGCCATCTATTCCTTACTTGGTCCTCCTGAAAAGAGTCCCACAACACGGGTGAGTCACAACTCAATAGGTGTAAATGGCATTCGATTAAATCTAGGATCAAGAAAAGAAATTACAACATGCTTTATTGTCTTGAATAACAAATAAACAACATAATGCAACACTTGTATAAGGTGAAACATGCCTTTACATAAACCCTTAAGTTCTCATTCGTTCATCAACCTTTCCATTTTGCTTTTAAAACATTCATGCCTCAAATGATAGCCTCTTAAACATATAACATAGGTATGTAATATTCATAATATCTTTACATATATATACACCCGTCTCGGAAGTATCACTTGTACTGATCAGGTACAAAAAAATTTGGCCATTCCTTTACCATTTGGTTCATAAGAACCTCCTTTACCATTGCTCAAAAGAGCTCCTTTACCATTTGATACTTCCGTATCATCATGCACATGCACATAATTATTTTATAATCATAAGTGAGGCTTTGTATTCCTTACTAAGCATATACTTTCATAAGAGTGTACATGTATACTATGCTTAAATGTGTGCTTACATGTAAATGAATATGATGTATGTGTGAAGAAAGAAACATGAAGTTCTTCTATCAAGTTCTTGCATTTCATAAAAGAAGAGACTCTTGCATTTATAATAAGTAGTCATGAGTTTACATAATGAAGCATGCTAAAGATAAAAATTCATAAAGAGCATAAAAAGGAAAATACCATTGCTAAGTACTTGCATGTAAAGAGGTTTTCTAAATTTAAAGGAAGTCCATTTCACCTACCTCAATACAGTGCGCTTTGCCGGATAACCTTACGAGCTCTTCCCCTTTTACACGATCAATATCTAAAAGAAGTATAACATAGTGTAAACATTACTTGTCTCCACACAAACTTCTCAAAATCCTAAACTATGAAAACAAGGAACCCACCTAAACACTATTCTTAAATTCTCTAATTGAACCCTTTCCCCATTCATACTTAATTTTATCTCCAAATTTCTCTAAATTGGAATTTAATAAAAATCTTAATGTTTTGGAAATCCCTTTCATGTCTAATGCCTAGCACATGCCTAAAGAATCTCTCTTACACTTAAATAATAATTAAAATACAATAAATTTTCGGATTAATTAAGAAAAAAAAATTAGAAAAATATCATTTTGGTAAGAAAAACTTACTCTACTCCCTTAAAAACCCTCTTAGGACGCTTTTGAACCATATTTGTAAAAGCACTTTCAAAATTTCAAACTTTAGGGAAAACCCTAATTTTAGAAACCCTAATATTATTCATAATCTTGCATTATTTTTTGATTAGAGGCTTTCTAATGCCATTAGGAATCATTCATATCAAATATTTAGAAAGAAAACGAAAGATGAAGGAAACCCTAATTTTCAAAGTTCAATTTTTTTATGGAACATCAAATTTTTTAGGTTTAGAAGCATCCCTTAAATCTTCCCTCACACTCTTCTTAAAGAAAACTTGAATTTTCTCAAAACCCTAATTTTCAAAATTCGAAATATTTGGGGAAAACTAAAAATTTCATGCTTGGAAACCTTCCCTAATCTCCCCCTCTCATTTCTCTAAAAGAAAATTGAGTTTGGAGCAAACCCTAGAAATTTCTCCCAAGGAAACTCAATAAAAGGATGAGAAAACTCTTACAAGGAACTCACCTTAGCCTTCTCTTAACTTTCCCTTCAAAACCCCCTTGCAAACGCCGCCGGAAACCGCCCCTAAGCCGCCGTCGCCGTCGCCCGCTCCGCCTCCCCTCTCCCTTCTCCGCTCGGTTCGGCCGCACGAATAGAATGGGGACCGAATGGAATTCGGTCCCCTTAGGAGGGAAGGGCTTTTGTTATATTGTAAAAGTCCTAAATGCCCTCACTTAAGCCATTTGTGCATTAACAAAACTTAGGGGTAGTTTGGGTATTAAGAGACTTTCATAAATTTTAACTTCCAATTTACGCAAAATTTGATATGGGTTCCTTATATCGTTTCGCTCAGAATTTTGCGCTCTATTTTATAAAATTATTTGCGTCGAATTCCGACGACTTCGAAATTTTCACTTAAAGTTCGCCGCGACGCATTGAAAAGCGTGCGAAGCCTAAAATGCTATTTGGCGGGTTTTACAATTCTCCCTCCCTTATAAAAAATTTCGTCCTCGAAATTTAGAAATAAGTACTAGGGAAACATACCTTAGTCAAATAGGTGTGGGTAGCTCTCTCTCATCTCGGATTCCTTCTCCCAAGTGGCGTCTCTTTCTGTTCCATGCCTCCAAAGAACCTTAACATAAGGAATCTCTCTATTTCGGAGCTGTTTAACATCAAAATCTATGATTTTCTCTGGTTCATCTACAAAAGTCAAATCTGGTTGAATGTCTACTTATTCAGCACTAATCCTCTGAGTTTCATCTGCTATGTACTTCCTCAAAGAAGAGATGTGGAATACATTATGTACTCCACTCATGTGAGACGGCAAGATCAATTTGTAAGCCACACTTCCAACTCTTTCTGCTATTTCAAAAGGACCAACATACCTTGGACTTAACTTTCCAACCTTGCCAAATCTCTTCACACCTTTCATAGGGCTAACCTTGAGAAATACAAATTCTCCAACATCAAACTCAACTGATCTATGTTTGGCATCATAGTACTTCTTCTGTCAGTCTTGCACAGCTTTTAATCTGTCACGGATCAGCTTAATCTTTTCAGTAGCATCATCTACTAAGTCAGCACCAATGATCTTTCTTTCTCCTGTTTCAGCCCAACATAAAGGAGTTCGACATTTTCTTCCATACAAAGCTTCATAAGGTGCCATCCCTATACTTGCTTGGAAATTGTTGTTATAAGCAAACTCAATCAGTGGTATGTGTGTCTCCCATTTGCCACCAAAGTCTAGTACACATAATCTGAGTAAATCCTCTAAGGTCTGAATAGTCCTTTCTGATTGACCATCTATTTGAGGGTGGAAGGCTGTACTGAAAGTAAGTCTGGTGCCCATTGCTTCTTGAACTTTCCTCCACAATCTAGAGGTGAATCTCCCATCTCTATCTGACACAATGGATCTTGGTACACCGTGAAGTCTAACAATTTCATTAACATACACACTTGCCAACTTCTCAACTGCATCAGGTTGTTTGATCGGTAGAAAATGTGCTGATTTGGTCAACCTATCTATTATTACCCATAAAGCATCATGACCACTTCTGGACCTGGGCAAACCAACTACAAAGTCCATAGCTATGTCTTCCCATTTCCATTCTGGTATAGGTAAGGGTTGCAATAAACCTCCTGGCTTCTGATGTTCTATCTTAACCATTTGGCAAACAGTGCACTTAGCCACCATTTCTGCTACATTCCTCTTCATTCCAGGCCACCAAAAATACTCCTTCAAATCTTGATACATCTTGCTACTACCTGGGTGAATGGTGTAACCTGAATAGTGAGCTTCTCAAAGAATATCCTTCCTTAAGTCTCCAACATCAGGGACACAAATTCTGCCTCTATACCGTAGTAGATTATCCTCATCAAGCTCATATTCTTCCACATGACCTGCCTTCACCATATTCAAGATTTTCTCAAATTCTGCCTCTTGTGACAAAGCTTCCCTTATCCTGTCTTTCAATGTTGACTGAATAATCATCTGATTCAAAACCATAAACTCTGCATCATTGGGCTGGACTATTGAAATCTCTAACTTCCCCAAATCTCTTATCAACTCATGCTGTTGTGAAATCATCCAACTGGCACTACAAGAAGTCTTCCTGCTTAAGGCATCAGCTACTACATTGGCTTTACCTGGATGATATTGGATATCCAAATCATAGTCTTTAATAAGCTCCAACCATCTTCTCTGCCTCAAATTCAACTCTTTCTGTGTGAAGATATATTTTAAACTTTGGTGATCAGTAAACACTTCACACTTCACCCCATACAAGTAGTGTCTCCATATCTTCAAGGCAAAAACTACTGCAGCTAACTCCAGATCATGAGTTGGATAGTTTCTTTCATGGTTCTTCAGTTGCCTAGAAGCATAGGCAACAACCCTCCCATTTTGCATCAGTACACAACCCAGTCCTTTGTGTGAGGCATCACTATAAAGCTGAAAGCCATCTGTCCCCAAAGGAATGGTAAGCACTGGAGCAGTCATCAAGCATTGCTTCAGTATCTGAAAAGCCTCTTCACACTTATCTGACCATTCAAATTTCACTACCTTTTGGGTCAACCTGGATAATGGCATTGCTATCCGAGAAAATCCCTCAACAAATCTTCTGTAGTAACCAGCTAAACCCAAAAAGCTCCTGATCTCCGTCATAGTAGTGGGTCGTGGCCAATCTGCTATAGCTTGTATCTTATGCTGATCCACAGAAATCTCTCCATTACTGATCACATGCCCCAAAAAGTTCACACTCTTCAACCAAAATTCACATTTGGAGAACTTAACATACAATTCGTTCCCTTTTAAAGTATGCAACACCGCCCTTAAATGATTTGCATGAAGTGCTTCATTAGAGGAGTACACCAAAATGTCATCAATGAACACTATCACAAATAGGTCTAAAAATGGTTTAAAGATCCTATTCATGAGGTCCATAAACACAGCAGGTGCATTTGTAAGTCCGAATGGCATCACCACAAATTCATAATGCCCATATCTAGTATTGAATGCTGTCTTTGGTATGTCTTCCTCTCTAACCTTAAGCTGATAGTATCCTGATCTCAAGTCAATCTTGGAAAACACAGAGGCACCTTCCAATTGATCAAACAGGTCATCAATCCTTGGAAGAGGATATTTGTTCTTCACAGTCAGCTTGTTCAATTCTCTATAATCTATACAGAGTCTGAAGCTCCCATCCTTCTTTTTCACAAAAAGCACAGGAGCACCCCAAGGAGAAGTGCTAGGCCTGATGAATCCTTTATTAAGCAACTCTTGTAATTGATCCTTCAGTTCCTTCAACTCCTTTATTGCCATCCGATAAGGGGCTTTAGCAACCGGATCCGCTCCACTAACCAGCTCAATGGAAAAATTAATCTCCCTGCTTGGAGGCAAACCAGGTAAATCATCTGCAAACACCTCTGGATATTCTTGCACAACTGGTATCTCCTCTAATCTCTTCTCTTCTTTCCTCTCCTCCTTAACATAGGCTAAAAAGCCTTCATAACCCTTCCTCAATAATTTGTATGCCACTACTGAAGAGACTAACATGGAAGTTACGCCTCTTTCCCCTAAGAATTTAAACTCTTTCTGCCCTGGCATACAAAATTTAAGTTCTTTCTTATTACAGTCTATGGTCACAAAGTGGCCAGACAACCAATCCATACCTAGGATCATATCAAATTCTATTAAAGGTAACAACACAAGATCTGCTCCCAAATTTCTATCACCTACAGTCAACTCAATGTGACACCTCTTGTTGGTTTTCAACTGACTCCCATTTGGCATTAAAACTGATAAGGGATTGAGCATCATTGAAAAAGACAAACCAACAGACTTAACAAACTCCTCCGAAATAAAAGAATGCGATGCTCCCGTATCAACCAACACCTTAACGGCCTTGTTACATACAAAGATTGTTCCTAAATAACATGCATATAACACAACATAAAGCTTATTTTACCCACATATCATGAAAAAAAACATTGACATTAATCAAAATCCATACCTGTGATAACATCAGGAGAGTCTTTTGCTTCTTGATGGGATAGACCATAAACCCTCGGCTGAACAGGTTGCCGGGCTTGGCCTTGAGATGGAGTTGATGCAGTAGACTCCACCACCCTTGGCCTTCCAACTGTCCTCTGAGGAGCACTACCGGTTCTAACCTCTGGGGAAGACTTCTGCCCTAAGATAGGGCAAGACTTTGCCATGTGCCCTGGTTGATGGCACCAGAAACAGGTATTGGTGCCCGAAAGGCACTCTCCCTTATGAGCCCTCCCACACTTATTGCACATAACAGAAGGAGTGCTGCTCTCTGAAATGTTGGACTTGGGCTTCTTCCAATTAGGTCTTCCATATTGAAAGGATTGAGTGGACTTTGATCTATCTTTATATTTCCTCTTTTGAAAATCTCTTCTCCTCTGAGTGCTTTGCAAATCACTTTCAATTCTTCTTGCCCTCTCAACCAAGGTAACATAGTCCTCAATGCCAAAAGAGATTAATGGTTGTCTAATGGCATCCCTTAAGCCACTCAAAAAGCGATGGCATTTTTCTTCATCATTTGGAATCAAATGAGAAGCATACCTAGAGAGCATTGTAAATTCAGCTTCATACTGTGTAATGGTCTTGTCTCCTTGTACCAATTTATTGAATTTGTCTTGCATTGACCTCCTAGCAGTCATTGGCACATACCAGTCTCTAAACACCTTGACAAATTCCTTCCATGACACTTGACCACTAGGCCTTCCTCCAAAAGTTCCATTTAATTGACTTCTCCACCATCTATCTGCTTCCCCATTGAAGGCATATGCAGCTAAGGTAACTCTTTTATCCTGAGGGCATAGCATTCCTTCCAATATCTTCTCAACGCTCATTAACCAATCCTCTGCTTCTATGGGTCCACCTCCTACGAATGTTGGAGGCTTCATATCTTGAAATAACTTTAAATTCTTGTCCATCCCAGTGCTTCCACTACCCCCTGCTTGAGCCTGCGTGCTCTTTATCATCTATGTCATAGCCGCCATCATTTGTGTGAAAGAATCCATAGTAGCATTAATGCTACTGCTTTGAGGCTCCACTACGGATGGCAAATCTCCCCTGACCTCTCTAGTATGGCCATCAGTGGCATCAGGTTCAGGTTCCTCAGCCCTGAGACATAAAATAACAAAGAAGTCTAAACAATCTGTAGCACATGCATATTATACCTATTCTATCCTACACGATCACCCTATTGGCTCTTTCATAAAAATCAATATTCTCAAATCCTTGTCTCTGATACCACTCTTATCACGACCCGGCCCGGTTAGCTCGCAAGTGGCGAGGCGGGAACGGAGGTCGGACGGTAGAAAAATAAAAAAAAAGAATAAGCATTCATAACATAACCAACAAGTCTCCGAATATAAAGAAAGAGCCGCTATAGAATTCCAAAAATATATATATTTTCTTTTCTTTTCATCTATCGTTCAACAAAATATTTCAACATGAAAATTTATAAATTCAGAAGGGTGTCTATAAATCATATCCTTACACAATGTGTCTAACCCTTCTATTCAAAACATAAAAAAGACAAAAGACAAAACCTGTCGCCCGTCGTCTCCCTACGACGGTACACGAGGGGAGGTCTATCCGCTATCTATTCCTTACTCGGTCCTCCTAAAAAGAGTCCCACAACACGGGTGAGTCACAACTCAATAGGTGTAAATGGCATTCGATTAAATCTAGGATCAAGAAAAGAAATTACAACATGCTTTATTGTCTTGAATAACAAATAAACAACATAATGCAACACTTGTATAAGGTGAAACATGCCTTTACATAAACCCTTAAGTTCTCATTCGTTCATCAACCTTTCCATTTTGCTTTTAAAACATTCATGCCTCAAATGATAGCCTCTTAAACATATAACATAGGTATGTAATATTCATAATATCTTTACATATATATACACCTGTCTCGGAAGTATCACTTGTACTGATCAGGTACAGAAAAATTTGGCCATTCTTTTACCATTTGGTTCATAAGAACCTCCTTTACCATTGCTCAAAAGAGCTTCTTTACCATTTGATACTTCCGCATCATCATGCACATGCACATAATTATTTTATAATCATAAGTGAGGCTTTGTATTCCTTACTAAGCATATACTTTCATAAGAGTGTACATGTATGTGGACCTCCGAAAGGACACAAACACCATCGCCCCGCGAGGGAAGACAATATCTGGCCAATGGAAGGGCAGATTCGATCACACATATGATTAACCATTGAGGATAGCGGCTCTCACCAGCACACCCCGATGGGTAATAATATATATGATCTGATCGTAACGGGTTTCCCCCACCCGATACATTAGCTCGAATGGGGTTTATTTGAGAGTGGGATTCGGTTTCCCACGGGCGCAAGCCCCCGTGGTTAATTACATCTCAAGCCGGAGCCTGAGAATACTCTCGATTAAGGATTCTATATTATACTTTCTGAATTGGGATTGGCACATAGGGGGAAGACTAGGAAGTCCTACTCGAAGGGAAAGAGAGGTTCAACTAGGCTTAGTCAACATGCACGGCTCACATCAGCATCCGGAGGGACTAAGGTAGTGAGAAGAAACTAGAGAAAAATAAATAAATCATGCACTCGAAACATGCAGGAGGGAAGGATGGAGGTGGCGTCATCCGTGTGACGTGGATATGTAGGGTTTAGGGTCTCTGGAAGACAGAAGACCTACCTACTGATGAGGCGTACTACGAAATAATAGTAGCCTTGAATCCTAAATCTAATGGGTTTAGTGTTCTACGCAGCACTAACGCCCGTGTCCTAACTAATGCAATGTAAAAACCTGGACTTACCCCGGCCTGAAAGGGGGAGCCAGCTAACCACCTAATCGCTTTAAAACCATGCTGTCCAGTCATTTATGAAAGATGGGTAGGTGGGTTATGGTTCTCGGAAATAGGGCCGACATCTAGAGGATTTCCTAATTGGCCCCGGACCGACGTCGGGTGAATGCTCCTATGACTAATGCAATTAAAATTTTGATTTAGTTAGTTTCTAATGCAATGCATGCTAGTTAAAGTATCCAAATCAGATATGCACAGAATTTTAAAAAGGCTTATAAAAAAATAATTTTTTGAATTAGACTGGGCTTCCCCAAGTCCGGCACCTCATCCTCATAGGTCAGATTATCCGGACTCTACCCGCGGGCGGGGAAGTGTCTTATAGAAGGAAAGAAGGAATGCATTAATATGCATGCGACCCCGGACGATTCCGGCAATTCCCTAGGTCATTAAGTTTCTAAATTGCTTAAAACTTACAATTTTAAATATTAGTTGCGAGTAGAAAAGGTTTTAGTCCTTAGAGAGCCTAACGAAATCCATGCTAAAACAAAAGCGGCATGCAGATCGCCAATAAACTATGAAAAGCAAACAATCCTAGAGGCACACAATCATAACACATCAAAATTATCCAAACGAATTAATAAATGTCCATAGGCCAACTGTCCTTAATTACAACCCAGGGTCTGCAGAAAATTAAAGTGGCCGGGCACCACTGCTAACAACCCGGATTTCTAATCCTAAGACTGACGCAAGTTATTTTGAGTGGGATACCGCAGATCTTCATCTTCTTGATCTTCTCTTCTTTGGACTCCTCGGATCTTAGTTTCCTTGAGGCTCCTCGGACCTCAGCCTCCTTGGACTCCTCGGGTAGTAGAATGATCCAAATTTGGATTCCCAAATAGAAAAGGACCATCCTCATATTGGGTGTCCTTTCCTCTTTGGAATCCAACCTTTGGATCCTAGTATCCCCACTCAAAATAGACTTTCACAACTCAATACCAACTTACAAACCATTTACATTAAATGAAAGCAGTAAATCTAAACTCTCCTGCAAGGTTATCCTAATAAAAATCATCCCAAGCAGTTTAGTATATCACAAGCAATTATAGGAAAAGTAAAATACTCATCACAGCCACACTGGCCATGCTCTTAATCATTTTGAGGGCTAAGAAGCTCTGGAGCACCTGTGGCAATTTATAATGATTCATTATTTTAGCCCTCATTTATTTAGGGGGGCTGAGCAATTTCTGAAGTACCTACATAAAATGACATTAGTATTTAAATCATGATTATTACCCCCCTTTTATTTAGCGCTGCATGAGCATGGCCACCTGCAGAAGACATCGTTAGTATCAACCTCGATCCTAACCTATGGGTAGTCTATCGTGCAATCACATCAAATCCCAGGATACAGTGAAAGTAAGCAAACACATCAATAGTTCAATCACAACATGCAACGAAATCCGGAAAAGCTCGGCACGCAGCAGAAAAGTAAACACCGACCTAGCCTAAGTCTAGAAGTGGTGCCCTAGCAAACAATTCTACAGTGTGTGTAAGAGCCTGTGTGGCTGAGGTAGATCCTAAGCTAGGTAGTTAGTTACAATTGCCTACGGTCCAGGTTGGTTGTAGGTCTAAAAGGAAGTTTTAATTAAAGTATAAATATTAATGAATTAAGACTTATTTTTATTTAATTTGATATGTAAGTCAGTTTTAATGCTTAGAGTAATAATATTTAAAGTTTAAATTGCATTAGTGAGTTTTAGGGGGTTCGGGGTCCACCTATACACTAAGTAAAAGGGGGTCCAAAATTAACTTTTTGATTAAAGGGTATTTATGACCAGCTAATATTTCTATAAAATACTAGGCCTTAACCTGATCAGTTAGACAGTTAGTATGCCCGATTTGGATTCTTCTATCCAAAGTTATGAATTTCTGAAATTTTGGTCTTGTTTTGAACTAAGTTTGACCGGATTGTTGACTTTTTATTTTAGGTTGATTTATGAAATCTTAATATTTTTAATAAATACTAGACCCTAATGTGAGTTGAATGCCTTTGAGTTTGCTGGGTTTGGAGTTTCCTACGCAAAGTTATGAATTTTAGAAGTTTCGGGCCCTAGACTATAGGCTACGGTTGACCGAAGAGTTGAATTTTTATTTTAGGTTGATTTCTGGACACCTAATATTTTTAACAAATACTAGACCTTAATTAGAGTTATGTGCCTTTTGGTTTGCCCATTTTGGAATTTTCTGTAATTAGTTATGATTTTTAGAAGTTGGGGCAATTAAAGGAATTTACCGAAATTGCCTAATTAGGGGTATTTTGGGGGTTTTGGCCCAAATCAGCTCCAAACTGATTGGAATCACCCCCAAAGGTCAGAAATGACCTAAGAAGGTGTTCCCAAGTGTTTGGGGAAAATTTATGATTTTTAATAATTTTTAATGATTTAATTAAGGCAAAAAGGCGATTTTTGATTAAGGTTGAATTAAAGTCCAGATTAAGGTCCAATTAAGGGGCCCTAATTATCTAAGGTTGGGGAATGAATTTTGGAGAGTTTGAGAAATTATGGGTATTTTTCTAATTTAAAATGGATTTATTAGATTTTTCTGAAGTTTCTAAGGCTTAATTAACGGGTAAATTAGGGTTTGCTAATTAAGTGTTTTAAAGAGTCCGGAAAATTCCTAGAAAATTCTAGAGGGTTCCAGATGTCACTATGTTTAAGTGTTTCAGATTTCAAGCCATTTTGAGCTATACCCTAATTCCTGGAATTTTTCTAAGTTCACTAGACGATCCTTAATTATTGTCCTTAGTGTGTCACTACACTAAGCAGGAATAAAGTGAGTTAGCTAACCCTTAGGCATAACATAAAGAGGGTAAATGCAGCAAATATAAACACACCAATCAAGTCCTTAGATCTAAGAGAGCCTAGGCTAAGTGCTTGTGCAACCTACACATGCAAGGACTACGAAAACACTAAGTAAAGAAACCTAATGAAGTGATTAGTGAATGATTGGGACACAATCACCCACTAATCCTTCTCCCACATGAATTGCTCTTCATATACATATCCTAAGTTTAAAATTTCATAAGGGGTGGACCTCCCAAAATTAAAGGATTTAAATAATATGTAATTTTAAAATTATTTTTTTTAAAATACATAAATATTATAAATAGTGATAATATAAATTTGAAAATAAGATAATTGAAAATACTTCAGTTCATAAGTATAGGAGGTCTACCAGCCACCAAGAGGTTTTTAAAAAAATAATTTTTATTTTTAAAATAATCAATTATATTAATTAAATAATATTTAAATAACTAAATAGCAAAGAAATACAGAAAACATTCAGAAAGGACAGAATCAAATACAAAAAATAATTTTAAATTAAAATTCATATTTTTCTGAAAAGAACGAGGTATTGCGCGTCGAAATCCGATTTAAAATGAGGCAGTTATGAATTTTTGAAGTTTAATAGGTTTAAAGAGAATTTTAAAATAATTTAAAATAATTAATATTTGAAAATAAATAATAATTTTAAAATAAATCAGATATAATAATATCTGAATTTTAAAATAAATTTAAATAATAATAATCAAAATATTATAATAATATAGAATAATAAATATTAATATTATAATGATATTAATATTAACATAATAATACTATTATTAAAGACAATAATATTATTATTAATTAACAATATTAATATTATAATAATATTAATAATAACAGATACTAATATTATAATAATATAAATATCAAGATAATAATAATATTGTTAAAATAATATTATTATTAATTATAATATTAATATTATAATAATAATAACAATAATAATAATTAATATTATAATAATAAAAATAATAATAATAATAATATTATTATTAAAATAATATTATTATTAATTATAATATTAATATTATAATAATACTAATAATAATAATAATTAAAATTATAATAATAAAAATATTAATAATAATAAAAATATTATTAAAATAATAATATTATAAATTAAAATATTTATATTATAATAATACTAATAACAATAATAATTAATATTAAAATAATAAAAAGTATTAATCATAATAATAATATTATTAAAATAATAATATTATTAATTTTATTATTAATATTATAATAATACTAATAATAACAATAATTAATATTATAATAAAAATATTAGTCATAATAATAATATTATTAAAATAATATTATTATTAATTATAATATTAATATTATAATAATACTAATAATGATAATAATTAATATAATAATAATAAAAATATTATTCATAATAATATTATTATTAAAATAATAATATTATTAATTATAATATTAATATTATAATAATATTAATAATGATAATAATTAATATTATAATAATAAAAATATTAGTTATAATAATAATATTATTAAAATAATAATATTATTAATTATAATATTAATATTATAATAATATTAATAATGATAATAATTAATATAATAATAATAAAAATATTATTCATAATAATATTATTATTAAAATAATAATATTATTAATTATAATATTAATATTATAATAATATTAATAATGATAATAATTAATATAATAATAATAAAAATATTATTCATAATAATAATATTATTAAAATAATAATATTATTAATTATAATATTAATATTATAATAATATTAATAATGATAATAATTAATATTATAATAATAAAAATATTAGTTATAATAATATTATTATTAAAATAATAATATTATTAATTATAATATTAATATTATGATAATATTAATAGTGATAATAATTAATATTATAATAATAAAAATATTAGTTATAATAATAATATTATTAAAATAATAATATTATTAATTATAATATTAATATTATTATAATATTAATAATGATAATAATTAATATAATAATAATAAAAATATTATTCATAATAATAATATTATTAATTATAATATTAATATTATAATAATATTAATAATGATAATAATTAATATTATAATAATAAAAATCTAAGTTATAATAATACTATTATTAAAATAATAATATTATTAATTATAATATTAATATTATAATAATATTAATAATGATAATAATAATAATAATTTTTTAAATAATATATATATATATATATATATAATATTTAAAACAAATAAAACAAAAAAAAAGAATAAATAAAAAAAATGGCGGCTCGGGACACATGGCGGCCTCTGATTGGCTGCTTTAATGGCGGCCAATCATTGGCAATGTTTGCGCCGCCGCGCAATCATTGCCAATGATTGGCATGGCGGGGCCCGCTTCACTTAAAACCGCGGCGAGATACAGCAGCCGTAGGATCTCCCGCAACTTGAATCAAGGGCCGTGATCAAGCCATACGGGGAATTAGGCCGCGGGATTCGAATACACGGTTGACCCATGTCATGATCTGACGGGATCTCGACCGTTGATCTTTAGATCAACGGTCTGAAAACTGCATGGCTGTAGTAAGACCGAGCCCATGCACAAAAACAATAATTTGGCTCGTTCTCTCGATCCACAAGTCCAAACGCGATGAAATTTTAAACTTAGTTAATGGAGATGAAGAGAATTCATGTGGAAGTGTTTGTTTGACCTAAAAAGCACTTTTTGAAAAGCTATTTTATCCTAAGTATTCTAACCTAGGGTTGAAGATTTTACCCAAAATACTCGGTGGAATTTCGCATTCTTGGGCTTGTTGCACTTGTAAACTGTCCACGCTCCTTTTTGTAGAAGAAACCGTGGCTTAAAATGTTCTAGATCGACGGGAAATCGCCTCGAGACGTTTGTGGCCTCGCCTCGTCGGAGATCTCGCCGCCGGCGAACGTTTAGCGGCGGGCTTGGCTTGGAAAGACTGGAAGGGATCCTAGGGAGCTCACACACGAAATCTCTCGGGTTGGGGGAGCTTGGGGAGAGAGCAAACACAAAAAGTCCTCTCATAGGAACCCTAATGAGTCTATATATACTCTCTAACCCATAAGGGACGGTTCGGATTAGATCTAGGGCTTGATTAGGAGGTAATTAGGTCCCTTGGGCCGTGGTTTGAGTAGGGAGCTCATTAGGAAAGGGTTTAATGCATTAAATGGGTCTTAATGGGTCAAATTTGACCCATTAAGCTCTAGGTTGACCAAGTCAAAGGTTGACTTGGTCAACCTAGTCAATTTAGTCAATGGGGAGAGGGATTTAAGAATATCAAGGTCAACAAACGGACCCCCAACAGGAGTGGCGAACAAACTAGTGAACCGCTCTTGTTGGCGTTGACCGAATGTGACAGAAGCAGTAGAGTAAAGGCTCTAGGAAAGAGCACCAAAAGAGGTGAAAGAGAGCAAAGGGGAATCTTCTCCTGGCCTTGCCCTGTAGCAAGGGTGGAGCCGAGGATAGAACAAAGAGTAAAGTAGTAACATGCCACCAAAAGGCGACAGAGTGTGGGAGATCTTCTCTTTGCCTTACCCTATAGCGAGGGTAGAACTGAGGAGAGAAAACTCAAAAAGGTGGGGTTGTAAAGTAAATCAACTATCCATCCGACCGCATCGAAACAACAGGATAGAAGGTGAAAGAGTGGTGAGGTATGCCTTCCAGGGCTACTGTCAGGCTCACTCAACCTAGTAAAGTTTGATGTCTGCTTGATCAGAGCAAAACAATCAGGGAAGAAGTAGTGGTGAGAAATGCCTCCCAGGGACTCTGTCGGGCTCTCTCAACCGGTAAGTAAAACCAACTACCTGACTGTTCATTTCAAACAGCAGGATAGAAGGTGAAAGGATCCCGTCTCCTCCTGCTCCTTTCGGAACAGCGGATAGGGGTGACTCAATACTTCTATCTGACCTCAACAAAAGTAAATAAGCCACGAAATTGGAGTCTGCGTAGTCTTTTACAGAACATCCAGAGTAAAGGGGTGGTGAGGAATGCCTCCCAGGGACTCTGTCGGGCTCTCTCAACCGGTAAGTAAAACCAACTACCTGACTGTTCATTTCAAACAGCAGAGTAGAAGGTGAAAGGATCCCGTCTCCTCCTGCTCCTTTCGGAACAGCGGATAGGGGTGACTCAATACTTCTGCCTGACCTCAGCAAAAGTAAATAAGCCACGAAATTGGAGTCTGCGTAGTCTTTTACAGAACATCCAGAGTAAAGGGGTGGTGAGGAATGCCTCACAGGGACTCTGACGGGCTCTCTCAACCGGTAAGTAAAACCAACTACCTGACTGTTCATTTCAAATAACAGAGTAGAAGGTGAAAGGATCCCGTCTCCTCCTGCTCCTTTCGGAACAGCGGATAGGGGTGACTCAATACTTCTGCCTGACCTCAGCAAAAGTAAATAAGCCACGAAATTGGAGTCTGCGTAGTCTTTTACAGAACATCCAGAGTAAAAGTGGTGGTGGGGAATGCCTCCCAGGGACTCTGTCGGGCTCCCACTCAACCGGGTAAAGTTTGATGTCTGCTTGATCAGAGCAAGACGACCAGGGTAAGGGTCTGATGTCTACCAGAGCGGCAGGACAGTCAGGGTAAAGGTGTGGTGAGCTATGTCTCGCAGGGGCTCTGTGGGGTGCTCCCAACCAAGTAAAGCCTGATGTCTACTCGGCGCATATGCCTGCAGCAGAGCAATCAGGAAAAAGAGGTGGTGAGATATGCCTCCTAGGGGCTCTGTGGGGCACTCTCAACCAAGTAAAGTCTGATGCCTACCCGGCGCATATGCCTGCAGTAGAGCGATCAGGGAAAGTCATCTCAACCATACCCTAACACGCATATGTGTAAGGATGGGAAGAGGAGTAGTAAATGGAAAATTTCAAAGAAAGAAGGGTCATCTAAGGAGTTTCAAACTAGTGTTTTGGGTACCACGTGGTAGAGGACAAGTCATCGTGGCCACGAGTATCCGAATGCCAGTGAAACTGCCTAGGCGAAACCAAAATCATACAAACCTGGAAGCACCAGAATGAAGCCTCGAGAGACCATAGGGAAAGGTACGCCCTTAACAAAGTGTGAGAGGGGTAATCTCATTCCCACTGAGTAGCTAAAGTAGCAAGGAGGACACACTTGCTACAGAGAAAAGGACTATATCAATGAGAAATAATCATAGAAGACTACAGTGGTACACCCACGTAAGCTAGTGGGACCCTGTAGAGGTGGAAAGCAACATAAACACATCCAAGGGACCGCTCTACAACCAGGAGTCGGGTCACGGTGGGAAAGTATGTCACTCTAAGACAAGTGAAGTGATTTTCTGCTAGAAAATCAAAGTTCACTAAGAAGCGACACTAACATCTGAGACTCGATGTACTGCATCACAACTAAGAAAGCACACAAGAGTAGCGAGGGGACACACTCGCCACTAAGGGAAGTAACACTGCATAGGAATAATATTTATGAAAGGCCCACAGTAGTGGCACCCACACAAACTGGTGGGACCCTGTGGGAAGTGGAATAATTTCAGTGCATCCGTAGAGTTACCCCAGCAGCTGAGGGTAGAGTACGAATGAGAGAGAGAGTAAAGTAGAAACTGAGTTGATTTTCTACTAGAAAATCAGAGCTCTCAAGTCAGTGATGCTAACGCCGGTAACCAGGCGTACTGCAACACTACTGGGGAAACAACTCAAGATGGCGAGGAGACACACTCGCCATTGAGGAAAATGATTTATGAGTAAAATCAATAAACATCAAACATCACAGCGGTAACACTCACCCTGACCGGGGGGACCCTGTGAGAGGCAGGAGCGACACTACCAGACCCATAGGACTGCTCTAGTAGCTGGGAGTAGGGCAATGGTGAAAAAGTAGGTCACTAAAAGAAACTAGAGAGTTGATTCCCTGCTAGGGAATCAGAGCTCACGAAGGTGAGATGTTAACCTCTTGAGCAAGATGTATCACACCACTAACAAGGACTATCATGATTGTAAAAGATCATAATAATCACAAGTGTAAACTCATCCTTGAAGCAATCACTCAGACGCTTCGTAGGAGAAGAAAAGAAAGACTTTGGGGAATTTGAGCTCTTAGAGAGTATTACCGGGTTCCACCTGTGACAAGGGCAACCGATTTTGCTCTGCTGAGAGCTTCCCTCTTTTATTGTATAGGTGCATATTTTCCTTATATGTTCACAATCATAGACTAAATATGTCTCGTACTGTCGAAGATAACACCCGGTAGAGGGAACGTTTATCATATCCGTGTGTTACTCCTAGTATGAGACATTCTCTAATGATTGGAACTCAAAGAGGGAGATAGGATTGGCTTTGATAACCCAGGCCATATTCGCCACATGAATAGAACTGGGGGTACAATCAGAACACGATTTATATGTGAATGAAATTTAGATTAGGATAGTGGATCAATATTACCCTCCCTAGTTAGCATAGGTTGGTATGGACCCAGTACAAAGGACGTCTGAATTGGTTTTGATATTCCAGACCACACTTGGGAGCACCAAGTGAAACTGGAGGAATAGAGAGGGGGAAACTCTCAAATCACCAGAACTCAGAAGAGGAAGGTACAATAAATGCGAGACTCTTATCAGTCCTTAAGAATGGTCTATAATCAGATGGTGGGGTCAAAATATTTTTGTGTACGAATTTTTAAAAGAATATGGTAAGCCTTTAAACAAACTCAAGAGTGGGACCACTAAGAGATGTTTAAGCCCTTACCAATCAATCTGAGAGAAGTCTGATTCACACATTTCCTAAAGAGTGAAAATTTCATCAGAGAGTGAAAAGACTATTTTTAAAAATGAAAAAAAATAACCTCTGAATTATCTTGAACCTTAGAAAAGGTTCAGAAAGTTCGGCAATATAGGTTGACTCCATCTAAATCCGAAAAGGTTAGGGATTTAAATTTTGCTAACCCAGCCCAAGCCCCCTACAAGCTAAGCTGGGCTTTCTCCCTTACATATTTTGAATAAATATCTAATTCAAAAGGGTGTAAATTAGAGAGAGAAACTAAATCTTCTCAATCTTCTTGCATGAAAATATTTTTATATCTAATAGAACATTCTTGCACGATGATAAATCCAAAATCATGATTTTTAAATTCAAGTATCACAAATATCAAAGGGTATGAATTTTCTGAGACTTAGAGATTTACGAGAAAGGGAAGCCATTTACTTATCCACTTTGGGCTCATTTTGAGCCCCTCAACTTGATTTGGCGCACTGCGCATCTTTTAATTACTTGATGCACTTTGTGCATCTTTAACTTTGTGGCGCATTTTGCGCAACTTTCCACTTTTGATACACTTTGTGTATCTTTGATTTTTGGCGCACTGCGCATCTTTTCACTTTTGATACACTTTGTGTATCTTTTATTTTATAACTGGCTCTCTTTCCAAACCTCTAAAGGAAAACTTTCTCAGTTGTAAGATTATCTTCCAAACATAAGAGAAGAAAAACTCACTCTCTCGTGCAAGGAAGAAGAATCCACAAAGCAAATCCAATCCTATGATAAGAATGAACGACCTGAATAAGAAAATTATGAGATAGATTCATCAGCCTGCGAAAGACGCCTATGAGATATAAAACTGCAAGATGATTGGAAAAATATGCGTCTCTAAATTTAATTTTAATTTGATATAGATTTTAGTTCAAAATAGGAAATCATCCCAAAAAAGGGATGAGAGAGAAGGCATACATTTTTTCTTTTGAATCATTATAATTGTCCTTCAAGCGTTTAGAGGATTCAACCACCAATTACTTAATTTTCTAAAGAAGACGGATAAATCTTTCATTAGGAAAAATAAATCCTGTACTTTCTAAGGAAAAATTCTCTAAAAAGTCCACTTCGTGTTTTAAGCTCTCAGACTTTTCTCAGATTAATCTTTCTTTTAAAAATTTTGCACATTAAATTTAAAGATCCCACTATTGAAAATAGAACTTGAATTTGTATTTGGACTGATATGGGTCAAAATCTGGCCTAGAAGGATTCAGACAAGGGAGATGATAGAGACTAGAGTTTATGTCAGTGTACGAATCATATCATCTCACCTCATCACCCCTAAGGATAGCCTCATACTTCTCGTAACAAATATCGTGTGGTAGAGGACAAATCGTCATGGCCACACAGACTGTCGAAAAGTGAAGAAGCCCCTCCAAAGGGGGTACATATATAGGGGAGTATTTGCAGGCGGTAAGGAGACCCCCTCCCTCTCGAAGAGCGAACTCAGGCATAGTACTTTTTTAAGTACTGCCCGTTGATGACAGGCATAGGGTGAACACCATTGGCATCAACGAGTAGGTAGGCACCACCTTCGTAGACTTGCTCTACAGCAAAGGGGCCTTCCCAGACAGGCTCGAACTTACCACTTCGGGACGGCGCAAAATGATAGGTCTGCGTAAAACAAGGACCAACTCACCAACCCGGAAAGCACGGGGTCGGACAAGGCGATCATGTGATCGAGCCATACGTGCCTGGTATAGTTTGAGGTTCTGATAAGCTTGTAGGCGAAGCTCTTCTAAACCATCAAGCTCTTCCATTCGTAGTCGGGCGTTATCTTCGTGGGAAAGATTGTGGCTGACTGCCACACGCAACGAGGGGAGCTCGACCTCAAGTGGGAGGACGGTCTCGACCCCGAAAGCCAAAGCATATGGGGTAGACTAAGTAGGAGTACGGTATGTAGTCCTATAGGCCTATAGTGCTTCGGGAAGTCTATCGTGCCACTCTCGTTTGTTTGCAACCAAGATTTTTCTTATTAATTGTACGAGAGTTTTATTGAATGCCTCCGCCAAGCCATTGGCCTTGGGATAGTAAATTGAAGAGTATCACCAATTGATGTTATGGCGGTGGGCAAATCTGGCAATTTTGGTGCTTCTAAACGACGGGCCGTTATCTGAAATGATACGGCGCGGGACACCAAAACGGTAGACAATATGATCACGAAAGAAACGCATCACATCTTCTGATTTGACTTCCTTAAGTGGCACAGCCTCTGCCCACTTAGAGAAGTAATCAGTGGCAGCTAAAATGAACCTATGACCCTTAGAGGAAGGAGGATCGATAGGACCTACTACATCCGTGCCCCAGCCCTCAAACGGCCAAGATGATACGATAGGGTGCAGCGGATTAGGGGGTTGGTGAATCACCGTGCCATGAATTTGGCACTGGTGGCATTTTCTAGCGTGCTCCATGCAATCACGGATCATAGTCGGCCAATAGTAACCGAGGCATTTAATTCTGCCTTTCATTTTTGGTCCGGACTGATGAGCACCGCAAAGACCTTCATGTATCTCACCCATGACCTTGCGAGCCTCTTCGTCGTTGAGGCAACGCAACCACATTTGGTCGAAAGAGCATCGATACAAGGTGTCGTTTACATAAGTGAATGATAGGGCTCTCTTTCTGATCTGGGCAGCAAGAGATCTATCATCTGGAAGCCTGCCATGCTTCAAATATTCTATAAAGGATATTCTCCAGTCTGATTCTTCCTCAACTGAGAACACTGTGAGGGTCTCATCGGGAGAAGACAGGTCTGCGGGGCATAGGGCTTGACGGCACTGGACAACAATAGACAGTGGGTTGCCGGTTGGGTCAGCGAGTTCTTTTGCCAACTTAGCTAATGCATCTGCCTTGCCATTGGCAGATCTAGGAATTTTAGCTAAGGTCACTTCAGGAATCAAACACAAGAGCTCCATTACTTTGTTGTGATAGGGCAAGAGCTCTGGCTTAAGTATTTTGTAGACTCCTGCTACTTGATTTATAATCAGTTATGAGTCTCCAAAGATTTTCACCCGCATGACATTCATCTGAATGGCCAACTCTAGTCCTAAAATCAGAGCTTCGTACTCAGCCTCATTATTAGTACGAGGTTCTGAAAGACTGTAGGAATATCTCAGAGTGTGACCTTCAGGGGATACGAAAATGAGGCCCAGACCTACCCTAACTATAGGAGTTTCATTTGGGCTCAAGGCTCTAACGGACGACGCACCGTCAAAGTAAAACTCCCAAGTAGGGGACTCCTGCTCCTCCACACTCATGATTAGCTCGTCAGGTAGCTCGTCGTTGAGTGTGGAATCTGCAGGGATCGGGTGAGCAGCAAGAAAATCAGCTAGAGCCTGTCCTTTGACGGCCCGCTGAGGGACAAAAGTGATATCAAACTGCAGTAAGATCATAGACCATCGTGCCAGACGACCTGAGAGGGTCGGACGGGTCATCAGATACTGCAAGGGGTTGACTCAAGAGATTAGGTTGATTTTATGTGAAAGCATATAATGCCTAAGCTTCTGTACCGCGAAGATCAAAGCTAAACACTGCTTTTCCATCACGGGGTACTTCAGCTCTGCGGGTATCAACCGTCTACTGAGGTAGTACAAGGCATTCTCCTTGCCTTCCTCATTCTCTTGAGCCAATAATGCACCCAAGGACTCATCCAGGGCCGTAGTATAGAGAATTAACGGCCTCCCTGGGATGGGTGCAGCTAAAATAGGGGGGTTTATCAGGTAGCGCTTTATACTCTCAAAGGCCTCCTGACAACGCTCATCCCAGTGAAAGCGGGCGTCTTTCTTTGCTAGGGCAGCAAAGGGGTGACATCTACCAGACAAATTGGAGATAAATCTCCGCAGGAAGGCTAGCTTTCCTTGAAAAGACCTTAGCTGGGTAAGGCTCTTAGGGGGTTTTAGATCTACTATGACTTTGATCATGGAAGGGTCAATCTCAATGCCACGGTAGCGAACTATAAACCCCAGGAACTTTCCTGCACTAACTCCAAATGCGTATTTTAGAGGATTCATTTTCAAATCATATTTGCGTAGGCGTTCAAAAACGATCCGTAGATCTCGAAGGTGATCTCCACGGACCTTGCTTTTGACTACCAGATCATCCACATAGCATTCAACTTGCTCGTGTATCATCTCGTCGAAGATAACAGTCATAGCACGTTGATAGGTGGCCCCGGCATTTTTGAGACCAAAGGGCATCACCTTGTAGCAGAACACACCTATAGGTGTGCGAAATGCCGTAAACTTTTCCTCCTCGGGGTCCATCTTTATCTGATTGTAACCAGATGAACCATCCATGAAGGAGAAAATGCTATGGGATGATGATATATCCACCATAAGCTCGGGGATAGGAAGAGGAAAATCATCCTTAGGACATGCCTTGTTTAAATCACGGAAATCGATACAGACACGAATCTGCCCGTTCTTCTTCCGGACTGGAACAATATTGGCAAGCCAAGTAGGGTACTTCTCTTCACGAATGAAATCGGCCTCTATAAGCTTCTTAGTTTCAGCGATCACCTGTTGTTCTATTTCTAACCTCATCCTACGAGGTGCTTGCTTAACAGGGACTGCATCGGACTTAATGGCTAGTTTATGGACTGCTACATCTGGATTCAGACCCAGCATTTTGGTGTAGTTCCAGGCAAAACAATCTCTAAACTCTGAGAGTAACTCGATGTATTCTTGAACCTCTGAGTCAGATAATAATACACTATGAAAAATAGGTCTAGGATCTGATTCGGTGCCTAAGTTTACCTCACACAGTTCGTCCATGGCAGAAGTGATGCCATCTTCAAATTCTTGAGGAGCATCAAGTACTCTATCCTCATCATCACCCGGGTCTTCTTTATTGGTAAAAGAAACAACCAGGTATGAGTGGGAAATCGCTCGGATGTTAGCATGGTTAGGTGAGCTCTGCTCGACATAACCTAAACCTTGCTTAGTTTGAGGCATATCAGTCCGCCAAACACGAGCCTGTCGTAGAGCTTGTTCATCTGACCAAGTCGAGATAACTGCACCCCGCTCTACACAGTCTTCCACGAAAGGGGAAAAATAACGAGGAGCGATTGTGACCCTGTTATCCGTAGCGGTCTCCGCTGAACCCTGACTCTCAGGACCCAGTGGGGCACCTACACTATGGGATAACGAGGCACACTCACTAGCTCGTGGTGGTACAAATGTTTCATACAGAGGAGGCGGAGGGCGACCTCTAACTTGTAGTGCACCACCATCACTAGTGGAGGGGGTAACCAAAGATCTTTGGTGAGACTCCTCAACTCTTATTCCACGTATCTGACGGGAAAGGGATTGTTGACTAGTGGTCTGACGTCGGGGATCTACTTCCTCGTCTGAACCACTGTCAATAACTAAACCACCCTCGGGTATCAGGTACCTACAAAAGGTAGGTAGTGAACTATAATCAGTGAAGTCCGGGGCTGGTGAGTGAGCTGGGCGATGATGAGTAATAATCATCTCATCGTCAGAGGAGTCAGACTCGACAGTCAAAGGAGAAGCATAAATATATGAGGGAGGAGGAATTTGAGTGTCGTAGTTTCGCGGCGGGCGAGTCAATCATCTACCTCTACCTCTACCTCGCTCTCCCCTACCTCTACTAGGGGGAACATCGTGCCCAACTGCAAATTGGAAAGGAGATCTAACAGGACCTGCAGTGGAGGTATCTGCCTCAATACTAACCTGTGACTGACCTCGCGCAGGTAGCTGTACAGGACCCTGTACGGTACTGGCAGGTGTCACTGGTGACTGGGCAGAAGGAGGTTTACTCTTCTTACGAGGTATGTAATGCTCAGCGTCATCGTAAATAGAGACCTCATGCACGGAAAAGGGTTGGGTATCCCCGGGAATGGAGTACTCGACTTCATTCCTCATATACTTCATATATTAGTGCAGGGTAGAGGGCACCATTCCATACTCATGAATCCAGGGACTTCCTAAGAGAGCCCTGTATGAAGTATCGGCCTCGATCACATGAAACTTCGCCTCAGTAAGGAAATTTCCAAACTTCAGGGGTAGGGTGATAGATCCTAGGGCACGCTGTCCTTGGTCATTGAAGCCTTTCAACATAAACTTATCGGAGGTTAACTTCAAATGACCCAGGGAGAGGCTCTTCAAAGTTTCATAACTCAGGATGTTTACTGAAGCTCCTTGGTCAATGAGGACCCTGTTCAACTCATAACCATTGACTTCAGCGGTGACATACAAAGGACGATTGTGATCAGAGGTACCCAAGAGGAGATCACGATCTGAAAAGGTAATGCATGGCATCTCTCTCAAAAGGCATGCATCTCCAACAGATTCGGAAGCAAAGAAGGCTTGATAGGACTCTGGCTCAAGTAGTGCTTTTACCAGGGTCTCTCTCAAGTCAGAAGACATCATCAAAGCGTCATAGATACTGAGAAGGGCAGGAATTTTCCTTAAATGGGCCAACACATTGTAATCGACCTCCAGCTGAGGGCCTTTCCCTTTCTCCTTAGACTGCTCTTGGGAGGAAGGGATAGGATCGTCCTGCTGGGTAATAATGTTCTTATCTTTTTCTTTTATATTCTTAGCCATTCTAGGTGAAAGGACCTTCCCTGAACGCAAGTGAACTTTCTGTATCGTGTCATCTTTGACAGGAGATTCACTTGGTTCAGCGGTGATGGCATGTGTTGGCTCCAAGGAAAGTGATTGGAGTGGGTTCTCGGATTCATCTTCTGAATCCATGTAACAACCACCCTCCGGAATCATAAAGACCGATTCCTCATCACACTCAGACTCTTCATCACATACAGAATCATCATAAGAAACATGTAAAATATTGAAAGAACGAGTGCTAGAAGAAATAAAAGTAGGAGCAGAACACCAGAAGTAGCCAGAATCACCTTCTTCTATTGTTTCATCATCAGTTGAAGGGAGAACGAAATCCTTTAGCGTAAGTGCTGGAAGGTGTCCCGTCTTCCCCTCGGAGGTTACAACAAATTTTTCATTTTCATACATCTTTTTATTACATAAAATAGGAAAAGAAATGTGCTCAGTAGGCACTACAACAGAAGAAGAAAAAGGTGTTGGCGAAGAAACTGGGCTGGCAACTGTCGACTTGGCCTGGGTAGGCCTCCTCTCAACTGCCTCTGAACTCTGAACTGTCTGCCGGATCACCTGCCTCGTCTTCCGAGAGAGTGCTAACTTCCACTCCCCCTCAGAACCTCTGGGTGATCTGCTACGACTGCTCTGTCTGCCACTCTGGCTGTCACTACAACTACTGGAGCCCGAGATCATCTGAACTGTCTGAGGTGTCTTACCCTTGGGCTGAACCAGGTCGCTGTCCTGTAGGTGGATCTGCCCACTAGCCATGAGCTTCTCAACTCTGTCCTTGAACACATAGCAGTCTTCTATGACATGCCCGATATGTCTGTGAAATGGACAATAGAGTGGGTGTTCTGTCTGCCCCTCCTCTTCCACTCTATTATTGTTCGGGAATGTTAAGATGTTTCTCTTAGTAAGGAACTTGAAGATCTTCATTACACTTTCCCTTTTAAAGGGATATTCCTTACTAAGCTTCTCCCGTAGGTACTGCTGACTCTCTGGGGTCCTACGGGAGGGTCTAGACTGCACTGCTGACTGGCCCGGTGTGTGAGACTGCTGAGGTGGTGCTGAACTGACTAAGGGCTTCTTGCCCTTATCTGATGGCCCATAAGTACTGTGTACCTCTCCTCTCCTAGGTGGAGGTGCTCCTGATGACTCCTGCCGCTGAGGTCTACGTGAAGGTTGACTCTCAACCTTAGGAGGGACTGCATCGGGTATGCTGTCCTGCAAACTGATCACCTTTGTCAACAACTTCTGAAAGGTTCTGATGCTGAAACCCTTCAGATAAGGTGCTATCGGACCATCTATGTTCTTCAATAAAATTTCTACTGCATGCTGCTCCTATAACTGGGGCTCACACTGTAGGCTGAGGTTCCTCCATCTGACTATGTAATCTGGGAGAGGCTCTCGGGGCCGCTGTCTAGTCACAACTAGCTCTCCAACTGTAACTCGGTGCTCTACACTGACAAACCTCTGAACAAACAACTGCTCCAACTCTGCAAAGGTGCGTACTGAATCGTTGGGGAGGTCGGCGTACCAGGCAAAGGCCACCCCAACTAAACTGCTGACAAAAAGTCTCAACATCAGTGCATCGTTCCCTCCTATGTTGCAACAGATGGCTCGGTACTGGGCCATGTGCTGCCTCGGGTTCCCAAACCCATCAAAGACTCTGAACCTAGGAGGGACAAAACCAGGGGGTTAGGGCTCGTGCTCGTACTCTACTGGGTAAGGACGCCCCCTGCTAACTACCTCTCCAGACTTCCTGGAGGAAATGGCCTGCTCGACCTTCTGGGCAATCAGATCCTGAATCTGTCCAGCTGACAACTGAACTGACTGACTCTGGACTGGGGTAGTAAAAGCAACTGCTGTCGGTGCCACTGGAACTGCTCTCTGGGCCCTGTCTACTCCCACAGGACCTGGTGCTACTACAGGTGGTGCTGCTGGCTCGTCCCTGGACGTAGCAGGAGTGCCTACGCCCGTCATCTGGGGCATCGCCCCAAAAGCTGTCAACTGAGCTGTCATCGCTGCCATGGCCCTGGCCATCTCTACCATCTGAGTCTGTAACTGTAGCACTGTGGCATCTGTCTCAACTGACCAGGGAGATCCTCCTACCTCAGCTTCTCCCTGCTCATCATCATCATCTGCCTCTATCTGCTCGTCTGAGTGGCCACGTCTAGTAATCACGCATACTCTGTGCACCGGTATATCTCCATCTGACTCCTCCTCGAGTAAATCATCCTCAAGTGCATCATCCTCGTAGAGGGTCTGATGGAAGTCCTCTGCATACGGACTCAAAGGGGAAGAAGTCTCGTAAGGGCTAAGGGCTGGCTCTGCCCGAACCGATGAACCACTAGGAGAAACTGCAACATCATCGTCCGTTGCTGCATCACAGACCATCGGAACTGCCTCTGATCCGGAAGGAACAACTGCCTCTAACTGCTCAACTGCCTGAACTGGCTGTACTGCATCGACAGGGGACTCTGCCTGTCATCGTCTCCACACCCATCTACTGCGACGGGACCCAGTAGGGGCAACTGACTGCTGCGGGGCTACTACAACTGAAGGGAGCTGGGGTCTGGGAGGCTCCAACTGCTGCCTCTGTCCACGACGACGTGGGCGTCGTCCAACAACCGGAGTAACTGTCTGTGGTCTCGCCAACGCAACTGAACTAACAGGCTGTCTGGGTGGCTGTCCTCTCAGCCACCTGTACCTCTGTCTAGCAGTCTGTCTATGCAACTGAACGGACGCCTGAGAAATCTGGTGGAGTAACCTCTCTCGACTGACAGGGCCTCGACCTCGCGCTAAGCGAATAATACTCCGAATCCTCTGAGAGAGGGTTCGAGCAGCATCATCCCTGGGGACCCTAGCGCGTGGTAAAGTAGTAGCGACAGGAGGGGCCGCTGCAATGCGAGCAACGTCCTCCTCATCACCACTGTGTGTCAGTGGGGAGAAGCGTCCTCCCTGAACCGCTGCTATCTCAGGGGCAACTGTAACGTCCGGGGTAGGGGAAACTGCAACTGGTCGTGGTGCCCGCTGCCTAGGGGCCACTCTCCTCTGAACTGGCTCCTGGTGAGCCAACGAATCTGCCATCCGTTGTCTGTCTGCCTCGGATGCAGCCAACCGAAGTCTACGGTTTCTATTCCTCCGGGCCCTTCTCCCAAGGCCGGAGGCGGAAGAAGAAGCAACATCTGAACCCACCACCTGAGTGGCAGGGGGAACAGGAAGTACGGGAAGTGTCGGGGTCTACACGAGGGTCTCTGGGTGAGACAGTCGAGCGAAAGCTGAAACCCGACGGGAGGAAGGCGAAGGAGCCTCGGTCTGGGCACCCCTCTTCCTTGAGGAAGAAGGAGGGGAAACCCGAACACGAGCTGCCTCTGCCGGAGTAACAACAGGGGTAACTACTGTCTGCCGGCGCTGAGGGGCCGGGGCAGTCTGAACAACAGGTGCAGTAGGCACTGGTCGCCTAACCGCTGGACGAGTGGGCTGAACTGGGAGTGGTCTAGGCACTGGCTGCCTAACCACAGGGTGTGTCGGCTGCACACGAACAGGAGTAGGACGAGCAGGTGCCCGGGCTGTCCGCCGAGCAACTGAACGTCCAAAAGGTCGCATGACTGCGCGAGCCCTCCTCTGGGGAGGAGAGTAGGCAGCAGCCTCAGCAGGGGTCGGCCCGCCAAGAGTGACGAAGGCCGAGTCAGTGAAGGAACTAAAAGTGATTCCTCCAGCGGGAGGACTGGCTAGCAGGGACTCAGGAAGTGTCACCCGCGCGTCAGAACCAAAACTGAAAGTAACGGAAGGCACGAAGGAAGCCATGGCACTGTCTGTCAAGAAGAAGAAAAGAAATTTAAAATGATTAGTAAGAAATAACGAGAAGATGAATGATGGATAGGGAACGGAATGACCTAGAAGGTCAGAAGGAAAGGAAGCTTAGCTAGGGGGAAATCCTAACTAAGAAGAACGGAAAAAAAGAATCCTAGCTAGGGGGGAACCCTAACTAAGAAAAAGAAGAACGATCCTAACTAAGGAAGGACCCTAACTAAGAGTGGGACGGACCTAATCTAAGGAGTACCAATCCCGGAGTACACACAAGAAAAGAATAATATAGAATCCAAAGATAGAGAGAGAAACCTGTCCCACCGTGGTCGCCAGAAACCTGTGGACCTCCGAAAGGACACAAACACCATCGCCCCGTGAGGGGAGACAGTATCTGGCCAATGGAAGGGCAGATTCGATCACACATATGATTAACCATTGAGGATAGCGGCTCTCACCAGCACACCCCGATGGGTAATAATATATATGATCTGATCGTAACGGGTTTCCCCCACCAGATACATTAGCTCGAATGGGGTTTATTTGAGAGTGGGATTCGGTTTCCCACGGGTGCAAGCCCCCGTGGTTAATTACATCTCAAGCCGGAGCCTGAGAATACTCTCGATTAAGGATTCTATATTATAATTTCTGAATTGGGATTGGCACATAGGGGGAAGACTAGGAAGTCCTACTCGAAGGGAAAGAGAGGTTCAACTAGGCTTAGTCAACATGCACGGCTCACATCAGCATCCGGAGGGACTAAGGTAGTGAGAAGAAACTGGAGAAAAATAAATAAATCATGCACTCGAAACATGCAGGAGGGAAGGATGGAGGTGGCGTCATCCGTGTGACGTGGATATGTAGGGTTTAGGGTCTCTGGAAGACAGAAGACCTACCTACTGATGAGGCGTACTATGAAACAATAGTAGCCTTGAATCCTAAATCTAATGGGTTTAGTGTTCTACGCAGCACTAACGCCCGTGTCCTAACTAATGCAATGTAAAAACCTGGACTTACCCCGGCCTGAAAGGGAGAGCCAGCTAACCACCTAATCGCTTTAAAACCATGCTGTCCAGTCATTTATGAAAGATGGGTAGGTGGGTTATGATTCTCGGAAATAGGGCCGACATCTAGAGGATTTCCTAATTGGCCCCGGACCGATGTCGGGTGAATGCTCCTATGACTAATGCAATTAAAATTTTGATTTAGTTAGTTTCTAATGCAATGCATGCTAGTTAAAGTATCCAAATCAGATATGCACAGAATTTTAAAAAGGCTTATAAAAAAATAATTTTTTGAATTAGACTGGGCTTCCCCAGGTCCGGCACCTCATCCTCATAGGTCAGATTATCCGGACTCTACCCGCGGGCGGGGAAGTGTCTTATAGAAGGAAAGAAGGAATGCATTAATATGCATGCGACCCCGGACGATTCCGGAAATTCCCTAGGTCATTAAGTTTCTAAATTTCTTAAAACTTACAATTTTAAATATTAGTTGCGAGTAGAAAAGGTTTTAGTCCTTAGAGAGCCTAACGAAATCCAGGCTAAAATAAAAGCGGCATGCAGATCGCCAATAAACTATGAAAAGCAAACAATCCTAGAGGCACACAATCATAACACATCAAAATTATCCAAACGAATTAATAAATGTCCATAGGCCAACTGCCCTTAATTACAACCCAGGGTCTGCAGAAAATTAAAGTGGCCGGGCACCACTGCCAACAATCCGGATTTCTAATCTTAAGACTGACGCAAGTTATTTTGAGTGGGATACCGTAGATCTTCATCTTCTTGATCTTCTCTTCTTTGGACTCCTCGGATCTTAGTTTCCTTGAGGCTCCTCGGACCTCAGCCTCCTTGGACTCCTCGGGTAGTAGAATGATCCAAATTTGGATTCCCAAATAGAAAAGGACCATCCTCATATTGGGTGTCCTTTCCTCTTTGGAATCCAACCTTTGGATCCTAGTATCCCCACTCAAAATAGGCTTTCACAACTCAATACCAACTTACAAACCATTTACATTAAATGAAAGCAGTAAATCTAAACTCTCCTGCAAGGTTATCCTAATAAAAATCATCCCAAGCAGTTTAGTATATCACAAGCAATTATAGGGAAAGTAAAATACTCATCACAGCCACACTGGCCATGCTCTTAATCATTTTGAGGGCTAAGAAGCTCTGGAGCACCTGTGGCAATTTATAATGATTCATTATTTTAGCCCTCATTTATTTAGGGGGGCTGAGCAATTTCTGAAGTACCTACATAAAATGACATTAGTATTTAAATCATGATTATTACCCCCCTTTTATTTAGCGCTGCATGAGCATGGCCACCTGCAGAAGACATCGTTAGTATCAACCTCGATCCTAACCTATGGGTAGTCTATCGTGCAATCACATCAAATCCCAGGGTACAGTGAAAGTAAGCAAACACATCAATAGTTCAATCACAACATGCAACAAAATCCGGAAAAGCTCGGCACGCAGCAGAAAAGTAAATACCGGCCTAGCCTAAGTTTAGAAGTGGTGCCCTAGCAAACAATTCTACAGTGTGTGTAAGAGCCTGTGTGGCTGAGGTAGATCCTAAGCTAGGTAGTTAGTTACAATTGCCTACGGTCCAGGTTGGTTGTAGGTCTAAAAGGAAGTTTTAATTAAAGTATAAATATTAGTGAATTAAGACTTATTTTTATTTAATTTGATATGTAGGTCAGTTTTAATGCTTAGAGTAATAATATTTAAAGTTTAAATTGCATTAGTGAGTTTTAGGGGGTTCGGGGTCCACCTATACACTAAGTAAAAGGGGGTCCAAAATTGACTTTTTGATTAAAGGGTATTTATGACCAGCTAATATTTCTATAAAATACTAGGCCTTAACCTGATCAGTTAGACAGTTAGTATGCCCGATTTGGATTCTTCTATCCAAAGTTATGAATTTCTGAAATTTTGGTCTCGTTTTGAACTAAGTTTGACCGGATTGTTGACTTTTTATTTTAGGTTAATTTATGAAATCTTAATATTTTTAATAAATACTAGACTCTAATGTGAGTTGAATGCCTTTGAGTTGCTGGGTTTGGAGTTTCCTACGCAAAGTTATGAATTTTAGAAGTTTCGGGCCCTAGACTATAGGCTACGGTTGACCGAAGAGTTGAATTTTTATTTTAGGTTGATTTCTGGAAACTTAATATTTTTAACAAATACTAGACCTTAATTAGAGTTAGGTGCCTTTTGGTTTGCCCATTTTGGAATTTTCTGTAATTAGTTATGATTTTTAGAAGTTGGGGCAATTAAAGGAATTTACCGAAATTGCCTAATTAGGGGTATTTTGGGGGTTTTGGCCCAAATCAGCTCCAAACTGATTGGAATCACCCCCAAAGGTCAGAAATGACCTAAGAAGGTGTTCCCAAGTGTTTGGAGAAAATTTAGGATTTTTAATAATTTTTAATGATTTAATTAAGGCAAAAAGGCGATTTTTGATTAAGGTTGAATTAAAGTCCAGATTAAGGTCCAATTAAGGGGCCCTAATTATCTAAGGTTGGGGAATGAATTTTGGAGAGTTTGAGGTATTATGGGTATTTTTCTAATTTAAAATGGATTTATTAGATTTTTCTGAAGTTTCTAAGGCTTAATTAACAGATAAATTAGGGTTTGCTAATTAAGTATTTTAAAGAGTCCGGAAAATTCCTAGAAAATTCTAGAGGGTTCCAGATGTCACTATGTTTAAGTGTTTCAGATTTCAAGTCATTTGGAGCTATACCCTAATTCCTGGAATTTTTCTAAGTTCACTAGACGATCCTTAATTATTGTCCTTAGTGTGCACTACACTAAGCAGGAATAAAGTGAGTTAGCTAACCCTTAGGCATAACATAAAGAGGGTAAATGCAGCAAATATAAACACACCAATCAAGTCCTTAGATCTAAGAGAGCCTAGGCTAAGTGCTTGTGCAACCTACACATGCAAGGACTACGAAAACACTAAGTAAAGAAACCTAATGAAGTGATTAGTGAATGATTGGGACACAATCACCCACTAATCCTTCTCCCACATGAATTGCTCTTCATATACATAGCCTAAGTTTAAAATTTCATAAGGGGTGGACCTCCCAAAATTAAAGAATTTAAATAATATGTAATTTTAAAATCATTTTTTTTTAAATACATACAACAACAACAACAACAACATCAAGCCTTTATCCCACTACGTGGGGTCGGCTACATGAATCCTTTTTCTCCATTGTGTCCTGTTAAAAGTCAAATTCTCGTTTAAATCTAATAAAGAAAGATCATTTTTAATATTTTCTAACCAAGTCTTTTTAGGTCTACCTCTACCTTTCTTAACATAAGTCAAATCTAAGACCTCTACTTTCCTAACCGGGTCATCGGGAGGCCGCCGTTTTACGTGACCAAACCATCTAAGGCGACTCTCTCTAATCTTATCTTCCACTGGAGCTACTCCAACCTTTTCACGAATATGCTCATTTCGTATCCTATCTCTAAGGGTAAAGCCACTTATCCACCTGAGCATCCTCATCTCTGCAACACTTAACTTAGAATTATGCTTCTCTTTTAATGGCCAACATTCGGCACCATAAAGCATTGCAGGTCTCACCACCATCTTATAGAATTTTCCCTTAAGTTTGAGAGGTACTTTTCTATCACACAATAAGCCTGATGCATTCCTCCACTTCAACCATCCAACTTGGATTCTGCTGATAATATCCCCATCTATATCACCATCACTCTGAACAATAGATCCAAGATATCTAAAACGTGTACTCTTATTAATGACTTGATCAGCCAAAGTCACAATGCCCTCACTAGGTCTATTATTACTAAAATTACACTCCATATATTCCGTTTTAGATCTACTCAAGCGAAAACCTTTAGACTCTAAAGTTGACCTCCACAATTCTAGTTTACCTTCAACTCCCTCTCTAGTCTTATCAACAAGAAGAATATCATCAGCAAAAAGCATACACCAAGGTACATCCTCTTGCAAATGTCTAGTGAGAACATCCATGACTAAAGCAAAAAGATATGGGCTTAAGGCTGATCCTTGATGTAATCCAACCGAAATAGGGAAATACTTGGTCAAACCACCTTGTGTTTGAACACAAGTAATAGCTCCTGCATACATATCTTTAATGATTTAAATATAAGCGTTAATAACTCTTTTCTTTTCAAGAACTCTCCATAGCACTTCTCTTGGAACTTTATCATATGCTTTTTCTAAATCAATAAATATCATATGTAAATCCTCCTTATTCTCTCTATATTTCTCCATCAAACCTCTTAATAAATGTATGGCTTCCATAGTAGACCTACCCGGCATGAATCCAAATTGATTTTAAGAAACATTAGTATCACGCCGCAACCTATGCTCCATAACTCGTTCCCATAGTTTTAAAGTATGACACATTAACTTAATTCCTCTATAATTCGCACAATCTTGTGCATCACCTTTATTCTTAAAAATAGGGATTAACACACTCATTCTCCACTCATCTGGCATCTTTTTAGTCTTCAAAACAGTATTAAAAAGTTAAGTAAGCCAAGAAATTCCTTCATCTCCTAAGCATTTCCACACCTCTATTGGAATATCATCAGGTCCAACAGCTTTTCCACCCTTCATTTTCTTCAAAGCCTCTCTAACTTCGGTTTTACTAATACGCCGATAAAAACATAAATCTTTATTTTCATTTAGGGTGCTAAGATCACTACAGTCAATTTTATTTTCACATTCTTCATTAAAAAGTTTAGCAAAATATCTCATCCACCTTTGTTGAATATCATCTTCTAAAAAAAGTACTTTTTGATCTTCATCCTTAATACACTTCACTTGAACTAAATCCTTACTACTCCTATCTCTTTGTTTGGCTAGCTTATACATATATCTTTCTCCCTCCTTAGTATCTAATCTATTATATAAATCACTAAAAGCTAAACTCTTTGCATCGCATATTGCTTTCTTAGATTCCTTACGTGCCTCTTTATATATTTTCCAATTATCAGAATTTTTACAATTAAACCAATTTTTATAACAAATCTTCTTATTTTTAATCTTTTCTTGCACATTTGGATTCCACCACCAACTATTTTTACTATTAGGAGCTTTTCCCTTTGAAACTCCAAGCACATCTTTTGCAATATTCTTAATATAACTAGCCACTTTTTCCCACATAACATTAGCATCCTCATGCACAGACAAAATCTTAAGATCTAAAATCTTACTCTCAAAAATATTTTTGTTAATATTCTTTAAATGCCCCCATCTAATCCTAGGAAATCGTTTTACTTTATTTTTTATTTTCTTCCCCATTATCTTCAAGTCCAAAACTAATAAACGATGTTGGGTACATAAATTTTCACTCGGAATAACTTTACAATCTTTGCAATCTAAACGATCTAATTTTCTTATAAGAAAATAATCAATCTGAGTTGTATTATATCCATTTTAATAAGTAATGAGATGCTCATTCCTTTTCTTAAATAAGGTATTAGCAATTAAAAAATCATAAGCTAAACAAAAATCTAAAATAGACTTACCACCTTCATTTGTCGTTCCAAAACCATGGCCACCATGAATGCTTTTAAAATCATCTACCTCTCTACCAACATGTCCATTTAAATCTCCTCCAATAAAAACTCTTTCTTCAAGAGGTATCTTTTGTATTAATTCTTCTAAGTCATTCCAAAATTTTAATTTTGAATCCATATCCAAACCCACTTGAGGAGCATAAGCACTTATAATGTTAACAACCTTAGCATCAACAATAATCTTTAAAGCTATAATTCTATCTCCAATTTTATTAATATTTATAACATTATCCTTCAAACTCTTATCTAAAATCACGCCTACACCATTTCTAGTACGACTCCTACCCGAATACCAAAGTTTAAATCCTAAACTATCAATCTCCTTAGCCTTCTCTCCAACCCATTTAGTTTCTTGAATGCACAGAATATTTATCTTCCTATGAATCATAACATCTATTAATTCCATTAATTTTCCTATAAGGGAACCTATATTCCAAGTTCCTATCCTAATTTTAGTTTCATGGACTAGCTTCTTTGCCCACATCCGTCCTTGATGTGGGAACCCTTGCCTATTTAACACTGCACCCGGGCGGCGGTGCAGCGGCCCTTGCACACTTGTCGCTGTATTCAGGCCATACAACGCGTCGCTTCCAGGGGACGCCCTAGCATTAACACAATTTCTTAAAGGATTCATGTCATTATTATTCGACAAGTTTTACGCTGGCTGTCGACTACCTAACGCAACCCTCCACTTTTCTCATCCAGGACTTGGGACCTGGCAACGGCAGTGTTAAATGGATAATTGAAAATACTTAAATATTATAAATAGTGACAATATAAATTTGAAAATAAGATAATTGAAAATACTTCAGTTCATAAGTATAGGAGGTCTACCAGCCACCAAGAGGTTTTTTAAAAAATAATTTTTATTTTTAAAATAATCAATTATATTAATTAAATAATATTTAAATAACTAAATAACAAAGAAATACAGAAAACATTTAGAAAGGACAGAATCAAATATAGAAAATAATTTTAAATTAAAATTCATATTTTTCTGAAAAGAACGAGGTATTGCACGTCGAAATCCGATTTAAAATGAGGAAGTTATGAATTTTTGAAGTTTAATAGGTTTAAAGGGAATTTTAAAATAATTTAAAATAATTAATATTTGAAAATAAATAATAATTTTAAAATAAATCAGATATAATAATATCTGAATTTTAAAATAAATTTAAATAATAATAATCAAAATATTATAATAATATAGAGTAATAAATATTAATATTATAATGATATTAATATTAACATAATAATATTATTATTAAAGACAATAATATTATTATTAATTAACAATATTAATATTATAATAATATTAATAATAACAGATACTAATATTATAATAATATAAATATCAAGATAATAATAATGTTGTTAAAATAATATTATTATTAATTATAATATTAATATTATAATAATAATAACAATAATAATAATTAATATTATAATAATAAAAATAATAATAATAATATTATTATTATTAAAATAATAATATTATTATTAAAATAATATTATTATTAATTATAATATTAATATTATAATAATACTAATAATAATAATAATTAATATTATAATAATAAAAATATTAATAATAATAATAATATTATTAAAACAATAATATTATTAATTAAAATATTTATATTATAATAATACTAATAACAATAATAATTAATATTATAATAATAAAAAGTATTAATCATAATAATAATATTATTAAAATAATATTATTATTAATTATAATATAAATATTATAATAATACTAATAATAACAATAATTAATATTATAATAAAAATATTAGTCATAATAATAATATTATTAAAAGAATAATATTATTAATTATAATATTAATATTATAATAATACTAATAATGATAATAATTAATATAATAATAATAAAAATATTATTCATAATAATAATATTATTAAAATAATAATATTATTAATTATAATATTAATATTATAATAATATTAATAATGATAATAATTAATATTATAATAATAAAAATATTAGTTATAATAATAATATTATTAAAATAATAATATTATTAATTATAATATTAATATTATAATAATATTAATAATGATAATAATTAATATAATAATAATAAAAATATTATTCATAATAATAATATTATTAAAATAATAATATTATTAATTATAATATTAATATTATAATAATATTAATAATGATAATAATTAATATAATAATAATAAAAATATTATTCATAATAATATTATTATTAAAATAATAATATTATTAATTATAATATTAATATTATAATAATATTAATAATGATAATAATTAATATTATAATAATAAAAATATTATTCATAATAATATTATTATTAAAATAATAATATTATTAATTATAATATTAATATTATGATAATATTAATAGTGATAATAATTAATATTATAATAATAAAAATATTAGTTATAATAATAATATTATTAAAATAATAATATTATTAATTATAATATTAATATTATTATAATATTAATAATGATAATAATTAATATAATAATAATAAAAATATTATTCATAATAATATTATTAATTATAATATTAATATTATAATAATATTAATAATGATAATAATTAATATTATAATAATAAAAATATTAGTTATAATAATACTATTATTCAAATAATAATATTATTAATTATAATATTAATATTATAATAATATTAATAATGATAATAATAATAATAATTTTTTAAATTATATATATATATATATATATATATATATATATATATATATATAATATTTAAAACAAATAAAATAAAAAAAAAGAATAAATAAAAAAAATGGCGGCTCGGGACACATGGCGGCCTCTGATTGGCTGCTTTAATGGCAGCCAATCATTGGCAATGGCGGGGCCCGCTTCACTTAAAACCACGGTGAGATACAGCAGCCGTAGGATCTCCCGCAACTTGAATCAAGGGCCGTGATCAAGCCATACGGGGAATTAGGCCGCGGGATTCGAATACGCGGTTGACCCATGCCATGATCTGACGGGATCTCGACCGTTGATCTTTAGATCAACGGTCTGAAAACTGCATGGCTGTAGTAAGACCGAGCCCATGCACAAAAATAATAATTTGGCTCGTTCTCTCGATCCACAAGTCCAAACGCGATGAAATTTTAAACTTAGTTAATGGAGATGAAGAGAATTCATGTGGAAGTGTTTGTTTGACCTAAAAAGCACTTTTTGAAAAGCTATTTTATCCTAAGTGTTCTAACCTAGGGTTGAAGATTTTACCCAAAATACTCGGTGGAATTTCGCGTTCTTGGGCTTGTTGCACTTATAGACTGTCCACGCTCCTTTTTATAGAAGAAACCGTGGCTTAAAACGTTCTAGATCGACGGGAAATTGCCTCGGGACGTTTGTGGCTCGCCTCGTCGGAGATCTCGCCGCCGGCGAACGTTTAGCGGCGGGTTTGGCTTGGAAAGAGTGGAAGGGATCCTAGGGAGCTCACACACGAAATCTCTCGGGTTGGGGGAGCTTGGGGAGAGAGCAAACACAAAAAGTCCTCTCATAGGAACCCTAATGAGTCTATATATACTCTCTAACCCATAAGGGATGGTTCGGATTAGATCTAGGGCTTGATTAGGAGGTAATTAGGTCCCTTGGGCCGTGGTTTGAGTAGGGAGCTCATTAGGAAAGGGTTTAATGCATTAAATGGGCCTTAATGGGTCAAATTTGACCCATTAAGCTCTAGGTTGACCAAGTCAAAGGTTGACTTGGTCAACCTAGTCAATTTAGTCAATGGGGAGAGGGATTTAAGAATATCAAGGTCAACAATGTATACTATGCTTAAATGTGTGCTTACATGTAAATGGGAATATGATGTATGTGTGAAGAAAGAAACATGAAGTTCTTCTATCAAGTTCTTGCATTTCATAAAAGAAGAGACTCTTGCATTTATAATAAGTAGTCATGAGTTTACATAATGAAGCATGCTAATGATAAAAATTCATAAAGAGCATAAAAAGGAAAATGCCATTGCTAAGTACTTGCATGTAAAGAGGTTTTCTAAATTTAAAGGAAGTCCATTTCACCTACCTCAATACAGTGCGCTTTGCCGGATAACCTTACGAGCTCTTCCCCTTTTACACGATCAATATCTAAAAGAAGTATAACATAGTGTAAACATTACTTGTCTCCACATAAACTTCTCAAAACCCTAAACTATGAAAACAAGGAACCCACCCAAACACTATTCTTAAATTCTCTAATTGAACCCTTTCCCCATTCATACTTAATTTTATCTCCAAATTTCTCTAAATTGGAATTTAATAAAAATCTTAATGTTTTGGAAATCCCTTTCATGTCTAATGCCTAGCACATGCCTAAAGAATCTTCCTTACACTTAAATAATAATTAAAATACAATAAATTTTTGGATTAATTAAGAAAAAAAATTAGGAAAATATCATTTTGGTAAGAAAAACTTACTCTACTCCCTTAAAAACCCTCTTAGGACGCTTTTGAACTATATTTGTAAAAGCACTTTCAAAATTTCAAACTTTAGGGAAAACCCTAATTTTAGAAACCCTAATATTATTTATAATCTTGCATTATTTTTCGATTAGAGGCTTTCTAATGCCATTAGGAATCATTCATATCAAATATTTGGAAAGAAAATAAAAGATGAAGGAAACCCTAATTTTCAAAGTTCAATTTTTTTATGGAACATCAAATTTTTTAGGTTTAGAAGCATCCCTTAAATCTTCCCTCACACTCTTCTTAAAGAAAACTTGAATTTTCTCAAAACCCTAATTTTCAAAATTCGAAATATTTGGGGAAAACTAAAAATTTCATGCTTAGAAACCTTCCCTAATCTCCCCCTCTCATTTCTCTAAAAGAAAATTGAGTTTGGAGCAAACCCTAGAAATTTCTCCCAAGGAAACTCAACAAAAGGATGAGAAAACTCTTGCAAGGAACTCACCTTAGCCTTCTCTTAACTTTCCCTTCAAAACCCCCTTGCAAACGCCGCCGGAAACCGCCCCTAAGCCGCCGTCGCCGTCGCCCGCTCCGCCTCCCCTCTCCCTTCTCCGCTCGGTTCGGCCGCACGAATAGAATGGGGACCGAATGGAATTCGGTCCCCTTAAGAGGGAAGGGCTTTTGTTATATTGTAAAAGTCCTAAATGCCCTCACTTAAGCCATTTGTGCATTAACAAAACTTAGGGGTAGTTTGGGTATTAAGAGACTTTCATAAATTTTAACTTCCAATTTACGCAAAATTTGATATGGGTTCCTTATATCGTTTCGCTCAAAACTTTGCGCTCTATTTTATAAAATTATTTGCATCGAATTCCGACGACTTCAAAATTTTCACTTAAAGTTCGCCGCGACGCATTGAAAAGCGTGCGAAGCCTAAAATGCTATTTGGCGGGTTTTACATAAAGTAAACACCGACCTAATCTAGACTAGAGTTGGTTGTCCTAGCAAATCATCTAAAGTGTATGTAAAGGGTCCTATGGCTTGGGTAGATCCTAAAATGGGTGCCTTATTGGAGTTATATAGTGTTTGAGTTCGTTGAAGGTTTAAAGTGAGATTTAAGTTTGAGTTTAAATATTAATGTGTTAAAGTTTAATTTGGGTATATTTGAATGGTTAAATGACTACTATCTTTATTGCTTATCGAGGCTATGAAGTTTATTTCACCTTCCTTGGGGCTAAGCTAATAGCCTTGTAGGCCTAGGTTATCTAGTAGCAATCGAGGTTGATTAAGTTAATTTAATTAGTTAAAAATTAAGAGTTGATTGATATTAATTAATTCAATTAATTACTAATTTTAAAAGCTAAATTAGTTTATATTTTTCATCAACAGGTTCATGGCATCGTATCACTAGGCTCGAGGAACCAGGTCTCTTTAGAACATATAGCCCCGTAGTTCAGAGTAGTACATCCTAAAAATTTTATTGATGTGATTGAGTTAAAATTTTAGTTTGGTTAAGTAATTAAAAGTCACTTAAGTTTAATATTTTACACTCCATTGAATTCATTCGTGGTGTTGTGCCACTAGGCTCGAGGAGCTAGGATCGAACATGGACCGTTGATCTAACTCAACAGTCACGATTGCATCTTCAACCTCCCGCTATCTCCCAAAGATGTTGAGCTTTTCCTGGGTGATCCGAGTGATCGCGCCAGTAAATTTGCACCAAGCTTCATGGGAAGGATCAGAACATCACAAACCCTCAATCCAACTGTCAGATTCCTGTGAGTTAATGATTTGTTTTACACTTGATCGACACCACCTAGCTAGGAGCTTGGGAAGAGGATCTCACCGTGTAGAAAACCCCAAAAAATGATTTTTTTCTATTAAGAAGCTTCAGGGATGGATGGCGAGCACTTCTCCTTCAGACATTGGGATAGGAGGATGGCCGAAGGTGTGACTTCGAGCGGAGCACGAAAGAATTTTGCCGGAGCTCACTCGGGACCTTAGCTGGAAAAGGCTAGGAAGCTGGGGAAATGGAGAGAAATGCTCGGAGAGCTCTAGGAAGTAATTTTAAACTACTGGATCAGAGTGGCGAGGTCTGGATGGAGGTACCCTATTCGAATGCCTCTCACGAGCTCGGACAGTCAGGATGAGGCATGTGGACGACTGGATGGCCTCCAAATGGCAGAGGTATTGTCTCAAAGGCCAATGAGCTTGAAGCCTGCGAGTACAGGCTCTAGAAGCCTTTGGGTAGAGCTCGAGGACAGGGAGACCACCGGAGCCAATTCTCCATTAGTTCCAACTGCTGTTGGCCAGGGGCAAGGTCGAGCTGAGATGGAAAGGCTGTTGGGAACGTGGCAAGCTCAAAGGTGAGCTGAATTGGCCTTGGGGAAGCCTGGGTCGATTGGAGGGCTCGAGTTGACCCAAACATGTATAATTTGGGTCAATTTGGGCTCAACCCAGGTTAGGCCAGCTGGGGGGGCATTGATGTAGGAGATGCATTGGGTCATGGTGAACCCAATGCAAGTATCAATTAGGCTCGATTGAGTCTAAAGTGAAAGATGGCACGAGTCAATATGGTTTTGACCGCTTTGGGCTAGCCTAAAGGTTGACCCAAGTCAACCCAAGGGTTGGGCTGGCTAGGATAGTTGTGTTGGACCTAGGGTTATCCAATTGAGGCTTTGGTTAGTTTGATTAAGCTTGGGTTAAGAAATGACTCAACCTAAGATGGTTTTGGTCACTTTAGGTTAGCCTAATTCCCAACCCAAGTTGACCCAAGGGTTGGATCAACTTGGGAAAGTTCATTAGGTCAAGGGGAACCCAATGCCACCATTAGTTGGATCCAATTGGGCTAGGGTAGGAACTTGGCTCAAGGGAGGCCCTTCTTTGGTCACTTGGGTCAAGCCAAATGGCTAGCCCAAGTAGGCCAAAGGCTTGGGTCTTCAAGGGGGGAGGGGGGCTCTTAAGGACCCAATGGGTCATCCCATGGGTTTGAATGGGTTTGGAAAGGTCTTGGTCAAAAGATTTGAAAGGGTAAAAGTGTATGGGAGGTTTGGTCAAACAAGTTAACCTATGGTTAAGGGTTAGATCTATTGAGTTCAAATTGATCATATGAACTCAATGGAGGTGGTCTCAAGTCAAGAAGGATTCATTTGGTTTGGAATGGGAATTTAAACCCTTTAAGGATCACTTTGGTTAACTATGGTTGACTTGGTTAACTAGGTCAAATCAAAGTGTGGGTTTGGGTCCAACGTGTTCCTATGGGTGCTTAGGGTCCATTTGGATAGGTGTTAGAGGTTTGATATGGCTAGGCTATGTTGAGCCTTAGGGAAAAGACCAAAACTTCCCTTAAAGAGCATTTTGGTCATTTTGACCCATGGCCAATTCTGGGTCAAATTGGGTTCAACAAAATATATACTATTGACCAATAAGTCATAATAGAGGTCATGGATATAGTTGGAGGGTTTGGAATGGGTCCCAAGGTCAATTTCCACTAAGTAAGAAATCAAGTGGCAGAGACTGTAAATAATTGAATGTTTTATAGCCTTTAGAGTTTGACCTGGCTGATGGGGTTAAAAACCTCCAAATGAGCTCAAATTTGGAGGGTTAGCACTAGAGACGTGTCATATCAATGTGCAATTGATAGGTTTTAAATCAGATGTCAATTGACTGGGTTTCAAGTTGACAGAAAAACTACCTAGAAGGGGTTTCAGGACCTAGGTCCTTAACCCTGAGGTTTGGCTTGGGATGCTAGATTTGGATTGGATTTAAAAGTTGAATGGCTGAACTTGGATCATCCACACCAATGAAAGTCAAATGGATGATTGAGATTGATTGGATGTGGTTTGAAAGTTGATTGAATGTTGATTGGAAGCTGGATCAGAGATTGAGTTGGAAGGTGTGGTTAAGTTTGACTGAGATTAGATTGGGTCTTAACTAGGACCTATATGATTGGGAGGTAGACATTTCCCAATCATGAGGTCACCAAGAAGGAACCCAAGTGGGTCCTAGTGACCTCATACAGAAATGCGGTCAACAAACCAAGGTGAAAAGCTAAACCCTAGTCTAGGACACCCTAGGTTAAATAACTTTTTAATAAGTACGTTTTAAACCTCGAAATCATTTCCCCAAGTTTTCTATTCATTCAAGCAATCTAGTTTTAAAATTTTGTTGAGATTAACCCAGCCCATTTTGAGAAAAATGCGATTTACTCATTAGGGTTACGGTTCTCGCTAATCCTTCGATGTATAATATCTGGATTGTTGATATTATGATTAATGGTTCAAATTCTGTTGTTTTGAGGTTGATCCAACCAAGCGTATCGATCTGCTGCCTTATCGTTCCATTCTGCTCGATCTGAGACATCCGTTTGAAACCACAGATGATTGAACGACGTCGAAACAATGCTGACTCGGATTAGTGAAATTGCATTCGCAGTTTCGTTATTTAGCAATGACTACCAGCAGCACAATCATTGCTAATTAGCACGTCGTTGGAATTGATTGACGCTGTTTTGATCTGGTGAATCATGCTCCGCCATGTGTCCCTCCAGCCGTAGTCGCTGTTGCCATCACTATTTAATTAATTTAAACCTATTTTTAATTACATAAAACTTTTAAAAATTATAATAAATTAAATATAAATCCAAAAAATTAATGTCATGTATCAAATTGTTGAGTTTTTTAAGTTCTTTAATTTAAATTTAAAACTAATTTAAAATATTATATATATTTTAAATTATTTCAAATGTTAAATATTTGGTATTTATTATTATTATTTAATTAAAAATAACTTAAATATTTTCAAATGTTAACAAATATGTTTTAAAATATTCTCTAATTTTTTGGAAAATATTTTAGGATTATATTAATATTATTTTAAAATTATTTTGATTATTAACTATTTTCAAAATATTTTAAATATATTAATCGTCATCAATTTTAAGTACTTTATATAAAATTTAAATTAAATCAAAAGATTTAGTTAATATTTTAAATAAAATCATTTTAAACTTAAAATATTTCAATTCAAAATTAAAATCAATTAAAATATTTTAAATATTTTGAATAAAGTTTAAATATTTAAATATTTAATTAAAATTAAATTCAAATAATTTTGAAAATTTAAAGAGAATTATTTTAAATAATTTTAAAATTTCAAAAAATATTCAAGATTTAATTTAATTTAATTTAAGAATTATTTTAAATATTATATAATTTTAAATTATTTTAAATATATTTAATTAATATAAAAACTTTAAAAATTCAAAAGAAATTCAATTTAAATTAGAAAAATATATATAATACCAAGTTTTCAAAATTTTAAATATTTTAATTTAAAATTAATTTCAAAATTTAAAAAAAGCTTGATTTATGTTAAATAAAATCTAATTATTTGATTATTTTTATATTTAATTAAATATTAAATTAAATATTTTCAAAATTGAAAGATTTATTTTAAAATATTTTTAAGTAATCAGATAATTATATTAAGTTATTTTAATTTAAAATTAAAAGTTAATTTAAGATATTTTAAATTATATTAATTATTTAAAGATTTGAATATTTTATTAATATTTAATTAATTTTTTACTTAAATAATTTTTAAAAATCACAAAATTTTATTTTAAAATATTTTAATATTATTAAGGTATTTTTAAAAATTATTTTAAAGTTATTTTGAAATTAACTTAATTTTTCTAAAAATTTTAAAATTGAGTTTTTTTGCTAATATAAAATTAAATTTTAAAATTATATATATTAAATTTTGAGAGTCTTGAGTGGGTCGTGGAATTTTAAGCATAGATAAGCTTGAGTGAATTAAATTGATGGGGAGTGGTGACTAATGATTGAACAATTATTTTTCGAATTGCCCATTGACTAGTCTCCTAATTAATTGAGTTATATTTTGATTCGCATGTATAGGATGCACACGCTTGCACTTAGCATAGCCTCTCCTTAATTTAGGAATTGATTTTGCTTGTATGCATTTATGAATATGATCAAGGGTTAGAATAATATTGATTTCAATCCCTCAAATCTAGTAACATTAAGGATAAAAATTAAGGACTTATTTAGAGAATTTAGGAAAAAATTTAAGAAATAAAATCCATGTCCAATAAGTTTGAGAATTTAAATATTTAAACTTAGTGACACCTCTAGCCCATAAAAAAATTTTCACTAGTTTTAAAAATTATTAAATCCCTTAATTAAGTTAACTTAAGTTTAATGCATTAATTAAACCTTAAAACTTCTAAAAATTCTAATAAATTAAATTTAAATCCAAAAACTACATATAATACTCAAATTGACCAAGATTTAAACCTTAACTCAAGAAAATTAAAAGCCCTTTGATTTGACATCAGACTTAAGTTTAATTTAATTTTAATTTAAAATTTAATATTTGATTAATTTAATTAATTAAAAATAATTAAAATTCTAAAAAATTATCAAATACTTGAGAACACCTCCTTAGATCATTTCTAACCTTTGGAAGTGATTTCAAAAAATTTGGAGTTCATTTAGATTCAAATCATTAAAACTCTTCTAATTAAGCAATTTTAAATATTCAAATAAGCACACAAATTTCAAAAAATCATAATTATTTTTTAAAAAATTCAAATTGATCAAACTCAAAGGCATTGGACTCCATCTGGGGTTTAATTTTTATTAAAAATACTAAATCATCAGAAATAATTTAAAATTAAAAAGTCAACTTGCTGGTTAACCTTAGTTCAAAACTAGGTCAAAACTTCAAAAAATCATAACTCAATGTAGAAAATTCTAAATTGAGTAAACTCAAAGCCTAATTACTCATCTTAAGGTTTAGTATTTAGGAAAAATATTCAAACTCTAGAATTGAATCTAATTTTAAAAGTCAACTTTTAACCCCTTAATTAATACATTAAAATAATTTAAATAATTCCAAAATTCAATAATTAATTTAAAATTATAAAAAATCTTAATTCAATCACTTGAACCAGTAATCAATCCATGGATTAAAATTCAACAACCCTTAATCTTTAACTAATCAATTAACTTAATTAACCATATTACTATTAGGTAACTCAGGCCTACGAGGCTATTAACTTAGCCCCAAAAAAGGGGAAATAAACTTCACAGCCTTAGTAAATAACAAAAGTAGTAATCATTTAATTATTAATATACATCTAAATTAAGTTTCAATGCCTTAATATTTAAACTCAAATATAAATTTTTTCCTTCAACCTTTAACAAACTCGAACACAAGAGAACTTCAGCAAACTACCCAGCTTAGGATCTACCCGAGCCACATAGCCTCTAGCACATACTTTAGATAATTTTTTAAGATAACTAACTCTAGTCTAAGCTAGGCCGGTGTTTACTTTCTACTACTATGTGCTAGGTTTTTTTAGTTTTTATTGCATGCTGTGATTGAAAATAAATTAATGTGAGTATTTATTTACTTTAACTGTAATCTATGAATTAATTTGATGGGTGATAGTTTATCCTTAGGTTAGGAATGATCTGATTGTTCATTGAGTTTTCTATAGGTGGCTATGCTCGTATAGGGCGATAAAAGGGGGCTAACATTAATAATAATTATAACTGTCACAGGTGCTTCAACTGCTTAGCCCCCCAAATAAATAAGATTGTGGATAAGTGTGATTTACTTTATTACTCATATATAAACTGCTTGGGATGTATATTATTTTTAAAATGCTTAGGATAACCTTATAGGAGAGTCTATACTTTTCTTTTATGTTGATGTAATTTGATTAAGTATCGAGTTGTGAAAGTGTATTTAAGTCTGAATGCAAGTATGCAAAGTTGAATTCCAAAGAGAAAAGGATACCCCTTAGGGGAGGGTCCTTTTCTATTTGGAAGCTCAAATTTGGATCATTTCACTAGCTAAGGTGAAAAGAACAACCTCCCCTTCAGGGGGAGAGTTTTCATTTTCACTTGGATACCTAGACACGATGAATCCAAGGAGTCCGAAGAAGAGGAGGATGAGGAGTTGAAGACAAAGAGTATCCCACTCAAAGTCAACTTGTGTCGGTCCTAGGATTAGAATCCGGGTTTATGGTTAGAGGTGCCCCAACACTTTTAATTTCTATAATTCTAGGTTGTAATAAACAGGAAGTTTGCCTATGGACATTTATTTAATTTATTTGATTGGATATAATTGTGTATAGGGTTATCTATTTTTTCTTATTTTTTTGGCGATTTACATGCCATTTTTTTAAGCCTAGATTCGATCAAAGGCTCGTGAGGGCACGTATAATTTTTTTTACTTAAAATTAAAATTAAAATTTTAGGCCAACATAGAAACTCTAACGATCTAAGAAGTAAGCTCGGGACTGTCGGGAGTCTGCATAATCATATTAATTACTTCTCCTCCTTGTTAGGCACCTTCCAGCCTGTAGGTTCTGGCAGACCACCTACCTTTGAGGTTGTAGATCTGTCAAGAGGATATTGTGCAATCTCTAGAAAAAAATAAATTTTTAAGCATTTTTCAAAAACTACTACATACTTATTTTATGTATTTAATCACGTCGATCAATATACATTATATTAAAAATTAATTAAAGATGTCAAAAATTTTAATTACATTCAATTTAAGCATTTTCACCCCACATAAGTCAAGGGACCAAAAGGATGTCGGTCTTAATTCTCAAAAACTTTAACAATAATATCCCTACCTCTCTTTTATAATAGTAACCGAACTCATAGATTTTAAATCTACTAGGTGGTTAGCTGGCTCCCCAATTCAGGCCAAAGGTAAGTCCAAATTGCGCACTGCATTAGTTAGGTTCGGGTTACTGTGGTTTAGTGCCCAATTTAGATTTAGGATACGTGGCAAATTTTGAATCATAAGACCCCAACTTTCGGAAATATAATCTCAACTTTTTAATAAATTATTCAACTCAAATTAAAAATTCTCTTAATCTAAAATTTAAAGCCCAACATTTATATTAGGTTGGGGCACTTCTAAATTATTTCAAAATTTCTAAGTACCCTTTATCTCTCCTCCATTGACTCTAGAAATAAGTGCTCAAAATTTGATTCAATCTTAATTGGAACTCCAAATTCACCTCCTTGATATCACTCCAAAAAAATCTCCAAATAAAATTTCTACCATTATTTTAATCAAGAGTATTCGTAGGAAACTCTGTTTTCCTATGATGTAATTAACTACGAGGGCTTGTACTTATTGGAGATTTAAAACCCATGTTAATTTTTCATAACTCAATTAATATTTTTTTTGGTAAATAAAACATATAATAATCATCATTGTTATAATTGAATGATTGCTAACAGATGATACCTTCTTTCTTCGGGGAGATATATCATATGTTAATGAATATAAAATTAACAATCACTTCTCTTGATTATCGTAATCGAATATTTGACTAAACTTTATTTAGACCCTCTAGAGCCATATGTGATTCTCTCTTAAATCAAGTTACGACATTCAAGAGAAAATCTACAATTCTGGGTTTGAACTCGTTATAAAATTTTATCTCTATCTTCCAATGCGGTATATTATCCCTAATGGTCTATTCGACCTCAGAATCAAAATTTAAATTTAATTCTCAATTTTTTCAAAGAAATTTAATTTAGATTTATTTTGTACCTTGCAAGGCAAATCCTCTTTTCAAACCCCAACAGGCCATCGATTGCTAATGTTCTAGTTGAGTTAGATATCACAAAATACTTTTCAGATAGGATGCGGGATAGTCCTGAAAACTTGGGTTATATTCAATCTGTGGTTATGGAGGATTTTCCTTCTTATTATTCGCATTGCAAATCATTGGGGCACTCGAAATTGGACTATAGTATTTTGCACCCCCATCTTCTTAATACTCACATCGTTAATCCTCTCTCAGTTAATGGGGGTGACAAGACTTCTAATGGTATTCTTGATAATGTGCAAGTCAATGGGTGTGTTGATTTAGCATTGCATGAAAATGCTGATAATGTTGGTGTGGGCCATTTGGAAAATGGGATTTTAAACTCTAGTGATGATGGGCATTCGGTGGAGCCCAAAAAATTTGATTTTTTATGTTCCTCTTGTTCTTCCTGTTGATGTTATGCCTGTTTCAAAAAATAGCGGACCTATGAATAATATGGTTGGAATTGATTCTCTTGCTTCTGTTGTTGACAATGCCAGTACTCATTGTGCTTCTCCTTTAGTGGAGTTGGAGTGCTTCGGTCAAAAGGCTTATGAGGGTAGTAATAAGGAGGTAGCTATCAGTTTGGCGCTAATGCCTGGTGGTGATCTTAAACTCATTGCTTCACCTGTTGTTGTTGAGAAGGATCATACTCCTGGTTCTTATCATGATAATTTGGATGTGGTGAACATGGGATTGTACAATGTTAACACGTTGGTGGTGAATGATTCATTTAGTGGTTTGGTTATTGCTTATGGTGTTTCACCGTTGGCTGCTTTGGAACCAGCTTTGTCGCCCATTATTGTGGGATTGAATGAGAATGTGCCATTTATTGATGGTTCAGTATCTTTTATTTCTTATGATATGTTGGAAGCTCAATTGACTTTCAAATTGATAGACACTTGTGTGGATAATTCTGATTGGATTGATGAATCTTTCTCATTAGCTTACGGGGGTGCTGGGGAAGACATAGATGAGCCGTCGGATGAAAATCTAGAGCTGTATAGTTTGAAGGTGGGTCGCATTGTTAAAAAAGCTTTCTCCCATGGTGGTGAGAAACGTTGTAAGAGAAAATCTAAAAAGAAGTAATTCTTTCTATTTTCGTTCCGTCTTCTACTGTTGGCCTCTTCTTGGTTGTTTTTCTTCTTGTGATTCATGTGCTTTTCTAGTTGTGGGCCTTTGTTTGGTTGTTTGGATTGTTGTGTTTGGCTTTTTGGTTGGGGGTGGCTTGGGTGGAGGCTAGGCTGTTTGTTGGTTGAGATTTGGTGGCGCTTGGGTTCGATTGGTCTGTGTAAAAATATTTTTAAGGATATGTAATTAAATGAAACTAACAAATAAATCCTATATATTTATTTGATCATATGTAAAAAATATTTTTAAGGTTAATTTATTTATATTCCTCAAAATCATGTAAAAAATATTTATTTTTATCTACCTATATATTAACACCAAAATATTTATATTTACTTATATAACACCATAATATCTAAATTTTATAAAATTATATATATATATATATATATATATATATATATATATTATGAATTAAATATTATGATGTTATATAAATAAATATTGAGACATAAAAATTATGTGATATGCATATAAATCTCCCTTAAAAAAAAAATTTTACTAAATAGATGAGGCCCTATCAGTTGAATCAATGAATTTATTGAATGAATGATATTTTCTTTTAATAAAATTTAAAATATTTTAAAGATAGATTAGTTCTTCATTAAAATCATTAGCCACATTCCATCTTTTTAGCAAGTTCTTGAAACTATCAAAGCCCAAGAACTGGCTAGGCCTCTTGGGCCGATTCAGTAGGCGACCTTTTCGCTGGCGGAAGTTCGGTTAGCTAACCAGGCCCATTATAAAAATAACCCCCAAGTGCCCTCATGACCCCAAAACCCTTCTCGCTTTCGCTGTGTGTCTTCTCTGACGACAAAGCCAAACCCTTCTTTGGCCGAAGCACAACTGCGAGAATATCAGAATACAACATTCCGCCGCCATGTTCACGTTCTGTCGCCGGAGCATCTCCGCCGCCACGAGATTGCTTTCTCGATGTGTCGACGCCACACCTTTCCGCCGGAGGTTTGGTGCGGCGGTCGAGCTCGACTACGACGAGTGGGACGAGGACCATCGTTTCAGCCACGGATCGCCGCCGATGCCACCGCTGGAAGCCTCGGCTAAGTGGGGGAACATGAATGAGAGGGGCGTGCATTGGGTGTTCATGGGGAGCGCTAGAGCGCAGAAGCGGGAATACGCTACACGCGTCGCCCAGCTCCTCGACGTCCCGTACATCTCTATGGGAACCCTCGTACGCCAGGAACTCCAGCCGCACTCATCGCTCTATACTAAGGTTCATTCGATTTCTCTCTCTCTCTCTCTCTCTCTCTCTCGTATGTTATTGGTGGGGATTATTTGCTGCAGAAACCTGCGATCCACCGTGATTTGTGTAATTTGGTGCCTCTTCCGTTTGGTGTTAATGTATTGCTGTAATTTGAATGTTCGGCTTTGTAAATTGGAAATTCTTTTGAAATTTTCTCGTGCTTGTAAAAATTGAGGGTTTTTCCTCTATTTCTTGATAATTCTTTCGTGTAAAAATTTTTAATTATTTAAGACTAATGTATTATACTAGAGATGAAATTTCTGAAATCTATGCTATATTCTTGTATAGATAAATTTTGGAAGTAAATTTCTATATTTGTGAATTTTAAGGGGCTTTCTTCAATTTTATTAAATTCTTTGATTGTAAAGTCTCTTGATTATTCAAGAATTGTAGACTAGAGATCAAATTTCTCGATTATGGAGTGTAAACTCTATTGTGAAAATTAAGGTCTTTTCCTCTAATTATTGGATTTTCTTTCTTGCAAAATATATTGATTATTCAAGACTTGGATTGGTAGACTACCAGAGGTGAACCCTATTTTTTTTTTAAAGCATGATGTTTCTAAATCTCAAGAAACATTTGGAGAGTATCATTTGTCAAAATATGTTTTCCATTGAGAAGGAGAGGATCAGACGAAGCTGATTTGGAATTTTGTTATTGTGTGCGCGTGTGTTCCACAGCTCACAGGCTGACAGTTCTCAAACCTTAGTTTAGGTATTCGAAGGTTACCTTCGTAATTTGGCTGCATCTAGGGCTTGCGTGTCTTTTTTTATTTGAAGCATTTATGGGAATCACGTGGTACAATATCGCATCTGTTATTTTGTTTCCCTTATATGCCCTTGAGGAATTTTACGACGTTGGGCTTCTCAACTGCCAAAGAAAAGTCCGTTAATGTTGAGTTCCAAATTGAGTGTTACAGGACTGTTTTTGTTTTTCAGCCTTTCCAGTTTACTTCTCTTCGATTATTATTTCAAAGCTTTTTAATTCCGTACTTATCTTATGTTTCCTTTTGATTGGCAAGATCGCAAGTGCCCTAAACGAAGGGAACCTTGTTACAGAGGATATCATCTTCGGTTTGCTATCAAAACGGCTTGAGGAAGGTTATGACAGAGGCGAGACTGGATTCATTCTTGGTGGAATCCCCAGAACTCGTATTCAAGCTGTAGGTCTCAACATCTTTGTTTCCATTGCAAATTGGCCATAACTGTTTTGCCCGGATAGGATGAGATGATGTGTTTTTATGCTTTACTGAATAACCACTTTGATAGTTAAAAAAAAAACCATTTTGATAAGCTGAAGTAAGAATTTTTTGTTTAGCAGAGGTTCTGATTGATTTAAAACTCATCTAAATGTTCTATCCTTGGAACCTGTTTTCTTGTGTGAGTTATTGTGTGCGTCAATGGGGTATTTTGTTGAATTCTGAAACCCATATCTTCTTCTTTAAAAAGAAATGTTAAGCTTGCTACCCGTAGACATCACTGATACATTTCCAAATGATATTTGTAACAGAAAAGGATTGATATTAATATTTCTAGTATCTTGTCACAGGAGATCCTTGATGAGATTGCAGACATTGATTTGGTAGTAAATTTGAAGCCTGCCGAGGATTGTTTGGTGAAAAAACATACTGGAAATGACATATGTGCACGGTGTGGAAAGATTTATGATATCTTTAATCCTCAATCCACCCGTCTTAATCCATGTTTAGCAACAAGTACAAGTCATTCCAAACTGCATACTTCGGCGGCATTTGACATGGACAAATCTCGCTTGGAAAAATTGCAAATTTATTCTGAGCAGGTATTCCACTTTCCCAAACGATGCTTTATTTTTGCAAGGATTCAAACATAGAGCCTCTACTTTGGGAGAAGTATCATATGCCTAAACAATACTTTATTGTGAACATGTTAGTATTGCTCCTGTTGGTTCCTTCTTTCTTTTTTCTCGTTATCATCTCAAATTTATTTTTGGTTTTGCCATTAGAGCTATACATGCATGTTTATTGTTGGTACACTTGAAGGGTAAAAAACTACAATTCATTTAAAACATATTTCATTAGAATATTTAGTTTCTTAATGATTCATTGCTTTTGCTTTGTTCCATTTCTGATATCTTCTGTAAATGTTAAAATGCTGATGTATAATTTTATTTAGTTGCTGACAATATCGTAGAAAGCATATAAGTAGATTAAATTTTATATAGCATCTTCTCTTACTTCACTTATTTTTCCCTGGTTAGCATTAGTTCAAATTATCTATTTGAAATGTCAGCCTTCCGGTGATTCAGTTAGGAGAGTAAATGTATTAGACCCGGCCTATGTTAAGAAAGTTAGAGATAGACCTGAAAAAACTTCATTAGAAGGTACTAGAAATGATTGATTTTTCTTCATTGTGTCCTATTAAGAGTTAAATTTTCATTTAAATATTATTTATAATATATATATATATATATATATATCAGACTTATGATTTCATATTTTATAACATTTTATTTGAACTCTAGCTAGGCCTGGAATTGGATTTGAGCTTGAATGGCTACTCTAACCAGACTAGCATTATCTAGCTCAGCTGGTCCTTCGAATGACCCACTCATGATCAAATTGAATACGCGCTAAATGTTTGTGGAGATGAGTGTCTCTTTTTTTGAGCCTCTCATTTTCCTAGGTAAGCACGCATTTGCGTCTTGCATGTTTTCATTTTTTTTTAGTTTAAGATTTATGATGGTCCTGAAGGTTCACATGGTCCAACTCACCTAGTTTGACTTTTGTGTAGACTTGCCCAGGGTTTTCCACTTGTAATCCAACAAAATCTTAAGTTTGGGTAATACAATCACCTGATTTGACATTAAAGATGAAAGCTCCAGCTTAGATAATGAAATGTTCATAGACGTCAATGTATTGTATGACGGTTTTTTTATAAGTGATCCTGATGTCTTAGGTTCTAGGGTTTTTCAAATTCAAATCTAGGATAAGATGATGAACAAAAGCATGCTAAAGAGATAAAAAATTGCAATGACCAACTTTAATTTAATCAAAAGGCCATCCCTTTTGATGAAAAAGAAAAAAGTAAAAAGTAAAAAGTAAATTTAACTCCAAATAATAGTTTAAAATTCATCAAAAAAATGATAATTTTGTGAGAAACTTGAGATTGAATGAAAACTAAACAAGGATTAGGATTTATACGACAAGAAGAAAATTCAAATTATGGCAAATTTGACCAAATCCGTTTCACACACTCAAGCACGAACCACAACTTACATAAAGAATAATTATAAAGTCCTCGAAGAAGATTCAGGTCTCACTTCAGTAGAAGCACGTAAATGGCGCATAAAGAATTTATGTCCAATAGCATGAGAGAAATTTTTTTATTTCAGTAAGCAGAAACTAAATATTTTAGTTATAAAAGATCCAAAATTGTTAGTTTCTCAACACTTCCCAACTGCATTGCCAGATTGCATGCATGGATTGAAGCAATCGACCAACATGCTAGAACAGTTTTTCTAAAACAACTGAATTAGGGAATTCTATGAGAGTTGGAAAACCAAATCAATAAAAGGAATCAAAATAGTTTATAACCCATGCCATTTTCATAGTCATATATCACCACAAAGTAAATCAGATAAATCATGAATTCAAGAGAACTAAATTAATATCAAACCCTTATATTTCTATTAAATATGCTAATAATGACTAATATGATAGAAAATAAGTAATGATAATATATGCACCCTAAAGGGATACTAATAAAGAGTAAAATTAATTCTTAAAGGAGAATATGATGATGAAATTTGAAAGTAGATAAACTACACAAATATGATATGATTATATGAATGAATAATCTGTTAATAAATAATCTAAATGGCTTAAATATTAATATGATGAGTTGTGCACTTTTAAGTTTTAGTAGATAAAATTTCAAATTTCTTTTAAAGCTTTCACCATTAATAACTTATTAAAAGTCCTATTGCAATTTGACTAACTACATAAGGATTTTTTTATGCATTCGTTTCACAATACCAAGAATAAAAAATGAAGTTAATCTCAAATTCATTTGTCAACTTTCTGATAAATTTGATACCTACTTCATTATGAGTTGATTAATTCAGTAATTATAGTAGCATAATTTGCTCAATTTTACATTTAGGAATACATTTAATTTCTATAAGATGTTCATGTTCACATTCAGAAATATATTTAACCCTTTTCAGAAGTTCCAAGTTTACACTCATGAATATATTTGATATTTGTTAAACAGTTCGTGTTTGTATATAATCACTTGCTTAATGTTAGCTTCGTTTGGGACAGCTTTCTTATTGCTTCATGAAACAGTTTTTTAGTATAAAATTTTTTTGTACTAAAGAACTGTTTCATAAAGCAGTAAGAAAGCTGTCCCAAACGAAGCCTTGGTGTAAGATTCAAATTATGATTCATATGTGATCTCATGTTCAATATCAACTTCAAACTAAAATGTTTATTCTTTTTAGGTTTAGATTTAGGTACCTGAACATAACTTAATATAAGTGCGAATTGTAGATTTATATTTTTATTTGCAAATTATCTTTTGCATTTTATGTTGATATGTATGCAGCAAGCTTAAGAGGGGATGATAATATTTCGTTGCAAGACATAAACCTCACATAACATCCAAACATACTATAACCATTTCCTTTATGATATCTCTATATTCTCTACATAACCATTTGAAATTTTAAATTCTCTCCCTACCTTTCTACTTTCTTTTCATCCTTCATTTTTCCATAATGATAAATTCTCTTTTTCATTTATTTCAGTTTATTCTTATTTGTCATTCTTGATTTTGCTGGGCCATACTGTTGAAAGAATGGACACCAGGCAATAACTAGCTCTAACGCAAATGCTTATCATCTTCAGAACAAACAACTGGAAGATTACTACAGGCAGCAGAAAAAGCTCCTGGACTACCATGTCACCGGCGCGCCCGGGGAGACCTGGCGAGGTCTTTTAGCTGCTCTTCATCTACAGCCAATTCATGCAGCCAGATTGTCGCAGAAATTGACTGTATGATCTGGATTCTAGTTTTTCTTCCACAAGTTGGAAGAGCCTCTTTACAGGACAAGGTTACTGCCTGGGGCTAATGTCTGTTCTAGGAGAAATTATTCCGTGCGGATGTCGAATGCCGTCCAGAGCCCAATAAAAATACACCACGTCACCCGGTACTCGGTACCGTGGCTCGGTACTGGATGATGTGGCGCATTTTTATTGGGCTCCGGATGTTAGTTGCGTCCGGTATCCGCACAGAATAATTTCTCCTGTTCTAGAGAGGCTGGAGTTTTTTTTGATAATTTTCTTTTGTTAGTGTATAGTTTGTATGCAATTTTGCTAAAAACGATCGAATTAGAGGAGGTTTAGCCTTTCATTATTTTTATAAGATTTGCATTTTTCTAACAGTTAGAGGATTCAATACATCTTAACAAGCCCAAAAAATATCTATAATGGTGGGATTGGTGCAGCTTTTTGTAGAGGTAGTTGCAAATCTATTGTGTAAAAAAAGTACTTTTTTTAAAGCTGTTATAAAAAGCAATTTTTTAATACAAAATTTTTTAAAAAACAATTAGAAAGTAGTAGCCAAAGCGGATGACTATGACTTACGAACTCGTCCTAAGAAGGTGAGTATGATCTATCAAGTTAGCCTCATTGACTCTTCAAGCAGATTACTTTCTTTATAACTAAAATTAGTGATTGGCTTTCAATTATTCATCCACCCTTGCATGCCAAGATATAGAATTCTTATTAGTTTGGTTAACAACTTCTCCAAGTAGGGCATTCAAATTGAGCTATATTATACTTGTATTTTTTTCTTATTTTTTGTATAATCATGTATGTAGTCAATTTTATAACGCTCGAGCTCCAACCCAAATCTACAAATAGATGGTTAAGGGATGAGCTCATTTAACATAATTGTTTTTTGCTCAAGCTTTTTTTGAAAAAAAAAATCAAAAAATCTCACTAAATTTTTTTCTCTATTTATTTTTGTGCTTTCTTTTTGCTCAATATTTTTAGTATAGTTTGTGTGATTCATGAATAATTTTGAATTCAACATCCTAAAATGTGTTGTGAGCATGGAGCAATTCCTGAGGCAAATCAGCAACATATAGGTGGAAAAGAAATTAGAACAACTAGGAATTAGTTATGATAAGCCAGCTTGCTAAATTTAAAGAGAGGATTGTATGAATGACTAAGGGAACACTGGAGCAAATTATGAGGACCACTCTTTAAGGGGGAGTAGCTAGTAGGATCCTCTGATTTTGTTATGAGAAGAGACTCTTTGGAGCAAGAGAATTAACCTCTATTTCTGTGGTTGATGAGACTTATCACTCGAATTTCAAGAGATAAGTTGATCTCGACTCTTTGTCAAGAAGAAAGGAAGGCATGAATAGGAAGTCATTGCAAACAAATGCTTTCTCAAGAGAGATTATTGAGACAAATCCTTCAGCAAAGTTCAAGATTCCTCACTTAGATTTGTACAAGGGGAAGATGAATTTATTCAATCATATCACCTATTTTGAGTCAGCCATCTCGTTGCTAGACGTTAATGAAGCATTAAAGTATAGATTATTTTTTACCACTTACAAGGAACAACCTTTGTGATGGATCTTGCATCTTTCAATCATGATGATCGCTTCATTCGTCAAGTTTAAGAGGATTTTCATAACTTAGCTTGTAGCATGCAAAGGATGCTAAAGAATTCGCAAGCTTTGAGGTAAGAACTGGGTGAGCCTTTGAGGGGGGTCATTACTTAGCTCTTGAAGGAGATCTTGGATGAGAAGTATTCAGAGTTGCTTGTGGCCCTAGCCCCTCTAGCATAAGGTCTGCATGATGAACCTTTTAGATATACACTCAACTTGTAATAGCTGAGGACTTTGAGTGAGTTATTGAAACTCACTAACAATCATATTAATGCAGACCTTATAAAAGTTGATAAGCTAAGAGAATTTATTCTTGCTAATGCAGGTAGGAAACTAAGGAAGGCACCTATGGAGAAAACTCATAATGAACTAACCCTAGTATTGGTGATTCATATTACCAGGATGGTAACTTGGACTAGTAAAAGAGGCATCTCGCCAAGTCAACCTCAGATGACTTTGGTACGGAGCGCTGAACTTAATGAGTACCTCGAGGGAGGCTATTGCTCAAAAGCTGCATATTATTTTCACTAATGCTAATCAGCTAATAAATAGTAATCCATTTAATGATGTGGCATTCATCATGACAATCATTAGAAGTTATGAAATTGATAGCACCATAATCAACATTGGGAGTTTAATTAACATCATTTTTAAAAGTTTTTATGAAAACATATACTTATGTGCTTCTCACTGAGCACCAACTTTCATGTTGGGGATGAGGAGTAAACACCATGATGATAAAACAAGCAAAAAAGTAGAAGCTGCAAAAATATAAAGGACACTAGGATTTTATGTGGAAAACCTCAAAATAGGTAAAAAAATCACGGAACCACACCAAGAAATCCACTATGAAAATTAGGAGAAATAAGTATAAATATCTCTTCTCTCATGCTCTCGCCTTGCTTCTCTTCTCACATGCATCATTCTTAATGTCTACCATAAGAGGAAATACAAGAAAAAGCCAATTATAACCACCAAGGGATGCAACCCTTGAAAAAAATGTGAAAGAAAACTGTCCACTCCGTCTCGCAATGCTGCGAGGCCAGTTTTGGGAGCTATGGCGCTCAAGCCTTCGTCTGATGACGCTGCGGCGCTCAAACTTGCAACGTTGTGGCACCGAATCCAGAGCGCTGTGACGCTCTGCTCTTTATCATCTCTACATATCATATTTCCATTAAATTTTCGGTAGGAGGCCATGTAATGATAACGAGAGGCAACTTACTATAGTTAAGAGCTTTTTATTTAAAAGCACCAAGAAATTTGTAAAAGGAGATTATCCAACTTGATGTTCAAAGAAGATATAGGTTGGAGACTATTGAAGTCATTGAAGAAGTGTCAATTGCTGAGGGGAATCAAAGTCGTTAATTCTAAATAAGCACTATGTTTGATGAAGAAAGAAGACCTGAGTTGACGGTGACTCTGAAGGCAAATATTGATATATTTGCTTGGTCTGCTAACAATGTGGCTTGCCATAGGCTCAACATTGATATGCTCCCATCTATTGACACTTTAGTCGACTCTACAATCAGCTACCCCATAATGAGATTTATGGATGTTTTTTCTAGGTATCTTCAAATAAAAATGCATCCTAAGGATTGTGAGAAGACCACTTTCATTACAGTTGATGGATTATATTGTTATAATGTAATGCTTTTATGGTTTGAAAAATACAGGTGCGACTTATTGGATTGAGTCCTTTACTCAAAATGCAAATGAGTTGCAGTATTTGATTGGGTGATTTATTGGATTGAGTCCATTCATATCAAAGGCAGGTAATAAGTGATTCCCATTCTTTAGTGTTCTAAGAAGTGCAAAGTGTTTCCTATGAAATGAAGAACTTGAAATTGCTTTTTCAACAATTGAAGTTGCTCATATCTTCACCACCCCTGCTTCAAAATATGCAGTCAGAGAAGGCTTGCCTTAGAGTCAGTGAGCTCATTTGAGAAGAAGGGAAGAAGCAGTAGCTGATATGCTATATTGCTATGCCAACAAAATTTTATGAGGAGCCGAATTGCACTATCTGATCATTATGGATTTGGGAGTTGGTGAAGAATTAGTGAGCTCATTTGACAGTCATCCAGGAGGAAGAAATATGATAAATAGAACGTTGAGGCAAGAATATTTGCGACCAAAAGTTAGAAAAGATGCAGAGAAATTTACTAAAATGTGCTTTCAATTCAGAAATCTGCACCCATGTAACGTTAGCCATCTCACAAGCTACAGGCGATTTCAATTACATGGTCCAACGCCTAATATTTAGATAAATAAATAATGAACAAATATTAATTTGAACATATTTTAGGTTTCGTTTGAGATGGCTTTCTTATTGCTTTCTAAAACAGTTTGTTAGAACAAAAATTTCTAATTTAAAAAAACTTTGAACTAAAAAATCATTTTAAAAAGCAATAAGAAAGCTATCCCAAACAAAACCTTTGACAGGACAAAAACCATGAAAATCCATTTTGTTGATATTTGCTGTTGAAGTCATTTGGCAAGCAATTCTTTATTCTCATGAAAAAAATAAACAACTACACAGAATAAATAAAATAGCTAATAATGCTTAGTTTAGAGTGGCATAATTAGTAATATCACCAACTAGTATACCAAGCCTCACAACCAAAAACATTTAAAGATTAAACTCTCGTGCTCATCAAGCATTCCAGCAAACTAATAAATCAGAGGAGACATTCAGCTTCTAGCCCTTGTGATTTTCAGACACCCTTCTCAAGCATTGCTCTCACTCTTATAGGCAACCCATAGAGCTGAATGAAGCCAGCTGCATCAGCCTGGTTGTAGATACTGCCTGTCTCAAAAGATGAGATGTCCTCCCTGTACAAGCTCTGCGGGCTCCTACGTGAGGCAACCGTCACAGACCCTTTGTACAATTTCAAGGTAACTGAACCTGTTGTGGTCTCGGTTATCTTCTCCATGAAAGCATCCATCGACTCTCGAAGGGGATCGAACCACCTGCCAGCATATACTAGCTCGGCGTACTTGAGAGCGATCGTATCTTTCATTTGAATGGTCTCTCGGTCGAGTGTAAGGGATTCTAGTTCTCGGGCAGCTACGTACAGAATGGTGCCACCCGGAGTCTCATAGACGCCGCGGCTCTTCATGCCGACGAGTCGGTTCTCAACCATGTCCACTCTACCAATTCCATGCCTCCCACCTATTTCATTTAGTTCTGAAAGAAGAGAAGCAGGAGAGAGTTCCTTGCCGTTGACAGAGACTGGTATGCCTGACACTATACCGATTTCGACGTACCTGCAGATGTCAACAAATATGGTCTTGATCATAAGCAATCATAACAATGAACCAAATGAGGTATGGGTTCATTGATTGAGAAGCTTTATAAAGCTTTTTTTATCATTTGTCAGGGTATAGATGACCCATATGAAGTAAACCAGCTTTAAACTTCACCCAGGCTTAAGACTTTCCACAGTGATCGGAGAGTGAGAGGAACCACTATGCTCAAATTGTAAGAGGGCTGCACGAGTTATAATACTACTAACGATATGGAACACTTTCCCAAGTCCACAAAGAGAGGAGCTACAGAGATCCCAATACTTCGTATGGAAGATCGCCTACTATCTCATATAAAACAGAAAATATAAAATCAAATCGAATTGGTGTGACAGAGAAGGCCAAAACCCAATTGGATGTAATGATATACAATCGAATATCAGGTAAAAGTCAGCCAATACGGCTCAAGCTAAGTGCGCAGAGGCAGAAAAGACATGTATGAACAAAGTGAGGTGAAGCATCTTGTAAGAAAGAGGGAAATGAGATTGAGAGAAAGAGGGAGAGAGAGCTAATCACTATTATTGATCAATAACAATACACAATTTACAAATAATTGCTATAACAAACACAGTTACTAGCCAAATTCAAATTGGATGGCTAGAGCATCTACTGGATATTGATATATACAATCAAGTTGTGTATGTTATATAAACATGCATGGACAAACAAAACGACAATGAGCTTACTGCAAGAGGGAGTGGAAGAGTGGAAGGGACTGAGCATGTGAGATGGCATACCAATCGCATGAAGAACCCAAATAAGCAGACATAATGAGAAGGGTTCGTGTATGTAAACTTAACCTTGCAATACAGAGAGATTTCATCTCTAACATGGCAGTTAGAGGCAACTTAACCGCTACTACAGACATGCTCCTGGAGAGGGTAAGAGAGGGATATAATTGGTGGGAATAAGAGAATAACTATTAGGTGTTTATCACAAAACACCATATTCATATGGATTATCAACAAGATTCAAAACTACCACACCAATAATAACATGGAAGATACTCCTCCTTAGAGAAGTGAACCAGTAAAGCGGGAGGTACAAAAAATAACATGCCAAATGGTGGTTTAAAACTTAAAAGATCATGTAAAATTTAGCAACCAAATTTGCAAAGGAGCTCGTAGTGTTGGATACTTACTCAGGTTGATTGGGTGCATCTTCTGGATCAACGGTCAGCACGTACATGTCCTTCTTAGGCTCATTTGCTGGGTCTTCCAAAATATCTCCCTTCATAATAGAACAAGAATCAGTACAACCAACCGAACTTACAAAAATTTTGCTATCACATAAAGCTAAAATAGCTCTTATAAGTGCGAAGAATAATATCCAAGACAATTAATATTTCAAGCAAAAACCATGATACTTCTGTAGGTAATAAGCAAGGACATAGAATCCAAAAATGTCCCTTTGCATAAGAAGAAACTAGTCCAAAAAAAAAAACATAAAGTTTGTAATTTGAATCATAATTTAAAATTAACGCTTCAGTACAATTCTATTTTTTTCACTTCAACGCTTTGAGGTTGCCATCTTATTTATATATAGCAGCAACCCATCGTGGTGCCTCACGAGTTGATTGAAATGGAGCTTATTCCTTCATTACGGAATGAAAAGAGAAAGCATTAACCTAATGAGGGCTTGCCCATTGAAGAAAAGTGGGCTATATACGCCACAAGCAATGCTTGCAATCCTTTTCTTTGCTCCCTTCTGATAGCCAGGAAGGTTGAGTTTGAAGGTTAAAAAGTGAGGCAAATAGCAGAAAAATCCTGCTAGTAATTGGGAAGTCAAGCTAGAACTCGAACTGTAGGAATAAAAATCTCCATAGGCCACCACGACAGAAATGGAATAGCCTTTCTATAGAAATCTTTTCCCATTCTTTTTCTTTCTTTATATATATATATATATATATATATATATATATATATATATTCAACTAAGAAATTGTTAATCAAACTACTCTACTACATCATCCATAACTCTTCAAATAACCATTTGTGTGTGTCATCTAGACCCATAGTTTTGCCTATATTCATCTTCTTCAGAGCTAATTGTACTTCAACAATAATAATAAGATACCTCACTGTGCTCTCAAAACTCTTAAATAATGATAATGATAATTGATAATAATAATAGTATCCTAAAACTTTATAATTGAACTTTGTGGAACTAAAAATTATTAAGCTTAATACCAAAAAATAGATGGCATAACAAATTTAACAATAGAGGAAAATACTGAGGAAAAGGGAACATTGCATGAAATCATTTAATCACATAAATATTTTAATTAGACGCAAATGTCGAACATTGTAAAGAAAAATTAAGATTTGGTAATTACTTCATGGCTGAGATGCCAAAGGTTACGATCTCTACTATAAATTGACTTTTTTGAAACAGGTACAGGAATGTTGTGCTTCTTTGCATATTCAATAGCATCTTCCCTCCCTTGGATTTCCCACTCCCTCCAGGGTGCCACAACTTTTAATTCAGGATTCAGAGCAAAGAAAGTAAGCTCAAACCGAACCTGCAGTGAAGCAAAAATTATAAGCTGCATGAAAACAAGCATAAGATGCATATTCCAGAATTAGAAATAAATTAACAAACCTGATCATTTCCTTTCCCTGTGCATCCATGTGATACAGCATCTGCACCAACATCTTTAGCAACATCAACCATTGCCTGTAATAGAAAATAGCTTCGTCGGTTCTGTCCTTCTTCAATAGATAATAGAGTAAATAAGGCTGGTTTTCCGAAAATACAAAAATTAGTTTGATTAGAAAATAACTCCACCTCGTATAACCATGAATATGCTCCTAACCTTGGCAATTACAGGACGAGCCATTGAAGTACCAAGCAAGTACTTTCTTTCATATACTGCACCAGCTCGCAGACAAGGGAATATGTATTCTCTAACAAATTCCTCCTTCAAATCCTTGACAATAAGTTCGCTTGCACCACTTGCTTTTGCTTTTTTTTCCAATCCATCCATCTCCATTAAACCCTTTAGAAAGTTAGCATGGAGAAATAAATCAGTTCATGGTATTCTAAGAATTACATATGTAAAGAAACCAAGATACATAACATCTTTCAAAACAAATACATAGAAGTTTCCAAAACAATGATACAGTAGAGGCCCCAAACGCCAAATATCATATGAATCAAGACAAAAAAGTAAATAATCATGAATCCAAAATCTAAGAGTGGTCAAAGGGAGAAACCAAGCATCCAATTAATAGAATGTTGTTCACAGAATAAAAGCAGGTGATATTCATTCAAATATCTCTGAAAATCTAACTTTCAATTGCATATTCATATAGTTGAAAACAAAGTGGCTTAGTCTATCACATAACCACCAGAATACATGCAAGTAAAATCACATATTTCTAAAGAAATGATTTTGCAGGAAATGGGAAAAACAAAAAATGTATAGCGATGAAAAAAAAAACGATTAGGATCAAGTTTCTTAGCACGGGCATCGAAAAGAAGTCAACATCAAGAGCAAAACATATGAGCAAGAAATAGAACAAATCTGAAAAAACCAAACCAAACTAAGCAGATAATGCTCAAACAAAGATAACTCATTTACTGAAAATAGTTTAATAAAGACTAGTTCACGTGCCTGGCCAACATCAGCAGTAAAGCAGACAACCTCGCATCCATAGTTTTCCCTGCCAAAACATAATTTGAAATAAAAAAATTTAAGCATCGCAGAAACAAAAAATAGTTGACAGGGATTCAGAAATAATGTTTTTTTTTTTTAATCAGTGAGGATGAAATAAAAAAGAACTTCATAGAATAGCTGGAGGCATGAAGTTTTCTTTTCAAACCAGAACCAAAGCAACAGGACATCACAATCAGTAAATGCCTAATCATATTAAGATCGTGCATAACCAGAACTCCAGAAGAAGGATAAAGTCCACATTTCCTTGAATGTAGAGAAACATAATTGCAGTTATAACAATTTCTTTTCTCTGAAATGTATAGGACCTTATAGGGAATATAATTAGGTTTAGGTACCTACTAATAGGGGTAACTTTCAGCATGAATGATTAAAAGATGTTAATATGGTAATGAGAGAACCCAATTGACTAATAGAGGTTCTTAGCATAGCTTGCTTACCAAAATATGTAACAATGAGTAAAACTGTGAAAATCATACTTTTTTCTGTAGATTTTAGTTTGACTGAACGCTAGATGCATACAAATTACACCTAAATGCAAATTTGATGTAAAAGGCAATGCAATACAACAATTAAGTGGAAAGGAACATAGCAATGGTTATTTCAAAGAAACCTTAGCCATGGTACTATAACTGAAGTATCCAGGCCACCACTGTAGGCCAAAACAACTTTGTTCAATTTTCCACGTTTTCCACTCCCACTTGGGCTACCATAAGCATCAGTCTTTCCAGACAAATTCGCCTCTTCACTAGTCAAAACAAAATCTTTAACAGCTCCCGATGGAATTCCATTTTCATCTGTCAGAATACTCTGGATAACTGCACGTAAGTGTCAACACCACCTATTAGAGCAACATAACATACAAGGCATAAAATGTAGAAAGAATTTCAGTCTTAGCCAATGGTAGTCGACAGCCAGCGTAAAATTTATCATCACCACATATTAGAGCAACATAACATACAAGGCATAAAATGTAGAAGGAATTTTAGTCTTTGCCAATGGCATAAAATGTCGTTGTCAGGTCTTAGGCCCTAGATGAGAAAAGTGGAGCGTGACATTAGGTAGTCGACAGCCAGCGTAAAATTTGTCGAACAATCATGACATGAATGCATATAGCATGTTGTGTGATAGAAAAGTAACTCTCAAACTTAAGGGAAAATTCTATAAAATGGTGGTGATACATGCAATGCTTTATGGTTCAAAATGTTGGCCATTAAAAGAGAAGCATAAAATTAAGTTAAGTATTGTAGAGATGAGGATGCTTAGGTGGATGAGTGGCTTTACTCTTAGAGACATAATGTTAAACGAGTATATACATGAAAAGGTTGGAGTAGCTCCAATGGCAAATAAGATTAGAGAGTCGCCTTAGATGGTTTGTTCAAATAAAACATCGGCCTTCCGATGACCCAATTAGGAGAATAGATGTATTAGATCTAGCCTATGCTAAGAAAGGTAGAGGTAGACCTAAAAATACTGGTTAGAAAGAATTAGAAATAACATTTTTATTAGATTTAAATGAGAATTTGACTGTTAACAGGACACAAGGGAGAAAAAGAATTCATGTAACCGACCCCACATTGTGGGATAAAGGCTTGATGTTGTTGTTATATTTTTGCTTTTAAAAGCTCCTTTCTCAACCATAATTTTAAATATGTTTTCCAAAATTAAAAAAAAAACTTCTTAAGAGAAATTTTTTTGAAAAAGTTGTCATCCAAATTCACATTATTTTTTATTAGCTGCAACTTCAACCATAAAAACAGTCAAAAAGCCCTCTCAAACAAAGTATTAATCTCTGATTTAATTAGTTTACCTAGTTAGGTACTTAGGTTCGCAACATCACCCTTCAATTGCTAATAATAAAAATACAAAACCTTTAAGCCTATAATAATAACCTATGTGTTCAGTACTACACCCCCAACATTATACATTGGACAATCACTAGAATAAATTTCCAGATGCACATATATATCTAGACACACTAGAAAAATAGAAAAATGACAACAAATAAAATAGCATAATAGAAATGTTTATAAATGAAATAAGATTCGATTAATGTGGAGTCATTAAGAATCAAAGTTTAGAAGGAAAACTGCAATGCAAATATTAATAACAAAATTACAAAGCCTTCTGTACATGACAATTCACTTTACAAGCATACATCATCATTAGCCTTATCTCAACTATCTGGTTTCAGCTTTACTCCACATTCATTTTTCCCCATCCCCACAATATGTGCCACTAGAACTGTCCATCTTTTATATCAATTTCTAACTATGTTACTCCTACCTATACAGGGAATAGAGCATTTTTCAATAGAACAAGAAATCAAATGGAGAAAAATAAGCTTACTTACCTTGTACACGAAAATTGGATTTTTTGCATGTACCATGCTGAATGATTGGATGGCCGCCACAGAAGCCACTGGATGCAAAACCTATCTGGCAAGATACAAACAACAACATGAACAATAAAACAGATGAAGTTCCTTGAATAACCATAAGCACAATGAATGATGATCCCTTGATATCCAATACCTTCTGACAAAAACTGGACGTTTTTAGGCAATTATTTTCACAGCTCTGGAACCCCTCTGCAAACCAAACAGGGAAACCTCTCTCAGAAAAAAGGAAAACAAAGAAAGAAAACAAAAATTGAAAAGAATCAACCATCACATTACATATGCATGAAGTTCTTAATCAACAGGCGCACAGAATTCATACATTGCGTGTAATTCTTGTTTTGGCTCCATATTATATCTTAGAGACAGAAATTCGATGTCCATCCATTAAAAGGAGCTCAAATAAAAATAATAATCAATGAAAAAAAAGTACCGCACGATTTGCAAAATATAAGTTAGAACTGTTCAAAGCAAACACTATGAGAACAAAAACAATAGCAAAGTAATAAACACATGTTATGGATAAGATATCCACATCCCAAAGTGTTACAAAAGAACAAAAATTATGCTTTCCGCTGTACGAAATCGAGCAAAAAGAGACTTAGAAACAAAATATCCCACGGAACAACATTAACACAACCAGAAAGCAAAAGCAGGGAAATTTAGAAGAGGAAGAGAATATATACGGGATTTCTTGATTCCATGGAAGGAGATTTGAGGGACGGAGCATGAAGAAAGAGCCCGCAGCTGAGCCATGTTATAAGAAGCTCGTCTGGCTCCGGTCTAATAGAAACACTCTTCAGATATAAGGGAAAGCGGTGACGCCTTCGCTTTTTTCCCGCCTTGTTTTATCAAAAAGAACCTCTTTTGAAGGAGCCGACCGCTCGTTCTCGTTCCTGGAGGAGCCCGTGGGTCGGGAGAGAGCGGCGCTGCAATGAACTAGTGGAGTGACTAGGGTTCTCCGTTTAAGCTACCTCGGCAGCCATCGATCACGTGACTTTCGCAAGAGGGGCACCATGTTCTTACATCCGACGGCGTGGATCATGGCGGCTGGAGATGCCCATATTCAAAGGCAAATCTTTTAGGGAGGCCATTTCCTCTCTATTGATTGCTAGCTTGGCTAATCCTAAACTACTACAACATCAAATAACTACTGATATGATCAACAGTTGATTTTTTTTTGAAAATATAAATGAATTATCAATGGATCATCCATAATTTAATAAAAATATTGATATGATGCTGATGTATTATTTGTCAATAATTCTCATTATCATCAATAAATAATTGATCGATGATCTATAGGCAGGGTTGCGTAAAGTCACAACTCGAGTTGTTCCCTCTCATTTGTTTTGTCTTATATATGTTGACACATCTTTTTCTTTCTTGCTTATGCAAAAACCATCACTAGTAAAATCTTTAATCAACCTTGATATCTCTCTTCTATGTCCCTAGTATCACCATCATTGTCTGCCTCATTTCGGTTAGTTTTTTTTTCTGAGTTCTAAAGTTTGTTTCTTAAATCATTATAATTTAATTTAATATCCCATTTTATGAAAAAAGATTCTCATTAAATATTAACATTTGAACAAGCTAATGCTTGTCACGATCTTGTTAAGGCCTGTCATGATCTTGTTACAAAGTTTAATGCTAATTTTTGTTGCATTCTTGAAGCTAAAGTTAAGCTTGATCTTGTTGGGAATCCTTGGTTCGTTGCTAAGCACAGTATTTTTCAGAATGAGGATTGTTGCCATAATTTTAATTTTTCCTCTACTTGAAGGATCTGGTTAAAATGGAACGCTTCGTGTATTTCTTTTAATTCTACTCTGATCACTAGTCAGCTTAATTATGGTATTCTTAAATTTGGATCTACTGAATTTTTTATTACTATTATTTATGCTTCAAATTCGGATGATGTTAGAGTTAATCTTTGGAATGATTTTCTTAATATATCCTCGAATTTCTCTTCGCCTTGGATTTTGCTTGATGATTTTAATTGTTATAGATTTGCTAATAAAAAATCGGGTGGTAACCCTCTTTCTTGTAGCAAATTGGGGGAATTTAATAATTGTATCTTTAATTCTAATCTTATTGAGCTTTCTTCTATTGGTTATTTTTTTATTTGGTTCAATCATCAGAAAGACAATCCGATTCATATTAAATTGGATAGCATGTTTGTTAATAATTCTTGGATGAACATTTTTCCTTCTTCTTATTATATTCTTGATAATCCTATTTGCTTGGATCACTCTCATCTTATCATTTGCAACAATAATAATAGGATTGCTTCTAGTAATAGATTTCTTTTCAAGAATTATTGGTGTAAGAAAGTAGAATTTTGGGATTTGCTTATTGAGGTGTTTGCTAAACCTCTGATGGGTAATCCTATTAATAATCTTTATGTTAAATTATGTATGCTGAAAGGATTAATTAAGAAGAAAGTTTGGGCCTCTTCTAAGCATCTCTCGTTTTCTATTGATTCCCTAAAGGAGCAGCAAAATTATTTGTGTTGTCAAATTCAAAAGGATCCTCAAAATCCTGAACTTAATTCAGCTCTGTTAAATATTAATTCTCTTCTTAAAGACCAATTGTCTAATTGGTTTTCCTGGATTATTAAAAGAGCTAAATTGAAATGGATGTCTTGTACGTGGAGAAGATGATTTAGGTTTTCTTATTCTAAAATCCAGTGTAGGCAAAATTATAATAAGATTCATGGTATTTCCTCTCCTCAAGGGATTATCTCAGACTCTAAATGCATTGCTGACATCTTTGAGAATCATTTTAAGTATGTTTTTAATTCTCCTACACGGGCTTTAGCCTCTTCTTTCAATATTCTTGCTGGAAATATAACTCTTGACCATATTAGATCTTCTCTGGTTCTTCCTGTTTCGGTTGAAGAGATTAAAAAGGTTGTTTTTAATAGGCCTAATTCGTCTGCACCGGGTCCTGATGAATTTATTTTTGAGTTTTTTAAGAATACTTGGGATATTGCTGGACCTTTTCTGTGTAAAGTTGTTCTTTACTACTTTAATACTAGTTTTATGCCTAGGGCGGCTAAAGCTTCTGCTATTTCTCTTATTCCCAAGAAGAACAATGCTTCTAGTGTTCTGGATTACAGGCCTATTTCTTTATGTAATATTTTTTTATAAGATTGTGGCTAAGATTTTGGCCAACATGATGTAGGGAGTTATGCCTTTTATTATTCATAGGAGTCAAGTTAGGTTTATTAAAAAATAGAATTTTTACGGATAATATCATTCTTGCCCTAAACTTCTTAGAAATTTCAATTCATCTTCAAGTAATAAATTTTTTGTGTACAAAATTAGATATTCATAAGGCTTTTGATACGGTTTTCAGAGATTTTTTAATTGTTAGAATGGTACATAAGGGTTTTCTCCTATTTTTATTTCCTAAATCAAAAGATCCATTGAAGATGTTTATTTTTCTATTATTCTTAATGGTTCTCTTCATTGGTATTTTAGTTCTTCTTCGGGTATTCGACAAGGTTGTCCTCTTTCTCCATATATTTTTTGTATAGTTATGGATGCTCTCTCCAATCTTTGGAAGATAATTCTGCTAATGTTAATTTTTAGAGGATAATGGCGGGTGATGTTTCTCTTCCTTATCTGTTATATGCGGATGATCTTGTCATATTTGGTAAAGGCACTATTGAGAATGTTAGAAAGCTCAATGAGATTTTGGTTCATTTCTCTGATGCTTCTGGATTGTTCATTAATTCGGCTAAAAGTTCTCTTATTCTTTCTAAAGTTAGTCAATTTGAAGATGATATTAGTAATATTCTTGGCATTAGTGTTTTTTTGTATCATTTAAAGTATTTGGGCTTGCCTCTATCTGGTAAAAGGCTTAAAAATTCTGATTTTAAGTCATTGGTGACTCGTATTACTTTGCTTTTGACGGGTTAGAAAGCTAAATTACTTTCGTTTGTTGGTAGGGTTCAATTTCTTAATTTTACTATTATTAATGTTATCTCCTATTGGATCAGGGATACTTCTCTTCCTAAATTTTGTTTTAAGTTTATTAGAAAGGTTTGTTCTAATTTTTTTTCATGGAGTTTCTTCTAGCAGAAAGATGCATATTATTGCTTGGAAATATGTTTGTAAGCCTAGAGATGTTGGGGGTCTTCGTATTTTTGACCCGGAAGCTTTACATTTTGCTTACAGGTGTTTGCTTATTTGGAGAATCATTAATGACTTTGGTCCTTTGGCTATTTGGATTAAGTTCAAATATATCTCTTTTTGGAAGCCTTGGTCTCAACCAGTTTTTATTTTTTGGAAAAATATCACAACAATTGCTAGAGACATTAAGAGTAAAATTATTTTCAATATTTCCTTTAATAGTTCTCTTTCTCTTTTTTGGGATCCTTGGTGTTTAGAGAAATTTATACATGAGATGGCTGAGTCTGATAGATTTTATCTAGATTCCTCTCTTTATAATGGTAGGTTGGGAGATTGGATTTCTAATAATGGCTGGAATTTGCCTATTTATATGTCCATGACTATTAGTTCTATTGTGTCCTCTATTGCTATTTCTTATAAGCAAGCGTCTAATATTTCTTGGAATGGTGTTATGTTTCCTTCTTTCAAAATATTTTATAAGGCTTTTTATGATAACTTCACTAAAGTGGATTGGTGTAATAATATTTGGCATAAAAGATATGCTTTGAGATTCTCTTGTTATGCTTGGATGACTATTTTGAAGGGCTTAAAAACGTCTGATATTCTTGCTCAGAGGAATATGAATGTTTATACTAATTGTATCCTTTGTTTAAATGCTAATGAAAGTCATAAACATTTATTCTTTGAATGTGATTTTTCTTTTAGTCTTATTTCAAACTTTTTGCCAGATAGTAATTTTTTCACGCTATGGCCTAATTTGATGCAGTTATTGGATTATATTTTGACTCTTCATTTAGATTCTAATGTGAAATTTTTATTTTTTTTCTTTTTATATGTTGCTCTATTTATTTCATTTAGAAAGAAATGAATTCCAAGAGATTTGAGAATCATTTTTCTAGTGCTGATTTTGTGGGCTGTTCTATAAAAAAAGCTTTACTAGCAAAAATTTCTAACTAAAATTCATTTCACAAGATCAAAGGTTTTTTGCTCAGATAGTGGGTTTGGACTATGATGTTTGGGGCCTTCGGTCTCTTTTTGGAAGGTTTTATTTTGACAACCAAGTTTTAATAGCTTTGGAAGGTCAAATTCTGCAACCAAGGATTGATTTTCTATTTTTAAGAAGGTTTTTTCCCTTTTATGAGTCCAGGGGGTGGTTTGGTGGTTCTGGTTATGTTGGGTTGGCTGTTGTTGGTTCTTTGGTTGGCTGATGGTTGATGTTACTGCTGTTGTTTGGTTTTCGAAAGGCTGTGGCTTGTGCTAGCGGTGTTATTTTCTGGGAGGGGGTGTTTTGGTTGCTTCTGAGGTTGGCTGGTGGTTGCTGTTGGGGATGTTGTTTTTTGTTTGGGGTTCTGGTGTTTTGTTGATTGGGGTGTTTTTATGTTTTGATTGGCTTTTTTTTATTTTGCAAGTTGCTTCTGGGATTAGCTGGTGGTTGCGGTTGGGGTTGTTGGTTATTGTTTGGGGGTCTGGTGTTTTGTTGGTTGCTGGTGCTGGATTCTTCTGGGCTTTGTTGCAGTTTTTGGTCCCAGTGGATTCTTCTAGCTGTTTCGGCATCTGGTTCTTACTGTTGTTAGTTGTTTTCCTTCTTTGATTGATGGAGTCTTCTTCATATGCTTTTATATTATTTTTTTGTATTTGCAGATTCATTTTGAACTCTGCTTTACTTCTTTCTTTGGTTCTCCTTTATTAAAGAGTTTTTCCTTTCTTAGGTTTATTCTTGTATTCTTACAATTCATTTGTACTTTCTTGTAATCTTTCATTTTTTGGAATGAAATTGGGCATGTTTGCCCCTATTTTTCCCAAAAAAAAAAAATACAAACAAACTCAAATTAACTTAGAGTTCATTTGATTGTATATAGATAGAAAACATGTCATGGGACTCATTTGGTTGCTTGTAGATATCAATATTGATATATCGCCAAAAAATCATCTTGATCGGGCACGAATCTCGAGGAAAAACTCAAGTTGGAAACTTCAAAAATTATTTCAGAGACCATTTAAACTCCGATTTCAGCAAGCTTATAGTCGAAATGAGCGTCTCGGAAATACGAACCCAACGACACCAAATTCGACTCAATCCGAGCCCAAATGAGTCCAAACCAAGTACCTGAAACGCTATTGGAAGCATCAAACAGCAATTTGAGTTACCAAACGGCCTCTGATTTTGACGAGCTTATAGTCGAATCGAGCGTCTCGACGAGACGAATCCAACGAGCTCAAGATCGTAGAATTCTGATATCATTAAGACCTTCAAATGCTTGATAAACGGTTCACGATCAAGGGATTCAATATCGGCCGTTCATCCGGATCACTCCCTATTCGCCCCTGATCTCTCACATATTTGTGAGTCTCCGAAAGGATTCTGCTTGTGTGGAACAGAATACAAAGGGTACGACCGCACTATCCCGTAGGACAAAACGATCGTAGGCCTTCACACTCTACCCAAGCAGGCCAATGGAAGAGCAGATGGAGTTATACATACGATTACCCATAGAGGATAGCGGCTTTCGCCTATACGCCTCGATGGATAATAATATATATGACCCAAAATATCACGAGATTTCCCCCACTCGATACATCAGCTCGGATGGGGTTTATTTGATGTGGGGGATCGGTCTCCCACGGGCGCAAGCCCCCGTGGTTAATTACATCTTAGACCTTGGCCTAAGAAAACTCTCGATTAGGGATGATATATTATTCTCTCAAATGGATTTGGCACGTAGGAAAATTTCTAGGATCTTCCTAATCAAGGGGAGAAGAGAGGCTCAACTCGGTTACTTCAACATACACGGATCACATAAGCACTCGGCCGGTCAAACTGAAGGGAACTAAAAAAAAAAAGAAATCACTTCATACCACATGCGTGAGGGAAAGATAGAAGCGGCGCCATCCATGTGACGCGGATAGGTAGGGTTTATAGCCCCAGAAGGAGGAGAAGCTTACCCACCGATGAGGCATACTACGAGACACCCAGTGTAGTAGCCTTGAATCCTAAATCTAAGGTGGGCTTAGTGTTCCATACAACACTAAGGCCCGTGTCCTAACTAATGCATCCTGGACTTATATCCTGCCTGAAAAAGGAAAGCCAGCTAAACCACCTAATCGTATAAAATCCATGCTATCCGGTCTTTATGAAAGATGGGTGGATGGTTGAGTTTTTGGAAGTTGAGGTCGACATCTAGAGAGATTTCCTAAGTGACCCCGAATTTATGTATGGTACTATGCTCCTAAGACTAATGCAATTAAATCTTAATTTTAATTAGTTACTAATGCAATGCGTGCTGATTAAATACCCAAATCAGAGATGTATGAAATTTTAAAAAGGCTTATAAAAATAAATTTTTAGAAAGACTAGGCTTCCCCAGGTTCAGAACCTCATCCTCATAGGTCGGATTATCTGAACTCTACCCTCAGGCGGGGAAGTGTCTAAACAAGGAAAGAAGATGCATTGATATGCATGCGACCCCGGACGACTCCGGCTATTCCCTAAATCGTTATCTTTCTATGTTATTTAATTCCTAAAATTTTAGTTTTAATTACGAGTAGAAGAATTTTGTCCCTAAAGAGCCTAGCGAATCAGGCACATGCACATGCAAGAAAGAAAACCTATGAAAACCATGCCATTTCTACTGCACAAACAAGTAAGTAAATCATCACATCAGAAATCATAAAAGAGAGTGTCCAAAGTCCATGGCAAGTGCCATACAATATACATCCCAGAGTACAGAAAAGTAGTGGTGGCCAGGCTCCACCGACAACAACCTGGATTCTAATCCTATAGAACGACGCAAGTTTTAAAATGAGGCATTTTTAGTCTTCATCTTCATCTTCTGGTCCTTCTGTGGATCGCCTTCTCTTAGTCTCCTCGTAGTACACCACCAGTAGGATATCCAAATGAAAAGAAATTCCCTGTGAGGGGACTTTCTTTTCCCTTTGGATCCCTAATCTTTCATAAAATGCCCCATTTTACAAACTTTCACAACTCGATACAATGAATACATTACATCAGAATTATAAAAGAAAAATCTAGACTCTCCTGCAGGGTTATCCTAAACAATCAAAATCAATCATCCCACGCAGTTATATATGAAAATAAAAAGAAAATACTCAAACCAGCCACACTTGGCCATGCTCTTATTTATTTGGGGGCTAAGTAGCTAAAGCACCTGTAGCAGTTATTTATGATTTATTTATTTTTAGCCCCCTTTTAGCACTGTGTGAGCATGGCCACCTGCAGAAAACGTCGTCAGTATCAAAATCGTCCCTAACCTATGGGTAATCTATCGCCCATCACATCACAGAGACAATGCAGTAAATAAAGCCACCATCACAGAAATCAACACAGAAATCTAACACAAGAAACTAAAGCAACCAGCACACGTGTCACATGCAAATCGCCACATCACAGAAACAGAAATGAAGAAAACACCGGCCTAACCTAAAGCTAGGAGTCGTGTCCTACTAAACAAATCTAGGTGTGTGTAGGCTGTGTGGTTTTAGGTGTGTCCTATGTAGGATAGCTTAGTTGAAGTTGTTTGTAATTTGATTTGTTGGAGGTAAAGGGGATTTTTGGTTTAAGTGTAAATATTAGCAAGTTAAGATTGATTTTAGGAATTTTACTTTAGTGTTTGGTTGATTACTACCTTTGTTGCTCACCGAGGCCGTGAGGTTTATTCCACCCTCCTTGGGGCTAACTTAATAGCCTCGTAGGCCTGGGTTACCCAGTAGTAACCAATGTTGTTGAGTTAATTTAGTTTGTTGGAAATTAAAAGAGAGGTAGATTAAGTGATTTATCATTAATTAAGGGGTTCGTTGGTTGATTTTAAGAAATTAGATTAATGATGTGATTAAAACTTAGGTGAGTTATTAAGGCTCTAAAGTTCAAGTTGTACTTAAGTTTTAATAAATCTCCTATGGGTTTGTTGATTAAGCAATGGTTCATTAGTGTTCAAGGTTAGGGGTGTTTTAGGCCAAGTATGAGATTAACTACAAGAGGGTTTGATTAAGGCTTGAGTTTTAGGAAAGTTTTAGTTTTAGGTTTGTTCTCCAATTTTATAATTTTTTAGGTTCAAATTTGATTTTAGTGGATTTTATCTAGTTAGCACTTGGTTAGGGGGATGATTAATGGCTTAATTAGTCTGAGTTCACTCTTATGGTTCAAGTTTTCCCTCTTAGTGATTGCATGAGTTGATTATGATTTGATTAGGAGTTGGATATCTTTTATACATTTTGATTTGATCTCTTAACAATTTATTAGAGGTTTGATTATGGGTTGGTTGTTATTAGTGATTAATTAGCCTTAGATATCACTACACTAATCCTATGGTAGGATGTCACTATATTTTTCTATGTTTTATGGTTTCTATCCTAAAAGGAGCATGCATCCTAAGTCTATGTTGTCTAAGACTCATCCTTAGATTTTTGTCCTTAAGTTTCACTAGTATTGTAGGAGATGAAATGAAATTTACTTCTAACCCCTTGGACATTCGCATGTGTGTAAAATGGGTTTATGGATCTAAAGGAAACAAAAAGCTCCTAATAATATTGAAGTTACTACAAGGCCCTAAAGGTGGGAGGCGTGCACACTGATGGGCCCCTAAAGGCTATCTAAGTTTTAAGAAACTTACAGCACCGGGGGCTATGACCCAGTGGTACCGCCCGTAGCACCCCCACCGGAATGAATGGGGGTGACTGATTTGTTTAGGTAGGCTCCTTCGTCACAGCAACTCTGAAGAATCCCTTCTCCTTTGCCTTCCCAAATGTACCTCGCAAAACACAAACAAGTAAAGGAGAGGTGTATTAGAGCACATTAATATTAATTATCTAAATGACAAAGCATTATTAAAACATTAACGTACCTTGTCCTTATCGGGCTTGTATACCGGTCGAGCCACTTTGCACCTTTGAGCTTTTACATTTTACAAACATTTGACTTTAAAACACAAGTAGGCAAGCAATAGAAGAACGAAGAAGCAAACAAAAAGACGACAATGCCGAAAAGAAAAGAATGAAAAGCTGATATAATAAAATAAATGTTAGCATCCTACTGTTGGGCATACTTACTCACGGCCGAGCGTGCCCTTAAAACACCCTTCCTCTTATTCAACATGACATGAGTAAAAGAAGGGGTTTAGATGCTATTTATTATTCCCCACATTCCAACAATAAACACTCGAAATGACCAATTCAACTACATATGCTATTATCTACATAAAACTCAAAATTAACAAAAGGGAAACAAGTTCTCAAAAAAACTAAAACCCAAATAAGCTCGATTTTTCAACCGTCACTTTTATTTAAATTCAATTCTAGAGGCAAATACAAGGGGGAGAAAGACAACTCATACATGAAATACAATCTAGTTCTGAAAGGGATGGTAAAGAACTTTTCAACACGAAGCTAATCATAAAACTCTGAATTCCAAAATGACTTGTAAAACCTTCCAAGTAAGACAACACATAAGATCTCCCCCTTTTTTATATAAGAAACTCACCAAAGCTCTTACCGACACGAAACAATCGAGTGTTTATTTTATATTTGGTTTGGGGTAAATTCATGAAACTCTTCTAGCGAGAAGGTTTCATGTGACTTTCCGCCATAAAACATTCACAAGACTTTTTCAAGAAATACAACTCATCTCAAAATCAATATGGAGTATAAGACCAATGAAAATTTGCTTCTAACTCATCTCCAAAAATAATTTGGAGCACAAAGCGCATCAAAATCCACACTTAATCCATTTCCAAAACAGCTTAGAACACAAGAAACAATGAAAATCTGCATATAATCCTTTTCCAAATCGGTTTGGAGCCTAAAACAAATGAAAATCTGTATCTAGCTCGTCTCCAAATCAGTTTGGAGCATGAAACCAATGAAAATTTACATCTATTTTGTTTCCAAAGCGATTTCGCACATGAAACAAACGAAAATCTGCACTTGGTTTATTTCAAAGAAAACGACTCGAAGCCACAAAACAAATAATCAAACCCTCATTTATAGGTCATCCAAAGCCATCAAACTCCTAGATATAAAACTTCTCATAAAACTCTCCAATGCAAAATCACCCATAAAACTTCCTAACATAAAATGACTCATGACATTGCTCCCAAATAACTTTCATTTTTTTTTTTGCAATGAGTAATCACTCGTAGGAAAAGAAGAGAAAATGATTGTTCGACTTATTCAACACAAACTACAAAGAGTACCAAAATCCATCAATGTGTGTCACTTTAAATGCTAACGGAAGAAAACCCACTTGTAATAAAATGATAAAGCCTTCAACCGAAGTGCATAAATCGTCATTGCTAATTGTTCATATAACATTGAGACATATTCATAAATTCAAAATTCTTCAAAAAGAAATAAGCAAACAACCTGCTTGGCATTGAATCTCAACTAACATACAACAATAGGAAATAAGTTTTAATGCTATTTGTTCTCCTTTCACTTAAAGAAAATGCCTCAATCACAAGATTGCATTAAACTCTTTTGCCAAAGTTCAAGAAACATCATAATGTAATTGCCAACACAACCTTTATATGAAGCTCAAAGAGATAAGGAGGGATCTAGATTTAAAACAAGTATAAAGGGATCTCAGAGTCCACCAATTTTTCGTAACTAAGCATGCTCCCAACGACATACACTATCATTTTAGATTCATGTAAGACTCACATTTAAAGTGCATAGAACCTCTCCAAAACCTCTCCAAAATACTTCATGAAGGCCTTACCAATGCTTACCATTAAGAAACAAAACACATAAATACTCCTTGACAAACTTCTAACCTTCATTCCATGTACCATGAAATGGTTTGAGAAGGCTTTCAACCCAGACTTAGGAACTTGTTCTCATGCCAAGCTTATAAGACTTTGCCAAGGTTTGTGACTGACAACGCATTTCAATGATAATATAAAGATATTGAGAGTTCGAATTGCATGATATAAATTATAAGCAAAACAATGCCTAGTTTCCAATAATATCAACGCATTCAACCTTAAAACAATGCTCATTATATATCGATAGGATTTTCATGGCTAGAGACATATAATCAACAAGAGAGTTGTAGTGAAAGGCCTTTACTTAGAATCCCACAATGTCACTATTAAAGGGAGTCAAAAGCTTAAATATTCAAGGGGTATAAATTTAGATTCTACAAATCAGTCACATGTGTCTAGAAGCTCTAGGTTGTTTCCAAGTTACCATGCCATCACCATCATCATAGGAAATAGCATTCTAACGAGATAACGATGTGTTGTGATGGATCAATCCACATTTAAGAAAAGGGCTTCAATAAGATTTGTTACAAACCACAATTACAAGAGAACATAAAAAAAAACTCATTAAAGGGATCTTAGCAAAGCTTAGCAAACATAGTTATTTCCAATCCCATAACAACAAAGACGAGAAATGATGCGAAACACTCACATCTAAATATACTCACAACACTTATGGTTAGAATAACTCACATGTAAACTTAAGTTTCATGAATCCCCAACCAAATATCCCAATCTTCTTTCAATGGCATTTTATCAAACACTTTGTATGCGTATTTTGGCAAAGAATGAACATGACCCCTTATAATTTTTCACAATTCACACTTAGATTTCTAAATCATAACATGAATCATAAATAATGTAAGATTTACATACCAAATGCTCATCATCATTTTTTTTAATCAATATAAGTCAACAAAAAGCTTTATCCACATCTCATGAAGCCACTCACTCCACCATTTGCCATCACAATCTTTAGAGAAAGCAAGCAATGTTGGTCAATCTTTTCAAACAAGGAGGGAGAGGAGAAGACATAGAGAAAAAGAAAAGAAAAGGAAAGATTAGAAGGAGGAGAAGGATTAGAAGAAGAAGAAGAAGAAGAAGTAGGGGAGGAAGAAGGAGAACAAGAGGAAGAATAAAATCTGGAATAAGAAGAAGAATGGTAGGAAGAAGAGGAAGAAGAAGAAGAAGAAGAAAAGGAAGAGGAAGAAACGAAGAAGAAGAAGAATGGAGGGAGGAGAAAAGAAGAAGAAGAAGAAGAAGAAGAAGAAGAAGAAGAATGGAAGAATGGGGAAGTAGGAGGGAAGCATATACCTGCTGCTATGGGAGAAGGCCGGCCGGCTAGGGTAGGGGCGAAGGGCTGCAGCTCGCGCGGGAAGGAGAGATCGGAGAGGGAGAGGGGAAACGGACAGGAGCAAGGGGTTCCGTTCGGTCTTGGAGTTCCGCCTGGGTGCTGTCCGATCTTCAGGAGACGGAGCAAGAGAGAGCGAGAGTCAGGGGAAGGGAGTTACGCCAATGCCCATGCCAATGGGGCTCTCAGCTCTCTAATACTCCATCTATTGAACGAGGCTTCGCATGATAGTCAAAGCACGCGAGAATTGAAGTGACGAGCCGCAGAAATCGTCTGTGCCGCGATAAGATTTCCTGCGGGAAATTTCTGCCGAAGCCGCCGAAGTCAAAGAAACGGGGCGGGGAAAACATTTTTAAAAAGAAAATAATCATAACAAAAAAAAGATTGATCGCAGCCGTTGAATTCGAACAGATGAAAGGCATTTGATTTGAGTCCGAATCGGGTTCGATTCGACTCGATTCAAGTCGATTTGAGCTCAATTCAATTTAATTAAATTTTCTTGACAAAATTAGGCCCAAATCGACGCTAATTCTAGTCAAATAAAACTCAACGAGGCTCCCTCGAGTTAATCAAATTTGATTAGACATAGTCGGGTTCGATCTGATTCAATTCAGATTCAATTTGAGTTCAATCGAGCATAATCGAGTCAATTTTAATAAAAATTGAACTCAAATCAATGCAATTGAACACGAATCGAAATTGATTCGAGTCAAATTAGGCTCGACGAAGCTCCACCAAGTCGATCGAGCATGCTCGGGAGAAAATGAACCAAAATCGAGGTCAACAATATTTACGGGCTATGCCACTCCAGAAAAACTATAAATAGCCTTCATTTCTCTTAAGAAGGGACCCAAGCCAAGAAGAGAAGAAGAGAAGGAAGAGAAGAGAAGCCTAGGAGGGAACAGCTCCTCCTCGACCACCGACGGAACACCGCCGGAACACCGCCGGAACACCACCAAAGCACCACCAGGCGCCCGAGGGACGCCGGAGCTCTGCCCGACACGGGAGCAACCTCGGAATTCTGCCCGACGCCAGAATTCTACCCGACGCCCGAGTGACACCAGACTTCTTTCCAAGCGACGCCGGAATTCTGCCGGACACCCGAGTGACGTCGGAACTCTGCTTGGCCTTATAACTGATACTCATTGTAATCTGATCGTCCTGAATTTAAAGGAAGAATCAGCCTCGTGTATTTCAAACAACACTAGTGGAACTCTTTCAACTGGGCGTGGCCCCGTGGTTTTTCCCTTTGTCAGGGCTTTCCACGTAAAAATCCTGGTATTCTTTTATTCTTCTGTTTGTGTGCTGGATATACGTACAACGCTGAGACGAAAATTTAAATTCTATCGCCGCATATATTTGAGTCCGCAACAGTTTGGCGCCGTCTGTGGGAAACTTATCCCATAACTTCAAGTATTGCTACGATGGTCAACAGGCGTAGCAGTCGCCTCATAGGAGCCTCCCACTCTCACTCTCATCAATCCAAAAATCAGTCTATGAATCATAGACGTCCGATATCTGCCTCTTTATACCCCGGGGGGCAAAACACACCTGGAGAGGGGACCTCGGGACTCTCCCTAGAAGAGAGAATTCAAAAAATGGAAGAATCTCAAAACGAGATCCTACAACTCTTGCGAGAGACTAGACAACCGACCCTAGCACCTCAGGAGGAGGTTCTTCTCCCTCGAGATCCACCACGTGTCGAAGCTGTTCAAATCGAACATCTTCAAGACGAGATTCCTCTTCCTCCACTCAGGAGGCGTTCGCAGTCGCATCAAGATAATGAACTTGCCGATACAGTAAGTTCTACCCATCCTTCAGGTCGACAATCTCGTCTTCCTCAAGACCTCCCTGAGGAGCTAGCCCAACCTCACATTGCTGAGTTCCCTCGCAATGCCCTACGCCACGAACTGCGACGATTGGTCCTGGAGGAGTTCCCTACAGGAGGCGTAAGGCAACCTCTTCGTCAGTGGGACTTCCAGGAGTCGTAACCCCTGACAGAAGCTATTCTTCAACACCCTATTCCGGCTGGCTTTAAGCTGCCAAGCATTGAATCCTACGATGGGACATCCGACCCGTACGAACACATCGACCATTATAGGACCATCATGCATATTCAACGAGCCTCAGACGCGCTCCTTTGCCAGGTTTTCCCTGCCACTCTTAAAGGACAAGCTCGAACATGGTTCTATTCACTTCCAGCTGGAACGATCCCCACATTTGTCAAATTGGCCAAAGTATTTGTCGAACAGTTCGTAGCCAACCGAAGAATTGCTAAGGATTCTTCTCACCTTTCTGGGATTCGTCAGAATGAGGGAGAATCGTTGAAAGAGTAGTTTCAACAGTTTTCTATTGAGGCTTGACAAATCCCAGGAGTAGACCCAGAATTGCTCAGAGGGGTCTTTCTTGGAGGACTTCGTCCTGGCCCCTTCTATTCGGCACTCATGCGCGATACTGTTCACTCATATGCCGATCTGATCCATCGTGTGGAAGCACAGATATCAGCAGATGAGGCAATAAACGCTCACAGAAAATAGTTCGAGCAACCCACTGGGAAGCGCAAGGGAGCACCTGAGATGGATAATCCATCATCACAACGAAAAAAGTAAGGGAAGAGCAATCTACCTCCTAGACCCCCACTGCCACGACGAGAACCCCGACGGGAGAAGGAGTACACTCCGCTCAACACATCTCGAGCAAATGTGTTGATGGCGATTCAAGATCAGGACAAAGTGAAGTGGCCGCATCCTTTGAAGCCGAATACAGGAAACCAAGATCAGTACTGCCACTTTCATCGTAGTCGTGGCCACACTACTGAATCCTGTAGACAACTTAAGGAGGAGATTGAAAGACTCATCCGTCAGGGCTATCTTCTACAGTTTATTGGGAATCCACCTACCCGAGAAGAAGCTCGTCCCACTGGGGGGCAGAATCAACCACAAAGACAGCCAGTGAATAACCGGATAACGGTTGGCGAAATTGAAACAATCGCAGGAGGCCCCTTACTATCCGACCAAGTCTTTCTAACTGTGGAAGAAAACCCAACTCCAAAAAAAGGCTCGTATCGATCATTCCATCACATTTGATGATTCCGACCTGGAAGGAGTAAAAATCCCCCATCAAGATCCGCTTGTCATAAACGCAGGCATTGGTGACCCGTGTTACAATGTCAAAAGAATTCTTGTGGACAACAGAAGCTCCGTAGATGTCCTGTTCTACTCTACTTTTCTCAACATGGGTCTCTCAAGAGAAAAACATCAACCTGCTGCAGGTCCTTTATATGGATTTGATAATCGACCTGTACAAGCAGAAGGAATAATCAGTCTCCCGATAGTCCTTAGAGAATTTTCTCGACAGACTACACACTCCATTCAATTTATCGTGGTAAAATCAGAATCAGCTTATAACGCCATCTTCGGGAGGCCGCTCCAGTCAATTTTTGGGATCATCGCATCCATTCCTCACCTCAAGCTGAAGTTCCATACCCCATCAGGAGTCGGTGTAGTATGCGGAGATCAGCAAATAGCGCAAACCTGCTATCTTAGGCAGATCAAGTCTCGTCCAACGATTACCCTGAGCATCGAGGACTTTGATCTGCGGAGCGAAGATATTCCTCAGAGAGCTTCCCCTGTGGAAGACCTTACTACTGTATCTATATCTGAAGAGTATCCTTCAAAGACAGTGCGAATTGGATCACTTCTCTCAGATGATGAGAAGAAAAACTTTACAGCTTTTCTACGAGAAAATCAGGATATTTTTGCATGGAGTCCAGCAAATATGCTTGGAATTGACCCCGAAGTGATCGTTCACTCCCTCAAAGTCAATCCAACATACAAACCGATTATCCAGAAGAAGAGAAACTTTGCACCAGATCGCCAGCAAGTAATTGAACAAGAAGTAGATAAACTTTTAAAAGCCGGATTCATACGAGAGGTCCACTATCCTACTTGGTTAGCAAATATTGTCATGGTACGGAAGGGGACTGGAGCTTGGAGAATGTGTATAGATTACACTGATCTCAACAAAGCTTACCCAAAGGATAGTTTCCCGCTCCCTCGAATCGATCAGTTAGTTGATACCACCTCTGGTCATTAGATGTTGAGCTTTATGGATACCTACTTCGGCTATAATCAAATAAAAATGAATCATGCTGATGAAGAAGCAACAGCTTTTCAAACAGACAAAGGATTGTACTGCTACCGGGTGATGCCCTTCGGGCTCAAAAATGCTGGAGCAACTTATCAGCGTCTCATGAATAAGGTTTTCAAAAGCCTTATTGGACGTACTATGGAGGTGTACGTAGACGATATGTTGGTAAAAAGTCTGGAAAAAATACAACATATCTCTGACCTGAAACAATGTTTCCACTTATCAAGTTATTATAATATGCGACTCAACCCCGCTAAATGTGCTTTTGGAGTCGCTTCTGGAAAGTTTTTAGGGTTTATGGTAACCCATAGAGGAATCGAAGCCAATCCGGAGAAGATCAAGGCACTAAGGGACATGGTGCCGCCAAAGAACATCAAGGAGGTCCAAAGGCTGAATGGGAGAATTGCGGCACTATCTCATTTCCTGGCACGTTCGTGAGACAAATATCTGCCCTTCTTCAAGATACTTGGAGGTGCTCGTAGCTCCGGGTTTCAATGGACAGATGAATGTCAATAGGCCTTTGAACAATTGCGAAAGTATTTGGCATCCCCGCCACTACTTTCTAAACTAATACCAGGAGAGAGATTGTATTTGTATATGACTGTATCTATCCAAGCCATTAGTTCGGTTCTGGTCCGAGAAGAAAATGCTATACAACGTCCTATCTACTATGTTAGTAAAATTTTATCTGAAGTAGAGGGACGTTATCCTTTGGCAGATAAGATAGCATTGGCGTTAGTTTATTCCGTCAGAAAACTACGCCCTTACTTTCAAGCCCATTCAATTGGAGTTTACACGAATCTGCCGCTAAAAAGCATTCTGCAAAAGCCAGAAGCATCAGGCAGGCTTGTTAAGTGGTCTGTAGAACTGGGAGAATTTGATATCCACTACTTGCCTAGACCTGATATTAAATCTCAAGCACTAACAGATTTCGTAGTTGAATGCATCGTTCCAGTATCTGATATACAACCGAGTGCTTCACCTTCTTCTCCATGCTGGACATTGTATGTCGATGGAGCTTCAGGGAGTTCTAGGGCTAGGGCTGAAATTTTATTAATCTCTCCACAGAAGGTTACCCTTGAGGACAGGCTTCGATTCAAGTTTCCGGCAACCAACAACATAGCAGAATACGAGGCCCTTGTTGCTGGGTTGAGACTAGCAATTGACTGTGAAGTCCAGAACCTAATAGCCCACACTGATTCCCAACTAGTCGCCTCTCAAGTGGAGGGAGATTTTGATATTCACAACCCATAATTGGCTCAATATTGTAGCATTGTGAAGCTACTCTTAGCCCGTATAGGGGAGCATCAAATCATACATATCCTCCGAGAACAAAATGCAAGAGCAGACGCTCTTTCTAAACTTGCTACGTCAACAACGGGGGACATCTATAAGAGAAGATGCTTCGAGGAAATCCACTTTCCAAGCATTCAGGGTTCATGGGTCATACAGTCAATTGACGAGCCAAGAGAGATGTCTTGGATCGAACCCATCTTGTCTTTTCTGAAAGATGGGGTGCTACCCGAAGATCCTATAGCTGCAATACGACTTCGGAGGCAAGCTGCAAATTTCATCATTATCGACAACGAGTTGTATAAGCGCTCCTTCATTGGGCCGTACCTCAAGTGTCTCCCACCATCAGAAGCTGATTACGCGCTCCGGGAAGTTCATTCAGGAGTATGTGGAGAACATCTTGGAGGAAGAGCGTTAGCTTACAAGATCATGAGACAGGGATTCTATTGGCCTACAATGAAACAGGATGCACTTGAATTCACACGAAAGTATGAAAACTGTCAACTGCATTCTAACCTCACTCATACACCCGCTCTGGAGCTTGCATCCCTTCAAAGCCCCTGGCCTTTTGCCCAATGGGGGATTGATATAATGGGACCTTTTTCTATAGCGACTGGACAGCAAAAATTCATTATTTTGACTGTAGATTACTTCACCAAATGGGTGGAGGCGGAACCTTTGGCGAAGATTACTGAAGCAAATGCCAAACAATTTTTATGGAAGAACATAATATGTCGCTTTGGCATTCCCGCAAAAATCATCACTAATAACGGGACACAGTTCACCGGGAAGATCTTTACATCTTTTTGTAGGGATTTTTATATTCAGCTCATTCACACAGTTGTTGCCCATCCTCAAACTAATGGGCAAACAGAGGTTACAAACCGAACAATCCTGAAAGGGCTGAAGACACGTCTAGGGAAGGCTGGGGGGCAATGGGCCGAAGAACTCCCCAATGTCCTCTGGGCTTATCGGACCACCGCTAGAACTCCTACAGGGGAAACCCCATATAACCTTTGCTTTGGTACAGAAGCAGTCATACCGGTTGATATCAGAGTTCCTAGCCACAGAGTTCAGACTTTCAACTTCAAAAGTAACGAGGAGAAGCTTAGAGCAAATTTGGATCTTCTCCCAGAAGTAAGAGATGGAGCCTCACTCAGAACCGCTGCATACCACCAAAGAGTTGCCCGTCACTACAATCGAAGGGTGAAACCTCGCCCTATCACTATTGGGGACTTAGTACTACGAAGCATTGAAGCCGCTGGAAAAGGCCCTCAGCGAAATAAGCTCTCCCCCCTCTGGGAGGGTCCTTATTTGGTAGCGGCTATGGTCAAGCCTGGAACCTTCAAACTGAAGGATGCTGGTGCAAAAATGCTTCCCCGAACTTGGAATGTGGGCAATCTTCGCAAATATTATCAGTAGGAGTTGATACTGTTATCTGTCTATGTGTTATGTTTGTCTTATATTTTATCTTCTCCTGTAGTCATGTTATAAAGTTTTTCATACATCCCTTATGTGTTGATTATAGAAGAACTTTTTTCTTGTATCCCTAAGTTATTCTAGGGAACTGCTATCTCATATTACGAAGCAATATGATATTCACTTTGTCGTGCTAATGTTTCTTCTCTCCAAACTCTTTTTCTGTAATTCGAGAAGTACACAATCTATATTGTATCTCAATCACTGAATGATCAATCCCAGGGGGATTTGATCCGACCTCTTCCGCACAGGTTAATGTCATCAAGCAAAGGCTTTGATTAACAATCTCGGATAGGTCAAGTATTCTAGGAGGATATCTTGAATATCAAAATCATTTGTTGATCAATCCCAAAGGGAGTTGATTTGACCTTTTTCCGGACAGGTTAAGGGTATCGAGCAAATGCTTTCACTGATAACCCCGGATAGGTCAAAATCTTTAAAGAAAGGGATGTCTCACATTTGCTCAAGTAAAAAAAAAAAAGAGCTCATTAGAATACTCTCATCCAAACTGAAGTAAAACTAAGTGAATTTCATTTGTATGTGAGAAAAGAACATCAATAACATCTTTATATATCACTGAACATCAAGTACACCAGATAGAAACATCAATATCGAGCATATATACAATCACTAGAAAAAAATCAAAGTGATACAAAACATCCTACAGAATCTCAACGTCATCCTCGTCCTCCTCTAAGGCAAAAGCTCGCTGCAACTCACTCTCCAGCTCTTCACCACCAGAGTCTGAAGAAGCATCACTAGAAGCCTGGCTAGGAGTCAACCCCTCGATCTTCGCTCCAATCTTGCGATGTACTGTCCGAACACCCTTCATGAAGCCCCTGATGAAGCCATCCTCTGCGCACTCTACCTCCAAGGCCTTCACCTCCACGTCATAAATATGACTGCGAGCCTCCTGAATGTGGTCCTTAATAATGATCTTGAAAGCATAAGATTTCTTAAACTCTTCAATAACGGCTGACGGCAACTGTTGGGCCTCCTTCTCGGACAGTACACTCTGAAGCCTCTTATTCTCAGCCTCAAGGACTTGCTGAGCCTTTTCCCGCTGCTTGATCGTCGCTTGTGCCTCCACCAACTCTATATGCAGACGATCCATCCGTTCATTCTGAGAAGAGACTGAAGTGATCTTGTTCGCCAACTCAGTTCTACACCCCTCAAGCTGATCCTCCACCACCTTCATCTCCTTCACTTTACTGTCATATTTCTTCTTGTACTCTCCCTGAAGGTATTTAACCTTCACAAACTCTTTGTTCCAATCGTTCAGAGTCTTGGTCATCTCAAGCTTGAAATCAGAATACTGAGACAAGAAAAATATCAGAAATATATTCCTTAAGAAATATAAAAAAGGAGAAGAAGTAAAGGAGAACTCACCAACTCCTCAGCCCGTCGGCGACCGATGCACTGATGGTTTAACACATCCTCTGGAATATATCACCTGGATGGAGAAGCTCGGGGACCTTTGCTAACAACTGTCAAAACTTCATCTGCCCTCTTCTTCCTCGATGCCTGCAAACCTTCCTCGCTCCATGGTCGCTTAGAGTGGTTCTTTTGGGGAACCACTTCTGGAACTCTAGCAGACTTCTTCAATATTTGAGCATGTGATCTCCCTGCTTGAGTAGATAATCCAACCTTGAACAAGTACTCCTCATATACATATCTACTCAAGTAGCGCACCTCGTAGTGTAGAGCATCTAAATCAGGGAGTTTGAGTATCCTCAGCAAATCTTCTACTCCAATGTGAAGGGGGACAGGTAGCTCTCTCAACTTCTCCCACTTCTCCTGAAGACCCCAATCATTCTGCACATAAAAGAAGTTGCTGATCCAACCTTTCGAGGGGTCTCGAGTGCGGATATCCAACCACTTGGACCTGAATGAAATACGTCCCTGCGCATCGCTAAAGAGACGCCCCATCCGAGAAAGGCACTCTGAGGAAAGTACCACTCCACGGTCTCTGAAAAGCACGATCAGGCCCATCACGATCGACATTGCTCTGTAGGAAAATTGAGACAAGCATACCCCACAAATCTTCAGAATGTCGATCAGTTCGGAAGAAGGAGGAAATCGTAGTCCCGCTCGCAGACTAAATTCATACACCGTCACATATCCAGGGGGAGGGAAGCAGGCACGATCAGTTCTGGCCGGCACCTTCATCACCAAATCATTAGGAAAATAAATTTTTTTTCCTAAATGAGATGAAAGAGTCCTCAGTGACGGTGGAAATCACATCGTCAGCCTTCGGCGCCTTTTGGGTCCTCTTTGAAACTTTAGATCGTTGCGCAGGACGGTCTTCTGAGGGAATTTTTGAGGAGGCAGGATCACCCATTTTGCTTCCTTTACTAAAGAGGGGCGCAAATCTAAGTAGGGAAAATCACTTACGAAAGACTGCGGAAAGCCTCCGAAGTAGGAAGAAAAATGGAGGAAAAATGGAGGGAGGAAGGGGGAAACCCGCTAACTTCTGCGCAAAAGGAGGGGCGCCGAATCAAGTAGGGAAAGTCACCTACTTAAAAACGGCGGAAAGTCTCAGAATGCCAAAAGCTAGAGGGCCAGGAGAGGAGGAAGAAAGGAGCATTTTGACCCCTACCCCAAGGGGTGTATTTATAGGATGAAAAGAGAGGGAGTTATTGAAGAAAAAGGGGGGAAAATATTTAAAAATTGGAGGGAGAGGGCTTCTAGAAGGAAGTTCGAATTTTTCGGAATTTCTCAGAATTTTTTGAAATTTTTTTGGATTTTTTTCGGATTTTTTAATCCCATGTGGGCCCCACATTTTAAATATATATATATATATATATTTTAAATAGTAACCGCGCAGTTAACCGCGTGGTTCCGCGCGTGCGGACGCGCCAGTTGGCTCGGGCGCCGCCGCAGACGGCGGCCAGCCGGCCGGTTCGGTCGCCTACGTGTTACTGGGCTCCGATTTTGGGCCCGGACGGTCCAAATTCGACGTTTTTGGGGTCCCCAGACACGTTTTTCGAATTTCCGGACTCAATTTTGACACTTTCGGAGCTCAACGGGGCCTCTATGATTGGGTTCGAGCAAACATTTAATTTTTGGAACGCAATTTTTTGCGATTCGACCAATGTAAAATACCGAAACAAGTATTTTCGGACTCGTGGAGCTTCGACATCCGAAAATAGGGGGGCAACTGATATATCGCCAAAAAATCATCTTGATCGGGCACGAATCTCGAGGAAAAACTCAAGTTGGAAACTTCAAAAATTATTTCGGAGACCATTTAAACTCTGATTTCAGCAAGCTTATAGTTGAACTGAGCGTCTCGGAAATGCGAACCCAACGACACCAAATTCGACTCAATCCGAGCCCAAATGAGTCCAAACCAAGTACCCGAAGCGCTGTTGGAAGCATCAAACATCAATTTGAGTTACCAAACGGCCTCTGATTTTGACGAGCTTATAGTCGAATTGAGCGTCTCGACGAGAAGAATCCAACGAGCCCAAGATAGTAGAATTCTGATATCATTAAGACCTTCAAATGCTTGATAAACGGTTCACGATCAAGGGATTCAATATCGGCCGTTCATCCGGATCACTCCCTATTCGCCCCTGATCCCTTACATATTTACGGGCTATGCCACTCCAAAAAAACTATAAATAGCCCCTCATTTCTCTTAAGAAGGGACCCAAGCCAAGAAGAGAAGGAAGAGAAGAGAAGCCTAGGAGGGAACAGCTCCTCCTCGACCACCGCCGGAACTCCGCCGGAACACCACCAAAGCACCACCAGGCGCCCGAGGGACGCCGGAGCTCTGCCCGACACCGGCGCAACCTCGGAATTCTGCCCGACGCCAGAATTCTACCCGACGCCCGAGTGACGCCAGACTTCTTTCCAAGCGACGCCGGAATTCTGCCGGACACCCGAGTGACGTCGGAACTCTGCTTGGCCTTGTAACTGATACTCATTGTAATCTGATCGTCCTGAATTTAAAGGACGAATCAGCCTCGTGTATTTCAAACAACACTAGTGGAACTCTTTCAACTGGGCATGGCCCCGTGGTTTTTCCCTTTTTCAGGACTTTCCACGTAAAAATCCTGGTGTTCTTTTATTCTTCTGTTTGTGTGCTGGATATACGTACAACGATGAGACGGAAATTTAAATTCTATCGCCGCGTATATTTGCGTCCACAACAAATATATTTTGAGAGTAAAAAACCAAATCTTTTTTTGAGGGATTTTATAGTGTGCGTTTATAGTTTAAAGCACATTTATTTCTAATATCATTCTACCAAATAATAGAATGTAGTAAATTCATTTTTTTTAGAACCATGCTTTCTAACTTTAAGTAACCAATGAAATCAACATATTTGAGGGACTTTTGAGCGATTTTTTTTTACTTTGTTTGTGACAACTTTCTTATTGTTTTTTAAAACAATTTTTTAATATAAAAAAATTTAAACTAAAAATTTTGTACTAGAAAATACCTTCAGAAAATAGTAAGAAAGCTGTCTCAACTGAAACCTTTGTGAAGTATAAAGTACATGCCTCCTAAAAAAATCATTCAAATGCTAAATTTAACAATAAAAACATATTTTAAAATTTCAACCAACTAATTGAGCCCTATGAGAAATTCCAAAAAAAAATAATAATGGTTCATACCAGTGACCTAGATGGTAAGCTTAGATGGATTCTTAAGAATTTGGTGTTTTCAATTTGAGCTTTAGGTTTCGTTTGGGACGGCTTTTTTAGTGCTTCGTAAAGCAACTTTTTAGTACAAATTTTTTAATTTTTGTACTAAAAAGTCACTTTAAGAAGGAGGAAGAAAGTCGTCCCAAACGAAGCCTTAATATAAACCATAATAACTCAAAAAATTAGAGCCAACATTATCCATTTGAGCTCTTATAGTCCAAAAGTATAAGATTTAAATAATTTATGAAGATGTCGGCATGCAAGTTGTTCAAAATATGGTTGAGTCAAATAAGGGCATTCAAGTAAGATCAGGCAAAGGGCATTCATACAGCTTATTTAAATCCTTTGCAACTAGCTCTCTGTCAATGGGCCGTTAAGGCCCAACTGTTTCTATGAATCGGGCTAGACTTGAGCCCAACTCTAAATTTTTAAATGCGAAGTAAAATATATTTATAAGAATTTATTATATTATTTTTTCTAAATAATTTAGGTTTTATTTGGAACAACTTTCTTACTATTTTATTTTTCACTCTGTAATCACAGCTTTTATTTGTTCATTACTTTTTCCACTGTTTTTAATAATTTTTTATACTAAAAAGCTATTTTGTACAATAGCTTTAAAAAAAACTGTTTTCTTCACAGCAGCTTTTCAATCATCTTTATAAAAAATTGCAGCCATGCCAAATGGAGCCTCACTCATAAAAACTCAACATCAATAAAGTCAATACATAATATAAAAATAAAATATAATGTATTTTAATATATTATATATTTTTAATATTTATAGAGCTATGCATGTTGTTATTAAATATTTGGATAGAGAAGAAGAAATATTATTTATTCAAGAGATTGCTGGCTTTGACAATAGTCTTTGGCTCATTGGTTGAATTGAACAGATATAAACATTTAAAAAAAAAAAAAAGGCAAAAATTTGGACCCACCATTTTTATTAAAAAAATTCTATTGAAATAAAAGAAAGTGTGCATTGAAATTCTACCAGTTTGATGTAAGCCTTTTTAACTTGCACAAATTGTATGGTAAGAGAATTTTGGGGTGAACTTGCTTTCCTGATTTAGGAAAGAAAGGGTAAGGGTTTGGTGAAGTAGAAAGGGTAAATTCAATGGTAGAGTTAATGGCTTGAGGTGAGGGAGTCCGAATGATTTGACTAATATTTAAGGGAATGAAATTTTTATAATTTATATGATTATATGTGAATTTAATAAAAATATTATTATAGGGGTGTCAAATGGGTTAATGGGTCGGGTTCGGTTCAAGTTGAGATTGACCGACTCGAATTCAGTCAAATTGAATCTAGCTTGTTTAAAAAACGGGTCAAAATGATGAACCTGAATATAACCCTTTGGCTGCCCAAAAGATCCAAACCCAACCCAATAGCCTGTTTTAATTAAAAAAAAATTATAGTTTGTATTGATAAAAAGTAATGATAATATACAAAAAAAAAAAGGATTGCATAATCTGAAGGAAGCAACATGGCAACTTATGAAAGTAGCAGAAGTCATTAAAGATCGATGGATTGATCCTCTCCTAGAAATGAACATGCCACAACGTGAAAGAGAAGGCATGTTAGTGCATGAAAGCTATAAAGAGTAATATAAATGGTTGGGATCAATCCTCCTATGGAGGCGTTGGCAATAGGAATCTCGAAGTCGTATTGTGGATAATGATGTAGCATGGGGGGGGGATAATCCTTCTCTTAAAAGAAAATGGGATAAAATGACTCAAGATCATCCAACAGTTGAAAGTGGTTAAGATAAGCAGTCTTATCAATGGATAAGAGTGATTTGAATGTTATGGACTCATCTCGATTTTGAGATAATCCCTTACTAAAGAAGACAAGGGGGAGGGGGACGCTGAAGTTAGAGGGTAACCCTAAGAAATTAGAGCAATTCTCGTGAGAGGGACAAATCTTTATGACTAAAGTATTACTTAATCTTATTACTAACATACACACTAGAATGCTAGATCATGCACACTCTCCCGTGATTAGACAATGATTAGTCTGCCGCTTGCCTTGCTCGATATATCGAATATGGCTTAAGCTGGGACGGTCAAACATTGTGGTACTAAACCGGCCCCAAATCTAAGCCTTGCCCTACTTATATGTCAATCCAAAATCAATTCAATCCATTATCTTTTTTTTTTTCCAGCCAAAATACTAATTCAAATTGTTCTCATCCTAAGCCTTGTAAATATGAAAATATGATAGCCGTTGGCCTGCCTCCAACTCTTATTATATTTTCTTTTTGAATAGTTACAATAGAAGCAACAAAGCAGCCAGTTGGAATGCACTTCACATTGTATATTCCCAGAGTTAGGGCTTCATCAAATTGCATTGCCTTGCTGCCCATCCAACTAAAACCTACTATCGTTGAAACTGGCTTATTAAAAATATTTTAATATATATTAAATAATTAGTTATTATTATTGTGAAAAAAATAATTCAGAATATTTAAATCAAAATTAGAATTATATTATATATCTTAATCATTAAAATCAATTTCAAAATATATATTATTTATATATTATATTCTTAGGGATGTGAACGAGTCGAGTCGAGCTAGAGTCACCCCCAGGCCAGCTTGAGCTTGAGGTTGATTAATTAATCAAGTTCATACTTGAGCACAGACTTGATTCGGCTCACCTATAATGAAAGAGAAAATTTGATTATGATTCAAGTAATTATTATAATAAAATTATAAAAAATATGATAAATTAAAAAAAAATAAAAATTTACATCATATAAGAAAGTGAGATATACTTTTTGAATATTTTTAATAGTTTTATATTTAAACTTTTGAATTATAATATATTTTATATTAATATTTTTCAAACGAGTCGATTCAGGAGAGCTAACAAGTCAAGTTGAGCTAGGTTTGCTCAAGTTGGGCTCATTAGCTCATCGAGTTTGGCTCATAAGCCATTTATCGATCGAGCTCCAGCAGGCTCTCGAGTCTACTTCACTCAGACCCCTAGTCTAAATAAACTTAATAATTTTAATATTTATCTTATAAAAAAAATTAATCAGAATATATTAAATCAAAATTTAAAATAAATTAATCAAAAGAAAAAAAATGTAATAGGGTGAACGTTAAATGCGGGCTATTAATGATTTTGATATTTATTTTTGTCATTTAGCGGATTCTTCTATTATGTCTTATTCAAGGTGTTTAATATTAATCTAATATGTGCCCTGCTAAATCAGGCAGAATTAATTGTAATTTATTATTATTTGGATTTGAAGAAGGTCATTTTTGACAATTAGGAATTGCATAAATTAAATAGATTCAAATTAATAAATTACAATTATTTTTTTTATGTCTTTTAATTTATACGTCCAAATTAATAAATAAAATGTTTTTATAAGAAAGGTTAATGACGAAGCTCAAAACCAGTTATGGAACTCGCCTCATTAGTATTTGAACTAACAAAAATAAGGGGGATTTACAGATATTCCACATATTTTTTATATTTACATGTTTATCATTTAAATTTTCATATTTATTTATATCACATTTAAATCATTAAATTATAAGAAAAATTTTATTAATGTCAATTTTATTACAATTAAATATATACTTTTATGAATATATTTTGATATGATTGAGATATTAAAATATTATATAAATAAATATAAATTTTAAATATTTGATATAAAAATATATTTTAATTGTGTTGTAAATAAATTAAAAAAGTTTGCTTAAACTTTAAAATAAGAAGATATTAATCAAAAGTGAAAATTTACATGCGTACCACTTTATATTATGTTATTTATATATCTAACATTTAAAATTTTTAATATTTCATGCATATCATACATATATCAAATATGGGTGCAAAGAATGAAAATTTAAAGTTTATAGGATGGTATTGATGGTATGAATGAAATATATGAATGTCATATTTGTTATTAAAGTTATTTATGGATGGTAGACATGTAATATTAAAATTTTAGGTGTTGGATATATAAATAATATGATTTAAAGTGGTATGTATATAAACCCCCTAATCAAAATTGTTCCCTGACTTATTTATGAAGGACTAAAAGTCTAAAATGATCATCCACTATTTGAAAATCTTTATTTTAATCATTTAACTTTATAAATAAAGAACTAAATAATACATTAAATACCTGTTTAAAGAGACAATAGACAAAATTGATATTTTTTTATAATCGAAGACTATTTTGCTCCTTAAAAAAATAGAGATCAATTCAATCCTTTTCTCTTAAAATAAAAATACTTACTCAAAATAAATCTTCTTTAATAAATAATATTAATAAACATGTAAAAGATATTAAATTTAATGACAAATTTATGCTCAATGTAGAAAACTTGCATTGCATTAGTTCGGCGGATCATGAGGCATGAATGTGCTAATTTCATAAAATTTTAACGAAGGAGTTTATATTTCTAATTAAAAAATAGAACTTTTTTAAATTTTATCCAATGAAAAGATTAATATGAAAAAGGGGTATTGCTGTCATTCGTAAGAGAGATTATTTTGTACGGTGTCCGAATGTGTCAGGAGGCCAATCTGGACGCGTCATATCATCCAATACACTGTACGTTGGGTGACGTGGCGTGTCTGCCTTGACCTCCGGACGCGTGCGAAGAGAGAGATTATTCTGTGCGGATATCGGAAGGAAGAACCGTCCTGTTTATGCTCAGGTATCGAGCAGTACCGAGGCTCGGTACCGCTCGGTATCAAGCTCGGTATCAGAGGTGGCAAATTTTTATTGGAGTCAGGACTCTGCACAGAATCGCAGCGTAATAATTTTTCCATTTGTAATCATGAATAGTCACCAGTGATTGAATAAATCTGTTGGTGATTTGATCGTTCATATAAATTGATGATTAATTTTTTTTGCAAAACAATTATTGAAATGACAAGACCCAGCAATGTAATTTTCATAATATTACTATTTTATATATGTTATGGTGGCAATATGAATAATATATTTTTTTTAATGTATTGCCATCAACAGGTTATATGGGCCTTAAAGTGAAAGAATTGCAAATGTGAAAGAATTATGCGGCCTCATTTAATTAAAATAATTATACTAGTATTTTCATCTATTACAAATAATATCATCTCTAGGAGGAAGTCATTGATTCAATATATGTCACATTTCATTGAAAAGAGGAGATCATAGACCAAAAAATCTAGCATAAATCTTAATGCAGACATCAATATGTCAGTGACATATATCAATCTTATAAATAATGATGTGCTTTAAAATTATTATCAAAGGTAGAAGTTGAAGTCAGCGGGAGCCAATGTAGATAGGCTATAGCGGTCATAAGACTGTAAACATAGGACTGTAGTCAAGCGACAGTGATAAAATGATCGTAGCCGAGCAGTGATGATCGATGGATTATAGTCAGGTGATGATGATCAGAGGATTCTAGTCTAGTGACGATAATTGGAGGGCTATAGTTGGATGATGGTAGTTGAATGACTATAATCTGACTGCTCAAGTGGTTGGATATTTCACTTTTTTTCACGAGAGCACATACTTGAGGTTATATATCAACAAATTTTTAATTATTTTTGATATGTGTTGGGTATGACCGCAGGGACGGAACCAACCTCTCTTTTGAGGGTGGACAAAATAGGATTACGAAATACATAATTTTTCTGTATGAAAAAAAAAAGAAGTTTGTTTCTTAGAATTGGGCAACTATATTTATTGAATGTGAGTGAAATAGTTAAAATACTTATTCTTCTAAGAAAAAAAAGAAGATTTCAGAGTGGGCTCTTCCTGGTTCCAACCCAGGGTATGAGCTTTCTATAACCAACTAAACCTATTAAATTATCTTATCTTTCTTTCCACCCGTCAAAGAGCATAATTATTCAACGGCATACGATTTGAAAACAAGCATTAATAATCTAAAAGCTAATTTAATTAAAAAAATACTGTCGTACAATTCACATCTCTATTAAAAAAATTCTTATGATCATCAATCTAATAATTCTAATTTTTTTTTATCTTCTTTTTTGAAATTTATAAATTATAATTAAAAAAACATTAGTAGATCCACATTACAAGGAAAACATTGCAAGAAGAGAGTTTCCTCCACAATTGCCTAAAAGGAGCAATTCACTAAGTACTAGTTAGGTACATATATATGACAAAATATTTGCTTAGCATTTTTCTAATAAGCTAAAGGTACTTCATATTAAATAGTGAGTGTGATCATGTGCAATCTTGTCTTCTAAGAAGCTGAATCATACACTTAAATGTACTTAAAGCTGATTTTTGTACTGTTGATTTTTTTTTTTGCTTACTCATCAACACACTATAACAAGTTGACTTTCTTTATGGCAAGCTTTTCTCTGAAAGATTTTTAGTTGTTTATAAATAAAAAATCATTTTTTTAAAAAAATCATAGTTTTTTCGCCTTTTATTTAGTTTGTGGAAGAAAATATTGCATTATTAGGAGATTTGTGAAGTTTAAAATTTGTGTTAATTTCTATTTACGTTCATCAAAATAACTGAATGTAATATGTTTCGTCATTTTTAAAATATTATCGATCTTAATATGAATGAAGTAGATATAGAAGTCGTGCTCATTCTATTAATATATTTTGGCATCGTAATAAAAGATATTGTTAGATCTTTTAGATTATTAGGTTAAGAATTTGTTCTAATAATACTCATTTTGCTCTTTGTTGAAGTCTATATTCTTGGGGAAAAATAAATTCTTAATATATTATAAAATTCATTTTTGGAGATTGAAATGATCATTTTTTAAGGAATAAAATGATATAAAAACATAAGTATCTTTGTTGATATGATCTTAACCCTAACAGAAAGAGTTACCTTCGATAATATTGATAGATATGAATTATATGGAGCAGTTTAGAAGTAAAATTTTTAAAAAAATATCAAAATAATAGTATAATTGTAAATGATGAATGGATTTGAAGCTGACTATTTTTTCCTTTCTCTATTTAACATTTAGGTTTCGTTTGAGACAGCTTTCTCACTACTTTATAAAACAGTTCTCTAGTGCAACAATTTCTAGGTTAAAGAATTTTTGTACTAAAAAGTTGCATAAGAAAATATTATGAAAGCTGTCCCAAACGAAGTTTTAGAGGGCATTTAGGCTTCGTTTGGGACGGCTTTTTTATTGCTTCCTGAAACGGAGTTTTAGTACAAAAATTAAATTTTCTGTACTAAAACTCTATTTTAGGAAGCAATAAAAAAGCCGTCCCAAACGAAGCCTTAAACTATTAGCTAACACTGATTAATTTATTAAAATAATCACCATTTAATAAGCTTTTTCCATCATGAAAATTAAATTTTCATCTATCATACATCATGTGCATCTACTCATGCACAATGAGCAAGCCAAATGCTTTGTTGATGGCAGTTGTTTGAGAAATAATAATATGTATAGTTGAACAATTCATCATGACATAATGACATACATTATAAAATTTAAAATAAAATCCAAAAAAATTATAATATTAAAAAAATCATATAAAATAAAAAAAGAAAAAAATTAAAAAATAAGAATATAATTCCTCCCTCTATTTTACAATAATGTTAGCTTGATCTTGATTTATAGCAATATATATATTCTTATAATGAAGTGGTTCATCTTTCAACACTTTCAAGATACTCAAACTTTTCTCCATGATATTCCTGACAATAGCATATGATCAAATCTTGGAATCAAAGCGATCTATCCCATCCACGGGTGTAACTAAATAAATGTCGATTGGTGAGTTGACTCAGGCTCGACTCGATAAATGCCTCGTGGCTGAGCTCGATGAGCTAACAAGTCAAACTTGAGTCAGTCCCAACTCGACTTGTCTAAAAGTATAGTAATATTAAACACACATAAAATATATAAAAAATCAATAAACTTAATATTAAGTTGTTAAAAATATTTAAAAAACTATATTTCTCTTCCTTACTTCACATTATTACTTATTATTTTTCATTTAATTTCTTATTCTTTTTATCATATTATTATAAATATTATTTAAATAAAATTATTTTTCTCTTTTATTGTAAATGAGCCGCTCGTGAGCCAACTCGAACTCGTAAAATTAAACTAGATCACTAAATCGATTAATTAATCAAGCTGAAGCTCAAGCCGAGCGTGACTCGATCTCGACTCGACTCGTTTACACCCTTAATCCCATCTTCACAATAAAATAAAAAGAAAAAAAATCATAAATATTACTCATGACTTCTTCAATATGTAAATAAAATAATAATAATAATAATATTTTTATATATTAAATATTTCTCAAATTGTAACAAAGCAAATACTATGTATCTACTCTATGCACTGACAATGATTTATCTGACAAGTTTAGTATTGTATTGCTACATGCATAAGATGCCCCAAGGGACCTTAATTTGATCCAGCCACTAATTAATTAATTATTAAGCACTAATTAATTTGATTAGTGTAATCGTAGCATCACCAAAGACCTTTGATATAGTGATCCAAAACACTAACCATGTTTGTAATACGGCAAAGAGTGGTGATTAATTTCATAATATTGTGATCTATATTGGTTTCAAATGTTCCCTTCGTTCATAGCCAAATTAGTTATGGTCGGTTGGTTACTTTTGCCAGCCCCACGTGAGCCTTTCCACCCTTTTAAACTAACAAGCAAGAATCTCGGGCAAGCACGTGATTTATTATTATTATTATTCTTATTATTATTATAAATATATACATATGTATGTATCTTTCAACAAATAAATTTGAAAAAGATTTATGCTTATTTGATTGGTTCCATCCACCGAGTCCCTTTCTATATATCTATTTTTTTTTGTGTGGTGATAAGCTATTGATTTATATAGAGTATATGTGGAAAATATTATAATCTTTATTTTTATTTTCCACCCTTAGTGTTGTTGCATTACGGGATTTATTAAGAGATGTCATTGTTCGATCAACAAATAGGAAGTTTGATATTAATCGTGTGATAGATAAGACTGAGGTGATTTGGGAAGAAGCTTCTCTCCCCTCCTTTTTTTGATGCAAAAAAGAAAAAAAATGGAGTATGAGAGTGACCTTTCAAATTGGAGGGGCCACTATCGGCAGAACGAACACTTTAGTTTGATTGGAACATATTTATCAAGAAAGCTCCTTTTAACAATTTTTTTTTTTGGATTTGATCGATTATCGTCAGGGAAGATTCAAATGTTAAACTATGTTCCAAGTTGGAGTTGGCACTGTAAGATATAACTAAGTGATAAGGCTGCCTGTTTAGTTTGTAGATTGAGTTCAACTAAAACCCTATGTATACGCCCAAGAGTTTACTCGTTGGAGAAAGAAGTGAGCTTTCTCTAATGAAATATGTTGACTTTGTATTATTAATGAGCACCTCTTTGAGCTTCTTAGAAGAATCATTCTACACTTAAGATGAACTTCTGAGTTCCTATATAAGATGGGAACTTTGAGCTTTGTTCATTAAAATAATATTAAAATTGAGAATTTTTTGCTAACATTTATGGCATATTTTATTAATATACTATAAATATTAGTGGTCTTTTGTTGATTTTAATAATGTCAACACGTTAAATAACAGTTTAATTTGCACATTCAAAGTGAGATTGATATGATTTTCTATAAAGTTTAATCTATAAGTACTTGAATATATCAAACTTTTGCTTATGTTTCTAGCTTAATCTTAGAAATTCTCCCTAACACTCCTCTCTAACTACTTCAATATCCAATTCTTAGATTATTTTATGGAGTCTTTTCTTAGCTCAATTTAACTAGGAATTCCAATCTTAACTTTGAGTTAAGTTAGATATGGGTTGAACTTAGAATGACTCGAATTTTTCTTGAATATAAGAGTGAGAATTAGAGGAATCTTTAATCATCCAGGAGTTGTCCTTTCATCTATCATACGACAGAGCCATTTATACTTTACCCTGGTTAGTATTAATGGCATAATCCTTGGTAGAATAATTCAATCTTCTTCCTATTCAATCAATTACTCATTAGTATGAGAATCATTCCAATTTGTTAGTTGACATTGGTTTGATTGATGTGAAATTGTTAATACTAATATTTGACCCCACGGTATACTTTGGACTTCCTAAGAACATCTATTGATCTTCAATAAATGACCCTATCATTCAGCCAAATTCCTCTATAAGGTCTAAATCATCAATTCATAGGTAACTTGACCATAATTAACCATTAAAATAGGCTGGAATCTCATATAGCTTTATCCTATCATAGTAGGACCTTATTAAGTTAATACCAATTTAAATGTTAAAATTGTAAGCATTGCCTATGATTAACCTTTTAGATAGGTCATAATAGGTTGTTATTAACCTTTAAAAGGTAATTCAATTTTTTAAAATTAAGTTTGAATTAGACCCTTTAATCACAATTGAACCTAACAAACCTATTTGTTATTTATTGGACTAATCTTAATTAAATTATCCAAATTGGTTACTCTAGTTGCTCTAGGAAGATCCCAATAGGTCCACTATAACTACCTTGACTCTAATTGACCCTCTGATAGGCTAATTGGCTACCATAATCACATTAACCTTATTTGATCCATTAAGGTTAATTTGACCAATTTTAACAATACATTTAAGTTAAGCTTTACAAATTTTTGAAAACCATTTCAATTGCTAAACTTTAATAAATTAAGCTCAATCAACCCTTGCATAAGCCTAACTTAATTAATCGGCCTATCTACCCCTATTTGACTCAAGTAGGCTCTACGAACCAATTAATCAAATTAGTTACACTCAATCAGCCCAAATGATCAAAATAAATCCTTCTAGAGATTTCAAATTCAATTTCGCCTTAGTTATGTCAACTTAGCCCAATTGACCCAACTTAACCTAATTAATGACCCTATAGAGACCTTTGAATCAATTTGAATAAGCCTATCTCAATTGATCAAATTAATGAAACAAATTAATTTTAATCATTTGGTTAAACTCCTCAACTACCTGCTAAATACCTGAATTGACATCTACGAGTATATAGTTGTGATACAAGATAATATTAAATTTAATGAGAAGTTTCAATAATAATATAATGGCTTTTTGGTCATTGTTTATATTTATGAGGAAGAATTAGAAAAATAAAGAATTATTATTCAATTTTGCACACTATAAGGACCAAGCAACCACCTATTCGCTAAGCTAAGTCTTTGTTTTTATCTTCTTTTTTTTTCTCATATTCTCTTTCAACCCCTCGTATTACTTTGAATAAGAAGTGTAGGTTTATTTTCTAGGGTTGAAAAGGCTTCACGATGGAATGAGATGTTTTACCTAACGGTAAACTTTTTAATTGAATAAAACTTGGTCAAAAAAGTTCTGACCTAAATTAGATTAAGATGAAAAATTCTTCAGCTACTAGCTTTCTCTTAAGATGAGTGTATTATATATTAATTAATCATTTTTAAATTATATTTATTTTAAAGTTAGTTTTGATACATCATCAAAAACGGTCTTGATTGGACACAAATTTTGAGGTATATCCCAGTTGAAAACTTCCGAAGTCAAATTTGGGGCCATATGAACTCTGATTTCGACAAATTTATAGTCAAATTGAACATCTCAAAGAGATGAACCCAATGACACCAAAATCGGTTGAATCCGAATCCAAATGGATCCAATTCAAGAGATCGAAGCACATTTGAAAGTTCAAAGTATTAATTGGATGACAAAATGATATCCAAATGCTTATAGTTGAATCGAGCGGCTCAACGAGCGAATCCAAGCCTAAGATCGCTTAATTCTGACATCATTAAGGCACATAAATTCTTTAAAAATGCTCTATGATCTAGGTGATCAATACGTGTCATTCGAAGGAGCACTCCACATTTACAACACCCCCCAATCTTCTCGATATTGATGAGGCATGTTATTCTCAAAATTTATGAATAGAACCCCACTCTCGACATGAGGGGGATATTTTGCTTGAGATTAGAGAGAGCTCTGAGGCTTCAAGGATCTAGAGCTCCACCGAAGCATCATCGCACGCCAACTCCCATTGCCCGACCAGACAATCGCCAGGCCTCCTCCTATCTCCACCGGACTTCCTCGAACCACCGACCGCCGATGGACCACAGCCTCACAGCCGACCACCGTTGGACCACCTCCCGACCGGCGACCACTGGCTAACTTCAACCTGGCCGCCTACCTACGCCGGACTACCGCCCGACTACCATCGGGCCACCACCCAACCGTCGACCACCGCCATACTTTCGCTAGGCCACCGTTCGTTGATCGTCATCTAACTTCTGCACGACCATCCACGGACCATTGCCCGGCCGCCAAACAATGCCAAACTTCCGCCCCGATCACTGTCGAACTTCATTCAGACCGCCGTCAGACTTCCGTCAGACCACCGTCGGAAAGCTCGTACCCTTTTTAGGTTTTCCACATAAAAAGTTCTAGTATTTTCTCTCTCTCTAAACTATCTATTTGTGTGTTGAAAATTCGTGAATCACTGGAACAAAATATTCTCTCACTCTACCGCCGTGAATATCGTAGCCGCAACAAGTTTAATTATTGAAAATTTAATTTTTTTTAAATTTGAATGAAAATAAAAAAAAACATTTCAAACCAAGTATTATTTTTAATATTTATAAAATTATAATATTTATAAAATTATATTTCAAACACTTTTTAAATATAATAAAAATTGATTATGGGCATAAATAAAATTGGGATTTTCAAAAATGGGTAAATTATTCTTATATATAAAAACCTTTATGGAACTATCCTATCATTTCATGCTCTCTGCAATAATTTACATGCCTATGTAAACCTAAAGCAGATTATTGAAAAACACTAGTGAGTGCTCCACTACCATATATAGATCTTAGCCGGATATTTTAATTATTAGCGGGCCTCTGTAAACTCGAAATCAGTCTCCACAAACATATTTATTTATTTTTTATTATTTTTTTATTTTTTTTCTCCACAAACCTATTTATGAACCTCCATTAGCTTTTTTTTTTTTTTTTTTTGGTTGAAAGGGATATCTGTCCGCTGTCATCTGACTCACCCCCAAAAGAGGCACATGACGGCATAACTAATCTCCTAGTGGCCAGTGGGCCTACCAGCAACCAACCTCACAGGTGCAGGGCCACATAATTATTTTCTCCCCATTTAAAGAGTCGCGCCGCATGAGAGAGAAATCAAACATAGGTTCGGGGGTTCCAACCACGCTCGCCCACCAACTCAGCTAAGCCCGGTGGGGTCCATTAGCTTTGTTGGGTACTCATAATTTCCAAAATTTTAAATTTAGAGGGAATAAACTCATTGTGAGATTAATTAGGGGCATTGATGTGAACAATTTGGAGTTATTAATTGTGGGAAATCCAAGAGCTATAAAATATTAACAAATCAATCAATCTAGTTACATAGCTCTCTTTGGTTTGTTGGTTGAGAGTTCGGCTTCCAATTAAAACTTCGTTTGGGACAACTTTTTTATTGCTTCTTAAAGCAGCTTTCTAGTACAATAATTTTGATTTTTGTATTAAAAAACTGCTTTAAAATAAGTAAGCCGTCCCAAACAAAAGCTTAAGAGGTCGTGGATTCGAGTCGCGTATGTGTTGTGTGTGTGTTTGGGTGTTGTCCTAATTTCCCTAAAAAAAAAATCAACCTAATTTGAATATGCACCATTATCATAAATATATTAAGGGTAGGTTCACGAAAAAATTAAAAATTCTAAAAGCTATTTTCTCTAACCCTAGCCGCTAAGCCACCCCTCCAAAAAATATATATATTTATAGCATTTATGAAAGATAAAATTGAGAAGAAAAATAAAAAGTACAAAAAAGAGAATTTAAGAATATTATTTGAAATAGAGATATTTTATTACTCTTAAATATTAAAGAGAACTTATTCTGGAATTAAATATTTATTTAGAAGAGTATATGATAAACAAATTTATTAAGTGAAGTGCTATTGGATTAGTGCTTTTAATTTATGAATTAAGTGAATAATAAAATGCAGGAGGATTTACATATATATCATTTTCTTTCATATCATTTACATATCTAATACTTACAACTTTAATATTACATACGTACCATCCGTAGAACAAATATTGATAAATGAAATGAAATATTAAAGATTATAGGATGGTATGAGTGGTAAGAATGAAATATATGAGTGATATATTTGATATTAAAATTTTATATAAATGATAAAAATATAATATTAAAATTTTAAATATTAAATATGTAATTAATATGAAATAAAATATTATTTATATAAATCCCCTAAAAAGGTATGAAAAAAATAGGAGAAAAGGGAAGGGAATTCGATGCTATAAAATCACAAGGAAATGGTTGGTGATGGCCGCAATCACTTTGGAGGAATCGCGAGTCGCGACAATATGACCGCTTTTGATGTGACTGCCGCCAGATTACTGTGTTCCAAAAAGGGTTGTCGATATTCATCGTAATTACGTTCCTTGCCATCATGGCTTTAGAGGGCACTGCGCAGAAGGCTATTGTACGGATAGCTTCATGTGCAGTTGGCCTTCCTGTTTTCTCATTCATGATTCATCATTGAAGGTTTTAGGATTGTAAATGTCACAATAAATAATTAAGACTTCCTGTCCTCTTTGAAGGATCTGTATATGTTAGCAGTTTCATTGATGTTCTTCTTCAATTAGATTTTTTTAAACTTTTTTGGCTTATATTTTTTGCATGAGATGGGTTAACAAACTGCTTTTTAAAATAATTTTTTTAGTATAAAAATTTTAATTTTTATAGTAAAAAGTTGTTTTAACAATCAGTAAGAAAACTGTCCAAAACGAAGCCTTATGCTGTATTATTTTTCATACGACAATCATAATTTCATTTGACTATTACTTTATGTGACTTTTTAGAAGTTTTTGTAGTGAAAGTTTACTTTTTACAACTAGAATAGCTAAGTTATCAACCAACTTTATAAAATACTGCAATCAACCAAACAAATTCTAAGTGGCCGTTTGGTTTGAAATAGAAGTAATATAAAGTATTACATGTAACACCACAAAATCTAAATCGGAAGAATTGTACATCTCTCTATCATTTTTTCAATCAACGATCAGAGCTGACGAATTGCATTCAATAAATATAAACAATGAAAAACATAAATATATTTCTATAGTCAATATTTATACCTTGATCCAGAGCCTAAAATGACATATGTACAATAGGCATGGCATATAATAAATCAATCCATCACTATGAATAATAATACATCATGATTACAAAAAGAAAAAAAAAGATCAACATTTGTTAAAAGAAACTCTAGCCGTCACCCCATATTAATCTCAGTCTACAAAATTCTTAACCTTGCCTTAGAACATATAAAAACTACATAATGAACACATAATCCAACAAGTAAACAACTGAAGTCGATGCATCAAACAAAAGCAGTAAACATATAACTGTAGAAAAATGTAAAAGTAAATCTATTATATAATTTATATACAGTCTTGATATGTCATCAAAAAACTATCTTGATCGGGCATGAATCTCGAGGCAAAATCAAGTTGGTAACTTCCAAAATTAAATCTGGGACCATCTGAACTCCAATTTCAGCATACTTACAGTTAAACTGAACGTCTCAAAAAATACAAACCCAACGACACCAAGTTCGACTCAATCCCAGCCCAAATGGATCCAAATTGAAGACCCGAAGCTTATTCAAAATGTTCAAATCATAATTTGGATTACCAAACAATTTTCGAACATGACATGCTTGTAGTCGAATCGAGCGGCTCAACGAGACAAATCCAACGAGCCTAAGATTGTTGAATTTTGATATCATTACGACATTCAAATGTCCAATAAGTAGTCTATGATCAAGGGGATCAACATCGGCCGTCCATTTAAACCACTCCCACCTTACTCCTGATCTTCTATCTATTTACTAGTCATGCCACTCCCACAAAATTATAAATAGACCCCTCATTCTTCATTGAGGGGGACCCAAGGAAGGAAGGAAGAGAAGGATGAAAGTTCTCTTGCCACCAGACTCCTCCTCGAACACCTCCCGGTAACCTACCATCGTCAGATTTTCGTCGGACTTATGCCCGGCCACCGACTGACACAGAACTTCTGCCCATCAACGAACTTTCTTCAGACTTCTACCTGACGCCTGACTTCCGTCCATCGCCAGACTTCCATCCATCGTCGGGCTTCTTCCCTTCGCCGAACTTTCGTCGGACTTCTACCCGACACCGGACTTCTGTCCATCGCCAAACTTCTGCCCGTCGCCGGACTTCCGTCGGACTTCCATCTAACGTCGGACTTCCGTCCATCACTGAACTTCAGTCCATCATCGGACTTCTACATGATGCCGGATTTTCGGTCATTCCTACCTCCGTCGTCGGACAACGATCTTTCTGATCAATGTAGCCCGCCGACTATGGTCCTTTGACGCTAATTTGGTGAGCGCTACAGAGTTAGGCCATGAATAGTATATATATATCATTGTCTCACCCCACCGACTCCCTCACTTGATTGCTTGGCCATAAAAAAATTGAAAGAGGGGAAGAAGAGAGAAGAGATAAAAGCCTTTGGATCATATTTATCAGTCATTCATATTATATATTTTATTCTATTCACTATAAGTGACTGATTCCTTACTCTATTTTTAATTATTCTGATTTCTATAAATTTTATCTCTCATAAATCTGTCAAAAATATATTATCTCCTGATTTCATAAGTTTTCACCATATAAGTTTGAATATGTTATAGATTTGATCATTCTGAATAATTTGATATAATTTTATTACATTTTAAATGAAGAACTTAATGCTATCAAATATATGATATGATAATTCAACATGCTAGCCTAATAATCCACGTGATTTATTGATTAGGAGTTATAAGGAGCTGGAGATTAATTGGGAGTTATAAGGAGTGGGGGTGGCTGATTCAAATGATTCAAGGAGAGTTATAAGGAAAATATTGATAGGGAGTTACAAGGCATGACCAATTGGAAATCATAAGTGCATGAGCAAGATATTCTTAAGATACACATATTAAATATGAATATTGATATCGACATTGCTACAAATACTATACTGATATTGTGGCTGACACTAATATTGTTTACTATCATAAATACTATTTAAAGTTATTGATCATGATACTAATATTATTACTGGCATTAGTATTGTTGATTGTTACTGCTACTGTGATTGATGATGTAATGGATTGAGATGTGATGAATTATAAAAGGATAAATTGATACAGATAATCAATATAGATATTGATGTATATATTTATTTATATAATTTATAGCATATTTTCTCTTTTATCTTGCATTGATTTTAGTTATAAAATTTTAGTTACTTGCTGGGATTTGTGCTTATTATGTGGTTTTACATATTTTTAGGAAAAGGTAAATATCCTATGATATGAGGTTCCAAACAAGACAAAATTGCAATCATGTTTCTTTCCGCTATTCATTGGTAAACTTTAATTAAATGATTAAAATGAAAGACATGTAATTCTTCCAATAGATCCTGGATTGTGACAACCTACCACCACAAACTGCATTAATATTACTGCCAACATCTTTAAGCTTTACGCTACATTTATTTTACTTTAAGCCAAATTATTTATTTAAATCTCATCTAAACAACTTTAACATTTCAAATACATTGCATTCTTTTTACACTGTATACTTTTTATTATGTATTCTTTTTTCAGCCAATCAAATGACCCCTAACTATATAGGAAATTTTAAATGCTAAATATATGAATAAAATAAATTTAAGTGTTATGTTTGTGAACATCCCAACATAAATTTTTATTATAATTTTTTTAAAATTAAACTAATTGAGACAAACTATATTATACAACTCAATGCAAGCTATTGGCACACATCTACATGTCACTTTAATAGATAATATTTTTATTTTCTGGTGAGCAATATAATGACAAGCGTTAGTTTATTAATAGCTAAAGGTATGCTTGAACGCAGGTCTCTAATACTTCATTTGGGATGACTTTCTTACTGCTTCTTAAAACAGCTTTATAGCACAAAAATTAAAGCCTAAGTTGAAGAGAAAACCCTCAACCTATGATGCACACATCTACATGCACTAATATTATACAACTCAATACATACATAAAAGCATAATTATGATATGATACGAACGCTAGACATGCCTATTAGTAACAATATGGGACACAAATATTCATTGCACAAATCATTATAATATTATGTCTAAAAATAATATCTATATATCCTAATTGCATTAATTAAATAAATAAAAAAATGAATTTATATAATAAAAAATTATTTGGATTGCTCATAAAATTAAAAATATATTTAAATTTATTAAAGACCTCAAACTCAATTGAAGAAAAATCATCACATAATATTATAAATGATTAGCTTGAACTAAAAAAAGAAGTTTCACATTAAAAAATCATTATAAAATAGAGCAAAACATAAAAAATAATATTAGTGTTAAAAATATTTATTAAATATTTTTTTTAATTAAACACGCAGATGATATGCACTACAGGAAAATCGTCCAATACCGACGGAGTTTTCCGGAGGTAATTAAAATTTCCAGCTGTTCAAACCTTGCCGGAAAAAACTGCGTAGGAAACTTAAACTGACGGCTTTTTTTCAGCGGCAATATTTACCAGCGATATTCTAACAGTTATTGCCGCTGGAAAGTACCGGCACGTAGACCGTAGGAGAACCACCGGCAATTACCGACACATATCACACAAATATGCATATCTAACATAGCATATTTCATCATAATTAAATATCGGTGCATCATAATCGTCGACCAACCGACTCCACTTCCCAACATTTTTAGACATAACTTTGCTTTCACACATTAGAAATATGTTTCCATAGCTCAAAATCATAGGTGATGGATGTCAATATCACTTGTTTGGCAGATGGGTAATATTGTAATTAAAACAATAAATAAATTGAGCTGCCAACATTAAATAATTAAAAAAAGTGGATGGTTATGCAAAAAAAAGGTGTTTGATTAAGCTTTAATTGGATTGTGATTAAAGCATAGTTTTCCAAAGAGTAAACAAAGTTCTTGAATTGGCCTTCACCACATAAATTTAAAGCTACACACAAAGGATTCTTTATGAGCAAACAAAGGAGATAATAAAGCCAAGTTAATTAAATGCATCAGATTCAGAAGTACTTGCACGGTGGAGGAGAGATTGTTTAAGTTGGAGAATAAAAAATCATTATCTTATTGTTTTTTGGCTTATAGCTTAATTTATTATTTAATTTTATGCATCTTTATATAAAAGGATTTTAACTTGTAATGCAAGAAAATAAAATAAAATAAAACTGATTTAATTGACTAAAACAGATTAAAATTGAAATTATATTAAATAAGGTATGATAAATAATACTTGTTTTAAGAATATTTTACGGAAACCTTTTTTTAGATGATCCATCGTTAAATTTTTGCTAATAAAATACGAGAATTACTATCAGGAATGGAATGAAGGCCTCGGTATCCTTTTCATTAACATCTTTATTAACATCATATTCCTAATCTTGTATATGGAAGGCATGCTTGCTCTTCAGTAGTAAAAGAATTGAAATAATATGTATCTGAAAGTTAGTATACCAACTAACATACCTCTAATTAGGGTTTTTCATTCTCGTGTTCCGTTAAACTTGTACCGAAGTTTCTTGATCAAGTGATCATTCATCGTGAATTATAACTTATTTTCTTATAATTGGATTCATGAACATCATAGTTTCAAAAACTTTTCTTCGGAGATGTAGAAGAAATTAATTTGAGTTGCCTTGAGAAAAAAGGATAAGAAACATCATCTTAAATATTCCCTTATTCTATAGTAGAAACTTTAATTATAGAAAAAAAAAATTACCAGAAGTAAATCATGAAGCGCTTTCATCAAACACAACATATACAGATATGCAAACCTTCGTTATAAGGGATCAAAACACTTGAAACCTTTTTCAAGATTCATCACAATTAAGATTAATATACACCTAAAAGGCTTCTTATTTAGCTTATGAAAGAAGATATCAAAATTTTGTATAAAGCTTGTTACACAAATTACTCGAAAGTGATGAGTATTACGCCGCTTATAAGATAATATTTCATATGGAGGAATATTCCTCATAGTTCTTGAGGGTTGTTTAACCATTTTTTAGAAGAAAAGTGTTTGTTTGAGGGGACTACAACCCTAGAAGTAATGTAGGAAGAAAGGAGCATTCATGAGATAAGTTGGGTATACTTATTTGTGATTAGAGCACCTTTAGTATATGCCAACTCTTTTAAGATAATTTTGTCAATGTTGAACTTTCTGTCAAATTCTTGTTTTCACCGCTAAATCGTTAGGGGTCATTGCTAGCTTAGCGGGTCACTCACCATAAACTTTGGCATCATATTGCAAACTGATAGAATTTTTGGGCTTAAAATTATATTTAATTTTCAATCAACACAAATATTGGCAAATCATCATTATCACATTTTTATTAGGTATTAAATAGCTTATTATAGTCGCTGAAAATTTATTTTAAGCCATTCTTAGCCGCTCAAGAAACATATTTGTGTGGCTTATTTCACCTATGAAACTTAATTCATTCTTTCTATAGTTCTACTATTAAATTATGATTATTTTAGTTTAATTTCAATTTAAATTGAGTTAAAATATTAGGATTGAAGGTTCTATACTATTAATAATAAGAGATCAAATGTTCAGGCTTTATGCATTCTTAAAGTTCATACTATAATAACATCTTCTCTCCTTTTATATAATAATTTTTCTTATTAGCAATCTTCTATATTATAATTGTATAGTTGTTATATTAGTTAATAATGGCCGTAGTCCTGCTAAAGTCTTACAAGATTTTGGAAAAAGACATTAATATAAAGATAGAGGGTGAGCTACTCCTGAAAAATAAAGAAGAGATGAACAGAGAATAATATGAACATTATTCATACATATAATAAAATATACAAATAATATTTTATAGAAACTCATCAGCGAACCAATATAGAAAAAAGTTGCCAAATTCTACGTCTCATATCGCTCTCAAACAATAATCATTACATAATTCCATCAAGTTTAATTTCTATTATAACTCACACTTTAGTTAAATAGATGAAATAAAATAATACAAAAATTCCTTTGAGGGAGAAAAGGATTAGCCATCTCATGGACCCATAGCTTCTTTTTTCATGTTTTGAATGGTTGATTGCTTGATTAATTGATTACTTAATCAAATGATGCACCCAAATTTCCCATCTTTGCATTATATAACATTAAAGGAAAGAGAGAAAAGAAGGGTGCATAAAACTTGCAATCCCCATATCTATAGATTCAATCAAGTAGGTTAGGAAAGTGAGTAATTTCATAAAATTATCCTCATGATGGCTGATATCTTCCTTGATTGCTCTCATTCTTTATGAAGCTGACAAATATATTTGGACAATAAATCAAATTCTTTTCATTTTTTAAGTGTGTCTCCATATTTGAACGAAGATTTCTTTCTTCAAAATTTGCGTTTTGATGATGATGGTAAATAATAATAATGATAATTGTGATGATGATGATGATGATATGTTGTGATAATCCAAATTTGAAATTTTGGATAAATAAGCAAGCTACTAAAATTACATAAAATTATCATTCTTATTCTGCATCAAGCATCTCCTAATCTCTCTTAAGCATTATCAGAGAGATAGTGCCCTTGACTATAATGAAAGTTAATATGCTCTTCTCCTCTAAAGTAAAGGGAGTGATGGCTTCTTCTCTAAGTTACGAAGTGAAAGAATGAGCTTGTTATTACAAATTTGGCGGTAGAATACTAATTGAAATTGTAGAAAATGTCGAAAATGGATGATATATAAGACTTTTAGCCTTCGTTTAGAATGACTTTCTTACTGCTTCTTAAAGCAGCTTTCAGTAAAAAAAATTTTAATTTTTGTACTAAAAAGCTGCTTTAAGAAGCAATAAGAAAGTCATATATTGCAAAGCTTTAGGTTTTGTTTGGGATGTCTTTTTTATTCCTTCTTAAAACAACTTTTTAGTACAATACAAAAATTTTAATTTTTTACTAAAAACTATTTGAAGAAGCAAAAAAAAGCCGACCCAAACGAAATCTTAAAGTTTTCAAATTCAAAAACCAATTGCAGGATCAAATATAAAAACTTACCATCTCAACATAACTAAAATTTTGACCTTCAAAAAAATACCAAAATTAAATTTATCATCGAGAGTTTCAGGTTGATTCTCTTATAAATTCTCCTTTTATATATATAGATATATAATGTAATTATTTAACGAAGAAAAGGGTAAAAATGTCAGTTGGAGAAAAAACACAAACGGCCGACGAAGGAGGTCGGCAAAGCCGATTATTCGGGAGCAGCATCTTACGATGTTCAGTCCAACGTACGTATTTTGTACACTTTTTCATAATATTGGGGTCCACAATCCAACGGCTGTAAACGACTGAGGACTCGAAACCAGACCGGACGGCCGAGATCCCACCCATATCATCATCCCCGATATCCACGGCGCCCTCTTATCCGTCCGCATATATTTTCGTATGCGGTAATTCGCACAAAAACTTCTCAGCTCGCTGTTCGCCGATCCAATTGCGTCTTTAGTGCGGACAGTATCCGGCTACATAATACAGTAATTACCGGTTAACCCCGCGTAAATAGCTCAATTTACGGCTTCTGAAAGCCTCGGGTTTTCCCTATAATAATCTTCGGAATCCACTTCGAAGGCTCTGTGCGCACTCATCTTACCGTTCATTCGCTTCGCGTGAATAGCGTAGTTGTCGCCGTTGTCGGCGCCGTCATGTTCTCCGTCTTCTTCTGAGACCGGTGGTCGGCAAATTCGTGGCTCCATCTATGAGGTCTCGATATCACTCGCCGTGGATCGCGCAATCGATATTTTCAAGTTGTCGCAGTTGAAACAGTCTTGGGTAACTTCTTCTTTCTTTTTTTTTTCTGGTGGGTTTTGATGCAGGCGTGCTTGAAAAAAGAAAGAAAAATAGGTTTTTGATTTTTTTTAACTTTAATTTTATATGAGCTTTTGAAATTGTGCCCTGTTTTGTGCCGAAATCGATGGTTTTTTGGTGATTGCAGCTCTGCTTGTAGTTCTTATACTTATTATTGTTTTTTTAAGGTGATCAATCGATATGCGTTGGAGTCTTTTGAGGAAGGGTTGATGGATTCCTCTGAGATTGAAGAGAAAATTTGTATTGTTGGCGATGCGAAGGTAATGCGGCAATGTTTTCTGTTGGTTATGCAAGTTTTTTTGAGTATGGCAGTTAGAACTGTAGCATGCTCAAAAGCTTCATTTTACAGAGGTGCTTTAATTGCATGATAATGGATAATTTTTAACTATTTAAACCTTTTGCTAAATTTGTTTCGATCTTTATTAGCCAAAATTTTAGATTCCCTCTATTATTTAATCTTTTAATTCTTATCAATGAAACTTTTATTCTGTTTCTTCTTTTTAATGCCGCGAGTACTAATTCATTGGGTAGTTAAGAGGATTTACTGGAAAAAAAATCATGTATGGTCTATAATTATTTCTAGAAGACTAGCTCTTTCATCATCGCAACCGAATCTCTTCTTCTATTTGTGATGATTCATGCTCCAGATATGGGACTGTTTTAAGATTTCTCATATCAATTGTTAGCAAGACTACTGATCCATCCTTTAATCAGCTTTTTAGTGTTTTTAAAGAGTACCATGGTTATTTAGTCATGTTTAGATGAATTTGTTGCTGAGCTTGTGGTTTTTTCTTGTAGTTACATGGAGGAATGTGCAAGATACTCTCTTTGATTGTTGGTAAAGTATTGGAGATCTTTCCTTTTATTGAAGCATCAAGACCACGAAGCAAGTCTGGAATCCAATCACTTTGTGCATTACATGTTGCTCTTGATAAGGCCAAAAGTCTTCTTCAGCATTGCTCGGAATGCAGCAAACTTTATTTAGTGAGTTCAGCTTTCTTTTTGACTGTCCAAACTCATGGTTAGCTTGTGTAGTGGTTCTTCTTTTCTCTGCAGCTTGATATGCTTTTAGTGAACTCTTATTTTTATGTATGCTGGTTTTCTTGACCCATGGGCATTTCAAATTTGACTAGTTGGACTGACTTGCACCTTTCATCCCAGTTTTCACTCCGAGCCAGGTCTAAATAAAATCTTTCACATTTAGTAACAGTGAATAATAGTATCTCAATGTCATGGTAGGCCTGCTCTCGGCATATATTTTTCAATTGTGTTAGTGTCCTCAGGCTATTCAAACCTTCTTACCTTCACTGGTAATTTGAAAGTTGTGAAGGAGTATGCATTTGGATTTTTTTGATATTTATGGCACGTTGGAAGCATATGCACTATCAATGATGTGTTGCTTGTATGGCTGAAGTCTTCTTCACTGCTTTAAAGAATTCTTTCTGACTTTATGATGCTCATAATAGGTTAGCTTGCACTTACTGTGTTTTTCCCCTTGTTTTGAATTTTCAGGCCATTACTTGCGACTCCATTCTCATGAAATTTGAGAAAGCAAGATGCTCTCTCCTAGATAGTCTTACACGTGTTGAGAACATAGTCCCACAAAATATTGGTTGTCAGGTGGGTTATGCTTTAGTGTTTTTAAGTACTTGAAAATTGTTTGTTTGTTTATTTGTATGAAAATTAGATTTGTGTTGATTGAATAGTTAGTTTTAGTTGGTACAATAGTATTATTATGATTCAATTATGTTTGCACCAGTAAGTTGGTACAATAGTATTAGTATGATATGCTGCAAAATGTTTGTTTTCAACATCTCTGATGTATCTCGCACCAAAATATAAGTGCTAAACAAAATAATTGCATTAGCATGTCTTGGGATTTCCTGTTATTAGGGTCAGTTCTCTTCAAACCTGTACGATTTTAGTGTTTATTAATTTAAACTATCAATTTGAAAACGTTAGGTTCTCTACAATTTATGCTGCTCAGCGTTCAAATTTCAGTGTTGCATATGACTTCTTCATTTCCAAATGACGATTGATTCGTTGGTCGCTATACTGAGTCCTGTTGGTCATCCTTTTTACCCTTAAAGCAAGATATAACAGTCTCAATAAGTCATAACAGTACTACAAATGCCTATACGGACATTTTTATTGAATATTTATTTAGATATATTTAAAAAAGCTGATTATTCTTTGGGTAAGTGTTTTACTATCATATGGATACTTTTCTTCCAGCAGATTTTTCTGACTTTTACTCTGTCTGTCAGATTCTGGAGATTGTTAGTGAGCTACAGATTATTGTGTTTGAGCTGGATCAGTCAGAGAAACAGATTGGAAATGATGTGATTTCATTACTTCAGAAAGAGAGGAGAGGAAACTGTAGCCCAAACTGTAATGATGAACTTGAAATATTCCACCACGCTGCATCAAGGCTTGGCATCACTTCTTCTCGTGCAGCACTTGTTGAGAGAAGAGCTCTCAAAAAGCTCATTGAAAGAGCTCATGCTGAGGATGATAAACGGAAGGAAACCATTGTCTCTTATCTACTGCATCTTCTGCGAAAGTACTCTAAGCATTTCAGAGCTGAGATGGCAGATGATACAGATTCCCAGGGATCAGCTCCTTGTTCTCCTACTGTGTTAGGATCATTAGATGATATCTCTCAAACTGGCGGGCTTGCTCAGTCATTTGAGAAACAGATCAGTAGTCTCGGCTCATTCAACTCCAAACAGAGTGGTGTGATATTTGGAAACTTGCCTATACCCCCAGAAGAGTTGAGGTGCTCTATCTCCTTCCAGCTCATGTATGATCCAGTCATTATTTCATCAGGGCAAACGTATGAACGTGCTTGTATTGAGAAGTGGTTCAATGATGGACATCATACCTGTCCTAAAACTCAGCTACAGTTGCCTCACCTGTGCTTGACTCCGAATTATTGTGTCAAAGGCTTGATTGCTAGTTGGTGCGAACAAAATGGTGTACCTCTCCCAGATGGTCCTCCGGAGTCTCTTGATGCTAATTACTGGAGACTTGTATTATCAGAATCTGAGACTACAGATACCAGATCTACAGGGTATAGGAACTCATGCTTACTCAAAGAGACGGAGATAGTTCCCTTCGATGCAAGTGGTTCTGTTCAGGAGACCTTAGAGGGCGAGATGGGTAGTTTCAATGATAGTTGTGGTCAAGCATTTGAAGAGGATGAGCTTCAGATATATGAGAGCTTGCTCGCGGTACTTTATGGCGGTGAGAGCATAAGCAGGCAATGTGAAGCAGTGGAGCAAATAAGGTTATTACTAAAGGATGACGAGGAGGCAAGGATATATATGGGTGCAAATGGTTTTGTTGAGGCACTTGTCCGGTTTTTGAAATCAGCTATTGATGAAGGAGACGAGAAGGCCCAAGAAATTGGTGCCATGGCTCTTTTCAACATTGCTGTCAACAATAACAGGTAAAAAATCTCTTGAGGTGGTTTTTTTTTTTTTTTTGATGGAACAGTTCTCTTTCAAGCTTAAACTTTGAAAAATGGCATTGTTTTCCACTTGTAAACTGATAGTCAGCTCTACTTGAGGTGGAGTAGCACTTCTTCAGTTTTTATTGGCTGAAAGTACCATGATCACCTCCGCTTCTTATATGCAATATTCAGCAGCTGTTGTTATAACGCTTTGGCAACTGATGCCTGTCATTTAATCTAAGAGGGTCCCAGTGCATGGAGCTCTCACCGATGCCAGATCTAGATAGTGATTATTATACACAAGTTTACCCTTGCATTTACCGCCTATTCTAAATCCTTTTAATTTCTTCAGTTTTCTTAAAAATTGAAGGAGTGCCTCGTCACTCTGAGTGAAGAGCAACTTGTTCCATTATCCTTTGCACTTGATTGAATATGTACACTCGGTTGTCTATCTGCTAAGCAATTTTTCATGGCAAAATTCTAATGTCATGATCTTCATCTGTATCTGTTTTGCAAGAGTAGTCAACTGCGGAGTTCTTTTGTTTACGGAATTAGTTTAAAAACATCATGATTCCTAACATATTTTATTCATGGCTCATCCCGTTTCAGGAACAAGGAAAGTTTGTTGTCTTTTGACATCATTCCTCTACTACAGAGAATGATCTCCAATCCTTCAACGCAGCAATCTGCGACGGCTGTAATCCTCAACCTCTCTGTCCTTGATGAAGCAAAACCCATCATTGGCTCAAGTCATGCCGTTCCATTCCTTGTTCAGTCCCTACAATCTGACAGCTCCCAGAATAGCAGCTCCTGCAAGCATGATGCCTTGTTCACCCTTTACAACCTCTCCACTCATCCATCCAATATCCAACCTCTCCTCGACTCCGGCATTGTTGGTGCCCTCTTATCTCTAATTACCTCAAATGCTCAAGATGAGGAAGGTTCTGCATGGGCAGAGAAGGTGCTAACTGTCTTCATAAACCTAGCATCAACCCAAGCTGGAAAGAGAGAGATGGTGTTGACACAAGGTCTGATTGCAAATCTTGCCATGATACTTGACACTGGTGAGCCTGCGGAGCAGGAGCAGGTTGTCTCATGCCTTCTGATTCTATGCAATGGTGATGACTGTTGCTGTCACATGGTTCTACAAGAGGGTGTAATACCTGCTCTCGTGTCGGTATCAGTTAGCGGTAGCACCAAAGGAAAGGAGAAGGCTCAGAAGTTGCTGAAGCTGTTTAGGGAGCAGCGGCAGCGTGATCCTTCATCATTTCAGCAAGAGCAGCAAGAGGATAGCAGTGTTGAGTGCGCAGTAGTACCTGACTCAAAGCCACTATGCAAACCAAGGGCTAAGAAGCTTGGAAGGACACTGAGCTCCATTTGGAAGAACAGGCATTTTTCAGTATATCAGTGTTAGAACACCACCATTTGTATTTAGAGAACTGAAGGGGAAAGGCTCAGAGGTTGCTGAAGCTGTTTGAGGAGCAGCAGCGCATGAGCCTTCTATATTTCAGCAACAGAAGCAGGAGTGCAGTGTTATGTGGTACTTGACTCCAAACAATTGTGCAAATCAAGAGCTAAGATGCTTGGACACACTGAGCTCCATTTTGAAGGACAGGTATTTTTCAGTGTACCAGTATTACAACACAACCATTTGTCTTTAGTTGTAGAACCAACTAATAGTCATGTAAATGTCTCTTTTATCTCTTGTGCGACAGAGTACCATTGTCACCTTTTTCTCTTGGCCTTGAGAAAAAAGAAAGAATAGAAAGCATGTACAAACTTCTTCATTTAGCAATTTAGCTTCTTTTTTGTCCTTTCACGCTGTCCTGTATTCTGTATATACCTAAAGTGCTCAATTTCCTTCTCCTAAATCTTTAAGATGCTATGAAATAATGTATGATTATTATCATATGCAATGCATATCTTTGTTTCCAGCAGAAAATTATTCTATAAAATTGTGTGCACCATGGATGATGGTAAAACATAAAACATTAACGTTTGGGTTGCCATTGATATATGAATATTTAGGAATCCTACAGCAATTTCAATATTACAAGCTAATTACTCGTGCCTGATTTTCACAAAACTAAGCATTTATGTCTCAATTTTGTACAAATAAACTAATAAACATCCTCATTTAGAAAATAATATAGATGATTACTTAAAGATAAATTATAACACTAGTTAAGAAAACTGAAAACTTGCATTTTGATACAGATTGTGTACGTGAAATTACTAAGGCTTATCAAAAAACAATTTTAGGGGATTAATGAAAATGATCCAAAAATATAATCTTTTCTTAATAAGATGATAAATTTTGAATTATGAGAAGTTATTAATCTCTTAAGACGACGACGACAACAACAACAACATCAAGCCTTTATCCCACTACGTGGGGTCGGCTACATGAATCCTTTTTCTCCATTGTGTCATGTTAAAAGTCAAATTCTCGTTTAAATCTAATAGAGAAAGATCATTTCTAATATTTTCTAACCAAGTCTTTTTAGGTCTACCTCTACCTTTCTTAATATAAGTCAAATCTAAGACCTCTACTTTCCTAACCGGGTCATCGGGAGGCCGCCGTTTTATGTGACCAAACCATCTAAGGCGACTCTCTCTAATCTTATCTTCCACTGGAGCTACTCCAACCTTTTCACGAATATGCTCATTTCGTATCCTATCTCTAAGGGCAAAGCCACTCATCCACCTGAGCATCCTTATCTCTGCAACACTTAACTTAGAATTATGCTTCTCTTTTAATGGCCAACATTCGGCACCATAAAGCATTGCAGGTCTCACCACCATCTTATAGAATTTTCCCTTAAGTTTGAGGGGTACTTTTCTATCACACAATAAGCCCGATGCATTCCTCCATTTCAACCATTCAACTTGGATTCTGCTGATAATATCCCCATCTATATCACCATCACTCTGAACAATAGATCCAAGATATCTAAAACGTGTACTCTTATTAATGACTTGATCGCCCAAAGTCACAATCCCCTCACTAGGTCTATTATTACTAAAATTACACTCCATATATTCTGTTTTAGATCTACTCAAGCGGAAACCTTTAGGCTCTAAGGTTGACCTCCACAATTCTAGTTTACCTTCAACTCTCTCTCTAGTCTTATCAACAAGAAGAATATCATCAGCAAAAAGCATACACCAAGGTACATCCTCTTGCAAATGTCTAGTGAGAACATCCATGACTAAAGCAAAAAGATACGGGCTTAAGGCTGATCCTTGATGTAATCCAACCGAAATAGGGAAATACTTGGTCAAACCACCTTGTGTTTGAACACAAGTAATAGCTCCTGCATACATATCTTTAATGATTTGAATATAAGCATTATTAATTCCTTTCTTTTCAAGAACTCTCCATAGCACTTCTCTTGGAACTTTATCATATGCTTTTTCTAAATCAATAAATATCATATGTAAATCCTCCTTATTCTCTCTATATTTCTCCATCAAACCTCTTAATAAATGTATGGCTTCCATAGTAGACCTACCCGGCATGAATCCAAATTGATTTTGAGAAACATTGGTATCACGCCGCAACCTATGCTCCATAACTCGTTCCCATAGTTTTAAAGTATGACACATTAACTTAATTCCTCTATAATTCGCACAATCTTGTGCATCACCTTTATTCTTAAAAATAGGGATTAACACGCTCATTCTCCACTCATCTGGCATCTTTTTAGTCTTCAAAACAGTATTAAAAAATTTAATAAGCCAAGAAATTCCTTCTTCTCCTAAGCATTTCCACACCTCTATTGGAATATCATTAGGTCCAACAGCTTTTCCACCCTTCATTTTCTTTAAAGCCTCTCTAACTTCAGTTTTACTAATACACCGATAAAAACAAAAATCTTTATTTTTATTTAGGGTGCTAAGGTCACTACAGTCAATTTTATTTTCACATTCTTCATTAAAAAGTTTAGCAAAATATCTCATCCACCTTTCTTGAATATCATCTTCTAAAAAAAGTACTTTTTGATCTTCATCCTTAATACACTTCACTTGAACTAAATCCTTACTACTCCTATCTCTTTGTTTGGCTAACTTATACATATATCTTTCTCCCTCCTTAGTATCTAATCTATTATATAAATCACTAAAAGCTAAACTCTTTGCATCGCATATTGCTTTCTTAGATTCCTTACGTGCCTCTTTATATATTTTTCAATTATCAGAATTTTTATAATTAAATCAATTTTTATAACAAATCTTCTTATTTTTAATCTTTTCTTGCACTTTTTAATCTCTTAAAACATATTGTAAAAATCTGCTATTTAAAATCTTTTCGCTTTGCTATCTTCATGTGTGATATGCTGCATGATTAGTTTTATTAAAAAAATTATAGCAAAATGAGTAATATTGAGATTTATAACAAGAGTAAGAGAGGTAAGAAAATCATGCCTTTGAATAGTCTAAAACAATTCTTCACGGTCTCAAATAAGAAAGAGAAATTTATACCTTTTTCTTCATTTCTTATTAGTTACTTTGTTTTGACTCGAGGTATGTTTATTTTGAATAGCCTTTTGGGAAATGGTGAGAATACTTCCAACAGTCCAACTTATGACTTCTTCAAGACCAGCCTTTTAGGGTATATGAAACGCCATAAACTCAATAACTTCTATCTTCTTAATCTTAGACGATGGGTTAGGCTGAATTGGATATTCATAAACTAACTCACCTGTCTTTATTCTTCTGAATGAGTCTCTTCTTCCTTAAACATTTAACGAGTCTTTTCTTTCTTAAGCAATTTTTTTGTCTCTTCTCAAGGGATTCCAGCTTGGGAGTGGAGCTTTTTCAAGGTTCTAACTAGAAAGAGATTCTCAAGTTGCACTCTCAAAAATAGATTAATGGTCCATCTTGAGAACGGACTATGGCGGAGCCAGAGCAGGTGAACGAGACGCTAGAACAGAGAGTTAGAGGAAATGTAGAATGTATCTTATTATTGAGATGAGTAACCAGTACATATTTATAGAAAACTAATACACGTATAAAGCCTAGAGGGTATGGTCACGGTGACGTGTCCGGTTCATTAACAACCTCCCTCAAATTAATCATTCGGGGAGCGAATGGTTAATTTGGACCTAAGCATCTGAAACCGGTTGATCGGAAGTGTTTTGGTGAGGATGTCGGCGATCTGATCGGTGGAGCAGATATGATCAATGTTGATATTGCCCTGTTGAATGTGTCCGCTGATAAAGTGATAGTCGATTTCAATGTGTTTGGTCCTTGCATGAAAAACAGGATTGTTTGCAAGTGCTATGGCGGAGGTGTTGTCACAGTGAATCGTTGTAGGTGCGGTTTGCGGAATGCCTAGCTCAGTTGCTAGCCTGCGAATCCACAGGACGTCAGAGGTTGTGGAGGATAAGGACCTGTACTCCACTTCGGTAGATGAGCGTGCCACGGTATTTTGCTTCTTGACAGACCAAGAGATGAGGTTCGGACCTAGAAATGTGCAGAAGCCTGATACCGATTTCCGGTCATCGGGGTTGGCTGCCCAGTCGGCGTTAGTGTAACATTGGAGACGAAGTGGCCTGGCTGTGAGCGGGAGACCGAAGGCGAGCGTTCCTTTGACATACCGTAATAGACGCTTGAGGGCTTGAAAGTCACAATTGCGAGGTAGGTGCATGTGTTGACAAATAGAGTTTGTTGCAAATGCTATGTTCGGCCTGGTGATGGATAGGTACTGTAGGGAGCCAGCGAGTTTGCGAAAGAATTGAGGATCTGGGTATGGTTGTTCGTCTGGATGTGTGGGCTGTCGCGTGGGCATAGGAGTCGTGGATGGCTTGCATTCGGAGAAACCTGCAAGATGAAGAAAATCTTTTGCATAGTGTGATTGAGTCAAGAAGTATCCAGAGGTAGTTTTAATGACCTGAATGCCGAGAAAGAGGGATATGTCGCCGAGCTGTTTGAGGCTGAATTCTGATTGGAGACGTTGCAATATGACTTGTATTTTGCTGGAGTTGTTACCTGTGATTAATATGTCGTCTACGTAAATAAGAATGAAGAGATGTATGTCGTCGTGGTTGAAGAGGAGTAGAGACGGGTCAGCTTTGCTAAACATGAATCCGAGCGTGTGCAGGAATGTTGTAAGTTTGTGAAACCATTGTTGCGGCGATTGCTTCAGACCGTAAATAGATTTCTGGAGTTTGCAGGCATGATGTGGGTGCTGAGTATCCTCGAAGCCTCGTGGTTGTTTCATGTAAACTTCATCGTGTAGATCGCCGTGAAGAAATGCATTTGAAACGTCGAGTTGAGTGATCGGCCAGTTGTAATTGAGAGCGATAGTGAGGAGCATTCGGATTGTGACCATTTTGGCGACCGGGCTAAATATCTCGGTGAAGTTGACCCCGAACTCCTGAGAGCAGCCTTGTGCAACGAGGCGAGCTTTATAACATTCGACTTGGCCATTCAGAAGAAGCTTTTTCTTAAACGTCCATTTACTGCCTAGAATGGGCTTGTCGGAGGGAGCTGGAACAAGCTTCCAGGTGCCTTGTTTTTGCAAGGCTAGGAATTCGGTGGACATGGCCGAGCGCCAGTGAGCATGTTTTGAAGCAGCATTGTAGGAGGTGGGTGTGGAGCTCTCAGAATGAACTACGGATAAATCAAAGATTGGTTTGGGCTTGGAGATTCCCGAGCGTAAGCGAGTTTGCATGGAGTGGCGAGGTGGAGGGATATGTTGCGCAGAACTGGAGTTAGTGTGAGCTAAGACAGAGAGTCTGGATGCTTGGTTGTCAGCGGAATTGGATGAAGCGTTCGCTGAAGAGTCAGTTTGAGTAGTGGAAGAGAGCCTGTTGCACGGAGAAATGGTAGATGAGGGAACCAGAAGAAGAGGTGAGTAAGTCTCGACGTTGGTTGATGTGGGAGGATGGGAAGGAGTGGATGAGTAAGGAAAGATGTGTTCGTAGAACACGACATGGCGAGAGATGTACACACGATTTTGTTGAACGTGAAGACATCTGTAGCCTTTGTGCTGAGTTGAATATCCCAGAAAGATGCATGCCTGCGACCGGGGGGATAGTTTGTTGGGGGCGTAAGGTCGCGTCCACGGAAAGCATAGGCATCCGAAGGTCCGAAGATGATTGTATGACGCCGGCTTGCCATGTAAGAGAAAATAAGGTGTTTGATTTCTGACAGCGGTTGAGGGAAGACGATTAATGAGATAGTTCGCAGTGGATATGGCTTCCGCCTAGAAGGAGTTGGGAAGGTTAGCTGCGTGAAGGAGAGTACGAGTGAGGTCTAAGAGATGACGGTGATTCCGTTCGGCGGTGCCATTCTGTTCCGGCGTATGAGGGCAGCTGGTTTGGTGAATTATGCCATGCTGAGTTAAGTATGTGCGAAAGGCGGTGCTAGTGAATTCACCGCCACCATCGGACCGAAAAATCTGAATTTTGGCATTAAAATTGTTGGTTATAAGATTACAGAATTGTTGAAATTTAGCTAATACTTCATCTTTGGATTGAATTAAGTACAGCCACGTAAAACGAGTCAAGTCGTCTATGAATATCACGTAATCGCAAAAACCATTTAGAGATAGCGAAGGTGCCGGACCCCATACGTCCGAATGGACAAGCTGGAAGGGCTTATTACAGACCGAGAGACTACTAGAGAAAGGTTGTTTATGACTCTTGGAGACATTACAAGAAATACAAACATCAGTAAGAGGACCGGAGGCAATTTCCGGGATTAATTTGGCCAACGTTTGAAGCTTGCGGTTGTGAGGATGACCGAGGTGAGCGTGCCAGGGAAGCTTGGAAAGCCTGACAGTCGTGAGCGCAGTATCTTTAGGTTTGGAAGGGGCCTTGATGTGATACAGCCTATTGCGTTTGGGACCGTGGAGAAGCACATGGTTGTCCTGAAGATCCTTTATAACAAATTCGTTAGCGGTAAAAGAGATTGAAATATTATTGTCAGATGTTAAACTAGAGACAGATAGGAGATTATGTGAGAGCGAAGGAACGTGTAGAATTTTTCGAAGATGAAGCTTACTGTTAGACTCGGGTAAGGGCAGGCTTGCTGCTTTTTGCTATGGATACCGAGTCGAAACCGTTGTAAGGAGTTGATTGAGAGATGTTTACTGCGTCGGCGGTCAAGTGAGACGAAGCTCCAGAGTCCAAGATCCAGTCATTGGTTGCGGCGTATTGTTGTTGAGCCGTGAGAGCTCTTGGATTTGTTGGGGGTGCATAGCTTAGGTTACAGCGGTGCCAGCAATTAATCGTGGAATGGCCAGATTTACCACAAATTTGACAGGAGGGACTCGGATTCGGGTTTCTTGCTGATGAACGAGAGTCGGCGGAGGGTTGGTTTCGTTCGGAGATCTGTTGACTGGGAGAGGAGCGACCGCAAAATTTACTGGATTTGCCGCGGTAATTGGTGGATCGGTTGGTGAACAAGGTCAGAGACTCCGAGTGCTGGCTTTCTTGAAGATGTTGATGGTGAAGGTTGATTTCCTCGCTACTGAGCAGAGAGTATAGGTCATCAAGATTTATGGGTTGAAGAGAGGTTCTGATAGCAGTTTTGAATGGATTGTAAGCCGTAGGCAGCCCGTTAAGGATGTAAAGGACAATATCCTCTGTGTCGACTGTAGATCCCGCCGCTGCGATGTTGTCGACGATCATCTTGATTTGATCAAGATATTATTGCATTGTCCGATCTTTCATCTGAATTTGATGAAGCTCGTTCTTGAGCTGTATGACGCGGGAGCGATTTGTGGGTTGGAGACGACGCTCAAGAGTGAGCCAAACCTCGTGGGAGGTATGAAGAGTGATTACATAAGGAAGGATCGAAGGTGATATCGTGGAGAGCAGAGCTGACACAAGATTGCGATCTATAAGTTTCCACCGGTTATGGTCGATTGCGGCAGATTCCGGCGGGCATATGGCCTGACCAGTTAGATGTTCACCATATCCGTTAGCGGAGAAGTGTTGATGGAGTTGTAGCCTCCAAATAGCATAGTTCTCGGATGTGAGCAAGGTCGGAACCAGGTTCTTGATGTTGGAGATGAGAAATTTGAGGTGGGAGGGAATGAGCAGCTCGGTTTCTTGAGTAGAAACATTAGATGCTATGCGGCGAGAGCCGACCGAGTCTTGTTCGCCCATGAGAGATCAAGGAAGAAAGGAAGAAAGAAACGCTGTGGAGCTTTGTAGCTCTGATACCATGAGAATGGACTATGGTGGAGCCAGAGCAGGTGAACGAGACGCTAGAACAGAGAGTTAGAGGAAATGTAGAATGTATCTTATTATTGAGATGAGTAACCAGTACATATTTATAGAAAACTAATACACGTATAAAGCCTAGAGGGTACGGTCACGGTGACGTGTCCGGTTCATTAACACATCTTACTCGTTATTCTCACAGATAAAGGATGAAAGTAATTGTAATCACCCATGACTTGGGAATGATTTGTGTAGGTACCAAGCTAGGTCTTTGTAGCAGCACAAAATTCATCTTCCTTCACCATACTAGTGAGCTCTCCAGGATTCAGGACAAGCATAGTGAAGCCTTCTTTGATCTCACATTCCCTTATCAACGATCGGTTGGTGAACAAGGCCAGAGACTCCGAGTGCTGGCTTTCTTGAAGATGTTGATGGTGAAGGTTGATTTCCTCGCTACTGAGTAGAGAGTATATGTCATCAAGATTTATGGGTTGAAGAGAGGTTCTGATAGCAGTTTTGAATGGATTGTAAGCTGTAGGCAGCCCGTTAAGGATGTAAAGGACAATATCCTCTGTGTCGACTGTAGATCCCGCCGCTGCGATGTTGTCGACGATCATCTTGATTTGATCAAGATATTATTGCATTGTCCGATCTTTCATCTGAATTTGATGAAGCTCGTTCTTGAGCTGTATGACGCGGGAGCGATTTGTGGGTTGGAGACGACGCTCAAGAGTGAGCCAAACCTCGTGGGAGGTATGAAGAGTGATTACATAAGGAAGGATCGAAGGTGATATCGTGGAGAGCAGAGCTGACACAAGATTGCGATCTATAAGTTTCCACCGGTTATGGTCGATTGCGGCAGATTCCGGCGGGCATATGGCCTGACCAGTTAGATGTTCACCATATCCGTTAGCGGAGAAGTGTTGATGGAGTTGTAGCCTCCAAATAGCATAGTTCTCGGATGTGAGCAAGGTCGGAACCAGGTTCTTGATGTTGGAGATGAGAAATTTGAGGTGGGAGGGAATGAGTAGCTCGGTTTCTTGAGTAGAAACATTAGATGCTATGCGGCGAGAGCCGACCGAGTCTTGTTCGCCCATGAGAGATCAAGGAAGAAAGGAAGAAAGAAACGCTGTGGAGCTTTGTAGCTCTGATACCATGAGAATGGACTATGGTGGAGCCAGAGCAGGTGAACGAGACGCTAGAACAGAGAGTTAGAGGAAATGTAGAATGTATCTTATTATTGAGATGAGTAACCAGTACATATTTATAGAAAACTAATACACGTATAAAGCCTAGAGGGTACGGTCACGGTGACGTGTCCGGTTCATTAACACATCTTACTCGTTATTCTCACAGATAAAGGATGAAAGTAATTGTAATCACCCATGACTTGGGAATGATTTGTGTAGGTACCAAGCTAGGTCTTTGTAGCAGCACAAAATTCATCTTCCTTCACCATACTAGTGAGCTCTCCAGGATTCAGGACAAGCATAGTGAAGCCTTCTTTGATCTCACATTCCCTTATCAACGATCGGTTGGTGAACAAGGCCAGAGACTCCGAGTGCTGGCTTTCTTGAAGATGTTGATGGTGAAGGTTGATTTCCTCGCTACTGAGTAGAGAGTATAGGTCATCAAGATTTATGGGTTGAAGAGAGGTTCTGATAGCAGTTTTGAATGGATTGTAAGCCGTAGGCAGCCCGTTAAGGATGTAAAGGACAATATCCTCTGTGTCGACTGTAGATCCCGCCGCTGCGATGTTGTCGACGATCATCTTGATTTGATCAAGATATTATTGCATTGTCCGATCTTTCATCTGAATTTGATGAAGCTCGTTCTTGAGCTGTATGACGCGGGAGCGATTTGTGGGTTGGAGACGACGCTCAAGAGTGAGCCAAACCTCGTGGGAGGTATGAAGAGTGATTACATAAGGAAGGATCGAAGGTGATATCGTGGAGAGCAGAGCTGACACAAGATTGCGATCTATAAGTTTCCACCGGTTATGGTCGATTGCGGCAGATTCCGGCGGGCATATGGCCTGACCAGTTAGATGTTCACCATATCCGTTAGCGGAGAAGTGTTGATGGAGTTGTAGCCTCCAAATAGCATAGTTCTCGGATGTGAGCAAGGTCGGAACCAGGTTCTTGATGTTGGAGATGAGAAATTTGAGGTGGGAGGGAATGAGCAGCTCGGTTTCTTGAGTAGAAACATTAGATGCTGTGCGGCGAGAGCCGACCGAGTCTTGTTCGCCCATGAGAGATCAAGGAAGAAAGGAAGAAAGAAACGCTGTGGAGCTTTGTAGCTCTGATACCATGAGAACGGACTATGGTGGAGCCAGAGCAGGTGAACGAGACGCTAGAACAGAGAGTTAGAGGAAATGTAGAATGTATCTTATTATTGAGATGAGTAACCAGTACATATTTATAGAAAACTAATACACGTATAAAGCCTAGAGGGTACGGTCACGGTGACGTGTCCGGTTCATTAACACATCTTACTCGTTATTCTCACAGATAAAGGATGAAAGTAATTGTAATCACCCATGACTTGGGAATGATTTGTGTAGGTACCAAGCTAGGTCTTTGTAGCAGCACAAATATCATCTTCCTTCACCATACTAGTGAGCTCTCCAGGATTCAGGACTAGCATAGTGAAGCCTTCTTTGATCTCACATTCCCTTATCAACGATCGGTTGGTGAACAAGGCCAGAGACTCCGAGTGCTGGCTTTCTTGAAGATGTTGATGGTGAAGGTTGATTTCCTCGCTACTGAGCAGAGAGTATAGGTCATCAAGATTTATGGGTTGAAGAGAGGTTCTGATAGCAGTTTTGAATGGATTGTAAGCCGTAGGCAGCCCGTTAAGGATGTAAAGGACAATATCCTCTGTGTCGACTGTAGATCCTGCCGCTGCGATGTTGTCGACGATCATCTTGATTTGATCAAGATATTATTGCATTGTCCGATCTTTCATCTGAATTTGATGAAGCTCGTTCTTGAGCTGTATGACGCGGGAGCGATTTGTGGGTTGGAGACGACGCTCAAGAGTGAGCCAAACCTCGTGGGAGGTATGAAGAGTGATTACATAAGGAAGGATCGAAGGTGATATCGTGGAGAGCAGAGCTGACACAAGATTGCGATCTATAAGTTTCCACCGGTTATGGTCGATTGCGGCAGATTCCGGCGGGCATATGGCCTGACCAGTTAGATGTTCACCATATCCGTTGGCGGAGAAGTGTTGATGGAGTTGTAGCCTCCAAATAGCATAGTTCTCGGATGTGAGCAAGGTCGGAACCAGGTTCTTGATGTTGGAGATGAGAAATTTGAGGTGGGAGGGAATGAGCAGCTCGGTTTCTTGAGTAGAAACATTAGATGCTGTGCGGCGAGAGCCGACCGAGTCTTGTTCGCCCATGAGAGATCAAGGAAGAAAGGAAGAAAGAAACGCTGTGGAGCTTTGTAGCTCTGATACCATGAGAACGGACTATGGTGGAGCCAGAGCAGGTGAACGAGACGCTAGAATAGAGAGTTAGAGGAAATTAGAATGTATCTTATTATTGAGATGAGTAACCAGTACATATTTATAGAAAACTAATACACGTATAAAGCCTAGAGGGTACGGTCATGGTGACGTGTCCGGTTCATTAACACATCTTACTCGTTATTCTCACAGATAAAGGATGAAAGTAATTGTAATCACCCATGACTTGGGAATGATTTGTGTAGGTACCAAGCTAGGTCTTTGTAGCAGCACAAAATTCATCTTCCTTCACCATACTAGTGAGCTCGCCAGGATTCAGGACTAGCATAGTGAAGCCTTCTTTGATCACACATTCCCTTATCAATGATTTAGCATTAGACTCATAAACTAGTGTGGTAAACTCACAACTTGATGCTAGAAGTTTGTCAGCACAAGGACTGAATTTGACATCATTCCAAAGCATGGAAGAGTTCTTAGAGGAAGATGAAGGAGAACAGGAAATTTTGGGAAGGGATTGCTTGTGGGTTTTTTATAAGAATAAGTGCAGGATTCAAAGTGTCACACCATCATCTTGCCAAAGTTAAATCATCAAAAGTCAAATCACTAGATTCTAATCATTTATATGAGATTAAAAATGATAATCTAAGTCACATTATCAAGCAAAATCACATCACAAACAAAATGAAAAAATCTATCGAATAAAAAATTTGATACAATTAGAATCAAATTACAGCTTCATTTAAGCACAGGCAGTCCTAGTTGCTGACACATTCGCAAACTCGAAAACGAGTGAAGAAGTTGCCCCTGTTAACAAGACTTGCACCACTAAGACAGAAATCGCTTCTATGAAGAGTAAGCCTCAAAGAATAAAATGTTAAGTTATAAATTCGGCAAATCCTACAAACTGATCTACATGAGAAGAGCTAGCATTACTCCACAGTAGAAGGATTTTTCCCTTTAAATTATTTAACTTTGTTCTAATATCACCAGAGACTTCAGCGAAAATGACATCAAAGCGATTTGCTAAAATTGTAGGCCTCTTTAAGGCTTCGTTTGGGACAGCTTTCTTACTGCTTTATGAATCAGCTTTTTAGTACAAAATTTTCAAATTAAAATTGTAATAAGAAACTGTTTCATAAACAATAAAAAAATTGTCCCAAACGGAGTTTAAATTTTCAAGATAGAATTCTCTTGGCCCAAAAAAATTGGATTTTGATAATCTTCTAGTCCATCTTCAACTTCTAATACTAGAACTCAAACTATAAGGTGACTACAATATTCTTCGAAGCCTCAAAATCCAAAGCTAGAATTGTTGCATTCTTAGTGCCCTGAGGGGTTGAAATTGATAATTCTGCGATTATCTCTGCCACAACTTATTTTTTTAGGACTGGCACTTATTATAGGATGAGCTGACGAATTCGTTACTTGCTCGTCCTCATTAAGTTGATCTGATGCAACAGGAATGTCATCAAAAACCTTCTTTCTTTTGAGAAATTCACTCACGGTAGGAACTTCAGCTGCAACCTCTTTGCTCTTACTCTCATCAACTTCTTCCTTCAATCTATTTAGGTGAGGAGAAGCCAATTCTTTCAGATTTTTCTCTGCTCTCTCTTTATTTCTCTGCACTAACATCATATCAATATTATTCCTTGAGAACTTAATGCGATCCTTGGATTGAGAGGGAGGAGAAAAACAAGGGAAGCTGGAGCTAAAGGATTTTAGGGAGGGAGTTGGGAGAATTCATTTCCATGAAATTTTGAGAAAAGTGTCAAATCACAATGATTGAATTGTTCAGTCAACAAGATTGAATTTTTTATTCATTTTCTTGTTCATTTCACAGTTATATTTCAATGATACACAAAAATAATGAAATTAAATATATACATAAATATTTCTAACACAGGCGATGATGGATTAGTTTTGAACAAACTTAGTCGAGTCATGAACGAGATCAAAAACTTAACTTGCCAAAGATTAACAAGAGCTCATCATACTCATAGAGGACTTGTTGGGACCCTTGCGGACTTACTAAAGTCATGACGAATTCACCAAAGACTCATCAACATACTTAGAGACTGGTGTAGATGCACTCATCATTGGTCAACTTAGACTTCGTTTGGGACGGCTTTCTTCTTGCTTCTTAAAGTAAATTTTTAATAAAAAAATAAAAAAAATTTATACTAATAAACTGCTTTAAAAAACAACAAAAAAGTCATCCCAACGAAGCCTTAGACTCGCCCCAATTTATAGGAGCACTTGCCTTTGTATGAAAGATCATTATCCCCAGCTTGAGGGGGGACTCACCTGATCGTCAGCAAAAACTTGTCTGCATCTACCCCAAACCAAGTATTGCACAAGTCAATATTTCCTTTTTAAAGATTCGCAATCTCGCCTACTCAATCAACGACTCCTAATCACTCGTCCTAAGGAGCTATCCACATGTACTCACTAGAGTTATGACAATTATTTTGACATGTGCCTTTTAGAGTTTTATTCACATAATCATCATACTTACCTCTATTTTTTTATATAGGTCCATATATAGCCTTTCTTGTAGCGCCCAAAAATCTATGAAATAGTAATATGAGTATTTTTTACTAATTTGTTATTTTATAAATATTATATTATTTATACACTCTCAAATAACTTTAAAAATTTACAATATAAATAAATTATTTTGTTTAAATAAATATGTAATATTTTAAATAACTAATAATCATAATATATATAATTATAATTGATTCGCATATAAATAATGTTTCAAATTTAATAGTGATAAATTTGTATAAAATATTTATTTATTTAATTTAATAGAAATACAATTAATATGAATTAGTCACATTTTATGGGGTACTCGACTAAGGCTACCAGAACTTTATAATCTATAAAACTAAAATAATGAAAATTTAAAAATAATTACGATCTAAATATTTAAATGAGTACGAATAAAGTTTTATTTGTGACGATTTTATTACTGCTTCTTAAAACAATTTTTTAGTATAAAAATTTCACTTCTTAAATCACTATATAATAATTCTTCTTCAAAATATTGTAATGGACGATGGTAAAAAATCTGTTACTCATCTTTTTTGGAATTTATCCTTCTACTTACAAGAAGGATGATGTAGAGGTAAAAATTATTGATGATAATCAAATAAGCTTATCTTATCATCATCTTCCAATATGATTATATGAATGCTTTTCTCAGCTCTATGTAGTATAAGCATATTGATGTTTTTATATGTACTCCATCAAGATAACTTTTCATATGTTGGAAAATTTTTGATGGTACATTTTACATTGACTCTTATTGGAAAGTTCTACTTCTTTTGCTTATCATGACTAAGCACTCTATAATTATGTAGTTCTTTTAACCCATCAATCATTGGTCTTTAAAAAACATAAGATATCTTTAGTAATTTTTTTTGTCTAAAAATAAGTAATGATAAGGGTCCTAACGACAACATTAAAAATGGAGTAATCCATTTGTACCATGGAGACCGTGACAACGCCACGTACTTAAGCATATCAAAGAAAATTTTGATTTTAGCAATACTTTTAACTACTTGGTGCTCTTATTAGTATATTTAACCGCTTGAAGTTTGGTAGTAAAACCCATTGTAATCTGGGTAGTTAGTCCGGGATACTTCTATTAGTTAGATAAACAAAATCTGTAGCGCTATTCAGTTAACTTATAGCTAAACGTTATATTTCTTTTACCGCATAAAATATTGAACAAAACAGTCTTAACACCAGATGTTGTCCTATGGCTTCATCCTCGACGAATCCATCGTCGATTCTCCAAAAGGGGCATGCACCCTCTTTTAAAGATATTAAAAATGCAGAATTAATTGAATACCCTCTAAACGAAGAGGATCTGAACAAATGGTTATTACCCAAGGTAGATAAAACTCTAATCTACCAAATAGGTACCTTTGATTTCAAAGAAAAAATCTACCATTAAAATGGTAGAACAATCAATAACAATTGACTCAACTGAAAGGACAATCCCGTTACTTTGCTACGATGACCTTAGATCATATATACAAGACTACAAGTATTTGCATATAGGTCTAATACAAATCGCTTTTAAACCACTAACACTTCGTGGATTAAATGCTTCTATCCTTACCTGTTTAAGAGATGGTCGTTACCAAAATTGGGCACAATCTTTAATGGGAGTCATGGAAACAAGTCTATACCATGGTCCGGTTTATTTTAACACCTTTCCAAATTTAAGCCTTTCCCTAAGTGATGTTAATCTATTTGAAGCCCTTAAGCTTCATTTACAACTCCATGGATATAATTTTCTTCCAGGATCTGAAACTATAGCATTAGTTTATAGGATCCATTTCAAAATTATGAATACCTTAAGTCCTAAAGTTAAAAAAACTGTTCAACCAAATATTAGAACAACTTTAATTGAGACAAACTTGTTAGCCTCAAACATAGCTACCAATAGGGTTATCAGATGGAACGAAATCACATTTCCAAATCAGTGGACATTGCCAAAAGTTATCATACCACAACCAACCATAAATCAAGATATAGAATAAATAATTCAAACTTCCGATGGTGATTTTGAAGTAAGATTCAACCCAAGGAGATCCATTCATATCCCCTATATTTCTATTCCTTTTACTTCAAGAGAAGAAATTAGAACATCAAAATCTGATGATTCAGAAATATCAACAAGTCAAAGCTTAGTTCTTAATAGAAATAGGATATTACATCCTGTTAGGGGAAGTCAAGATTTTCGTTCCCCTACTCCTTCTGAAATGCAGTTTTAATGTACGGTCCAAACACCAAATTAAGAGCGACCGTTATCCGTCACTATATGATGCCAAAATTCTAACCCTTTCGAAATTGGTATCGTAAAGTGCTCTTAGAAGAAGAACGTATTACTTATTCAGATCAATATTTTCTTGATCTAGAAATTTTAAACAAAAAAGGAAAAGCTACTATTCCATTTACAAACTGGTTTATCAATCAAATTGCCACTAACATCCAAATGCTTAGTCAAAAGGATCCCATTACAAAACCAGAAATTGTCATGGCTCCTTTTAGCACTATCTCCTCTGATCCCCAAGCCATCAGAGAATTTGGTATAATAATAAAACAACTTAATTATACCAATAATACCTTGCAAATCATTACTTCTCATCTAGAAAACATTGATAAAAAATTGGATGACCTAAAAACCAAAATTGACTTGAAATAGAGTCAAGATCCTTCTACTTCCTCGGTATCAAAAATGGTTATAACAAAACCAGCCATAAAACTGCCACTTCCAGTCAAAATGAAGCTAAATGAAGATTTAAATATCTCGGAGGTCATCAAACAAATTAAATCTCAAAAAATTACCACCCTAGAAGGAGATAATATTTTTACCTCGGATAGCAATTCTAGCAATTCAGAAAGTGATCTGGACATTGCAAACCTAGAAGAACAATTTCAACAAATGGGAGAAGATACCCCTTTGAACTTAAATAAACAAAAGTATCCTAAAAAAGCTTTAGGAAAATATTATTATCAAAGACCAACCCCATCTGATCTCTTATATGAAGAAGATCTCAATGAACAAATTTCTTATGACCCTCGACAATTATACGAATGGAATTTTGACGGTCTATCAGACTATCAAATTCACAAAATCGTTCTTGAGCTAATCTATTAAGAAGATGTTCCATTCATATTGACCGAATAGAATGGTGAATGCTATTTTATAACGGTCTTTTTCTTGTATTTGGATTTGCCAATATCCAGATTTTAAATCAAATTTAGAAAATAGATTGGCTTGAGCTAATCTATTAAGAAGATCTCGTTTATTTGGAATGGGATGTTTTATCCATTTAAGAACATTGTTCAGTGGTTTATAGTTGATTACCAAACGAGGTTTACCTCTTTCCTTTTCTGTTGCGTTCATGACATAAAATGTCGTACAGCTCCAAGGTGAGCTAGATTTTCTAATGATTTATTTTTGGAGTAAATCGTTTATTTCTTGATAACATAGTTCTAGATATTCTTTATTCATTTGTGAAGGTCGAGAATTAGTCGGAATATTTTTCTCATCAAATCCGTTAATATAAGGAAGACTAACGCAATGAGTCTTACGATTCCAAAAACTTATAGGATTATCTCCACATATTTGTTGTCTGATTTCTTTATCCAAATTAGAGATTTTAGTCTGGATTACTTTTTGTTGGAGTTTATGCGTAAGATCTTTAGTTTGAATTTCTTTAGTTAAGAAATTTATATGTATTTATTTTCCTTTAAATTTGTTCATTTCATTTAATATGATTTCTCTGGGATCCGTATTAAAATTAAATTTGATTGGTGGATCGCGACAATAAGAAATAATACCCTTTTGGTCGGTCGAGATAGGCATAATGCTATGTAGAAAGGGAGTTCCTAATATAATATGTTGAGATAAATTTTTTACTAATAAAAAGGGAGTTTTAATACAGTAGTCATCTTGACAAACTGCTACTTGGGATAATTTATAATTAATTTCCGTAGAATTACCACTTGCTGAGGTGAGCTTTTGAGTGGTTTTTTCAAAATATTTTGAAGGCACCAATCCTTCTTGAAGACAATTCATATCTGCTCCACTATCTACTAACGCTGTTAGATTTGGAAGTACATGAGAATGCCCTATAACTAATGTTATAGAAATATATCATTTATGGATGATGGCCTTTTGTAAGGAGTTGATAAGAGTGTTATTAGCTGATGTTTGCGGATCTAGACTTACTTTTGGTTCAAGATCAGGTTGATCTAATAACTGTTCTAATTCTAAATGAGTTACTCTATTAAAAAGTTGATTTTGTTCCAGTTTTAAAGCTTGTAATTCAAGCTTTAATGTTTTAAGCTCGGTTTTTAACTCATTAAGGGAAGTTGGGATAACTTCGCATTCTTTTTCTTTGAGTTTAAACCTATCTAAGACTTCTTTCATTGAATAATTTGGAAATTTATAAGTTCTCTGAAGAGGCATTTCTTCAGATGGTCCTAATAATTTTACTATTTGATCTCTGGTTTTAGGATCTTGGACTTGGCCTAGTAGTTGAATCATTTAGATTTTTTGTTCATCAGTAAGAACAAATAATCCTGATTTCTCTACTATGGACTTATAATAGTCACTGCAGGTGCAATTAGTGCAGCAGGGAGCATCTTCAGAGTCAGTGTCTGATCTTCTATGTCAACTAGCAATTCTAAATCTGAGTTTGACATGTCTGAGTGAAGTAAAATCTGTATCAATAAATCTTTAGTCTCGTTATCGAGTTTTAACTCGTTGATTTTCTTTTTCATGGGACATTTATTAGAATAAAGTTCGATTTTTTCACATTTAAAACATTTGATTGGCTTTTCAGAAGCTTGAGGCCTATCTTTGTGATGTTTTAGAATTTTTTTATTTTTAAATTTCCTTTTATGAAATTTATCTTTCAATGATTTTTCTTGATATAGTTTTGTTTTCTGTTTAGCAGATTGTCGTTCCCTTTTAGTTAAAGGTCATGGACAAGCAAATTGTTCGCAAATTGCCCCTAATTATTTTCTATCAGAAATACGATCTTTTTTGAGTTGTTGATTCATCCGTATGTCATTACATAGGGTAATGCCAACTTTAATGCATTCACTTATTATACGTCCATACGTATATTGTTCAAATTGTAATTGTCCATTGGAATTTCTTAATTTTTCTTTTACCTTTGTAGCAAAGGTTGCTGGTAATCCTTCTAAGAATTTTTCTTTCAAGTAATTAGAACTGGCTTCTAAAAGGTTCATAACTCTTGTCATAAAAATATCTTTATACCAGCAAAAATATGATAAAGATGGACATTTTAGTTTTTGTAATAAAGAACGCATCTGCTCTCTATTATCTGTCATGTATCCTAAGAAATGTTCTAGGATATTATGAATAAGCATATAAACGGCTTCGTCATTAGGCTTGTCGGGATCTAAAAGATTTTTTTCACTTTGTAGATCATTTTTTTCAGCTTGGCTGAGATAATTATCCCACCAACCTTTAAGAATTCCCGTAAAACTATTAATGATAATTTGAACTACTTCTTAGGGATGATGTCCCTTACTTTGGGCAACTACTGAATAAATAAGCATTCAGTGAACGATTTTGTGAATTTGATAGTCTGATAAACCGTCAAAATTCCATTCGTATAATTGTCGAGGGCCGTAAAAAATTTGTTCATTGAGATCTTCTTCATATAAGAGATCAGATGGGGTTGGTCTTTGATAATAATATTTTCCTAAAGCTTTTTTTAGGAAACTTTAGTTTATTTAAGTTCAAAGGGGTATCTTCTTCCATTTGTTGAAATTGTTCTTCTAGGTTTGCAATGTCCAGATCACTTTCTGAATTGCTAGAATTACTATCCGAGATAGAAATATTATCTCCTTATAGGGTGGTAATTTTTTGAGATTTAATTTATTTGATGACCTCCGAGATATTTAAATCTTCATCTAGCTTCATTTTGACTGGAGGTGGCAGTTTTATGGCTGGTTTTGTTATAACCATTTTTGATACCGAGGAAGTAGAAGGATCTTGACTCTGTTTCAGGTCAATTTTGATTTTTAGGTGATCCAATTTTTTATCAATCTTTTTCTAGATGAGAAGTAATGATTTGCAAGGTATTATTAGTATAATTAAGTTGTTTTATTATTATACCAAATTCTCTGATAGCTTGGGGATCAGAGGAGATAGTGCTAAAAGGAGCCATGACAATTTTTGGTTTTGTAATGAGATCCTTTTGACTAAGCATTTAGATGTTAGTGGCAATTTGATTGATAAACTAGTTTGCAAATGAAATAGTAGCTTTTTCTTTTTTGTTTAAAGTTTCTAGATCAAGAAAATATTGATCTGAATAAGTAATACGTTCTTCTTCTGAGAACACTTTACGATACTAATTTCGAAAGGGTTCGAATTTTGGCATCATATAGTGACGGATAATCGTCGCTCTTAATTCGGTGTTTGGACCGTACATTAAAACTGCATTTCAGAAGGAGTAGGGGAACAAAAATCTTGACTTCCCCTAATAGGATGTAATATCCTATTTTTATTAAGAACTAAGCCTGGACTTGTTGATATTTCTGAATCATCAGATTTTGATGTTCTAATTTCTTCTCATGAAGTAGAAGGTATAGAAATACGGGGGATATGAATGGATGTCCTTAGGTTTAATCTTACTTCAACATCACCATCGAAAGTTTGAATTATTTGTTCTATGTCTTGATTTATGGTTGGTTGTGGTATGATAACTCGTGGCAATGTCCACTGATCTGGAAATGTGATTTCGTTCCATCTGATAACCCTATTGGTAGCTATGTTTGAAGCTAACAAGTTTGTCTCAATTAAAGTTGTTCTACTATTTGGTTGAACAACTTTTTTAACTTTAGGACTTAAGGTATTCATAATTTTGAAATGGATCCTATAGACTAATGCTATAATTTCAGATCCTGGAAAAAAATTATATCCATGGAGTTGTAAATGAAGCTTAAGAGCTTCAAATAGATTAACATCACTTAGGAAAAGGCTTAAATTTGAAAAGGTGTTAAAATAAATCGGACCATAGCATAGACTTGTTTCCATGACTCCCATTAAAGATTGTGCCCAGTTTAGGCAACGACCATCTCTTAAATAGGTAAGGATAGAAGCATTTAATCCACGAAGTATTAGTGGTTTAAAAGCGATTTGTATTAAACCTATATGCAAATACGTATAGTCTTGTATATATGATCTAAGGTCATCGTAGCAAAGTAACGGGATTGTCTTTTCAGTTGAGTCAATTGTTATTGACTGTTCTACCATTTTAATGGTAGATTTTTCTTTGAAATTAAAGGTACCTATTTGGTATATTAGAGTTTTATCTACCTTGGGTAACGACCATTTGTTCAGATCCTCTTCGTTTAGAGGGTATTCAATTAATTCTGCATTTTTAATATCTCTAAAAGAGGGTGCTTGCCCCTTTTGGAGAATCAACGATGGATTCGTCGAGGATGAAGCCATAGGACAACATCTGGTGTTAAGACTGTTTTGTTCAATATTTTATGCGGTAAAAGAAATATAACGTTTAGCTATAAGTTAACTAAATAGCGCTACAGATTTTATTTATCTAACTAATAGAAGTATCTCGGACTAACTACCCAGATCACAATGGGTTTTACTGCCAAACTTCAAGCGGTTAAATAGACTAATAAGAGCACCAAGCAGTTAAAAGTATTGCTAAAATCAAAATTTTCTTTGATATGCTTAAGTTAAGTACGTGGCGTTGTCACGGTCTCCATGTCACAAATGGATTACTCCATTTTTAATGGTGTGGTTAGGACCCTTAGCCCCCTAGGAGAGAGTTTCCAGCTCATATACCGAACTTGCTTATCAAACAAAGTTAAGAATATCTACGTATACACTGCCCCCACAAAAAATTGAACATAACAGGCTTAACAGCCAGAGAGGATTACTCCTCCATGGCTTTGATACCAAAACAATTTATTATAGAGAGTAAGTAAACAAACGACATAAATTTTTAGAAGTACTTACAAATTGAAAGCCAAACCAGTAGATTTTATTGCAACCAGAGAAGAGAAAGAGATTACAAGTTCTGCCTCTAAGGAGCAGCAAGCTCACACATATATAGCCAACTAAACTGACAGACTAAGAAAAGAAAAGATACATGATTCCCAATTCTAATAATTGGTGGGAAGTGGCCAACTATTAGTGAAAAAACAGCTCAAAAGGACTCCACTAACACTAACTTTATATAAAGTCTTCAGCTTCTTCGGTGAGTGGAGCTTTTTCGGGATGGTGGCTGGGTCCCGCTTCTTGCGTCTTGATGCTTTGGTGGTCCCAAGCATCTGGAATAGTATCATCGGATTGCTGGGAGGCGAGCTCATCGTCATCTGGAAATAATTGCATCATTTGATCTAGATAGACCTTTTGAAGTCGAGCCTTAATCTGCTCTGGAGATTCGTGTGGATATCTTTGTTTAAACATTTTTTGAATTTTGCTTAAAGAAAATTCTGCTGGAGATGGTTGTCAAAGATTTTTGACAAGGTTATTTTGAATAACTTTGTCGATCTGTTTTTTCTTATCGGCAATAATAATGGCAGACTACCATTTTACAGAGAAATTATGTATTAAGCATTTCAGATTTAGGGTGTCACAGTTGATCTCTGTATTCCATGTCCAAATCCATGGAATTTGTGCTTGGGCAAAAAAGAAAAATTCGCTCATGCCATCAACGAAATCCTCGGTCTTGATGGCCTAGAGATGGGGAGAAGATTCTACCCATTGATTGTAACTGACCTGAAGCTCAGGTGGTAAGATGGTAATGGTTGCACCTTTTAATTCCCACCATTTATAGAACCAATAGGGAATTGGTTGTTCTAATAAATCTGGATTAAGAATAAACATCCATGAATGTGACCGTGAAGGGTTGAGAATATAGAATGCCTTATGCATAGCTTGCACATATGTCCAATAATTAAAGGAATAAGATCTAGTTGTTCCATCAGCATTTGCTAGTTCACATCTTTGGATTTGAAAGGAGTTAATCCCCTATCTTTAGGATGAATAAGATTAAGAATATTTGCCCTACTGTAGGTGAAATTTCTTTTAGCAACGTAGTGATGCTTAACATCTATATATTGAAGATATAGAAGAATAGCTTCGTATGTATCTCGATCATACTTGGAATCTTGTAAAAAAGAATTTTGATTTAAATATTTTTGAAACAAAGTCCATGGAGACGTTGTCTCATAATCCTCAGAATTGAGGTTAATGATATGTTCAACTCCCAATTTAAGTACGGGTTCAAACATGTCTGATGTTTGATTGCTAATAGGTTGTTCCGTAGTTTGTGGAACATTGGTTGGAGTTTTACTTTTAATTTTAACTGAACCAGAGTCTTCTTGTGGATCATATAAATAAGTTTTAAGAGGAATTAATTTGGGCAAAGGAGGAAACTCTCCTCTACCATAGCCTGATTGGCCTCTACCTTGTTGGCTACGTCCTCTGCCTCGTGAGGTGCCACGCGGATGTGACCATCCTCTACCCCGTTGGGGTGTTGTGCTGGTGCGACCTTTAGGGGTGCACCACCCTTCTTGGTCCATTAAGCGGGCTTTCCTGCAAGATATTCACGTGTTAGAAAGTCAGGCAAAGAATTATTCTTTCCTCTTATAAATTCGATAGAGAAATCGAAGATAGCTAACTGGGCTTGCCAGGTTGTAAATATTTGTTTATATGCTAAATTTTTAACATCTTTTTCTAAAATATATTTTGCTAATGAGCAATCTATTCTAAGCAGAAAATGTGAGTTTAATATATCATCTTGAAATTTTGTAATAGATTTAACTATTGTTAACATTTCCTTTTTAATGGTAGAGTATTTTGTCTGAGTAGGATTCCAAAGCCCGAATATAAAACGAACTAATTCTTCTTTCTGGGAAGAGGGATTTTTCTGTTTCAGAATACCGCCATAGCCTAAATTAGAGGCATCGGTTTCAACTATTTTTGAGAAGGATGGGTGAGCTAAGTTTAGGCAAGGAAGGTTTTTGACATTTTATTTAATAATTCTAACTGCTTGGGTACAGGAGTCGTCCCAAGGAGATGCTGGCTAAATTTTTTATAAAATTCAAAAATAAAATTTAGAGCTCCTAAGAAGCGTTGTAACTGCTGTTTATCTAAAATTTTATCTGGAAACTTATCAGCAAAAGTAATGCTTCGTTGAATGGGTATGATGGTGTCATTTTGAATATTATGACCCAAAAATCTTATTGCTTGCTGTAATAGTTTAATTTTTGGTTCTAAAATGACTAAGCCATTTTGGATAGCTAGCCATTTAAATATTTTTAGATGTTTAAAATGTTCATCTAATGTTTTAGAAAATATTAAAACGTCATCAATGTATACAATGATATATTTTTCATATGGATTAAACATTTTATTCATAATATTCTGAAATTCAGAAGGAGCATTTTTTAAACCAAATTACATGACATTCCATTCATATTGACCGAATGGAACGGTGAATGCTATTTTATAACGGTCTTTTTCTTGTATTTGGATTTGCCAATATCTAGATTTTAAATCAAATTTAGAAAATAGATTGGCTTGAGCTAATCTATTAAGAAGATCTTGTTTATTCGGAATGGGATGTCTTATCCATTTAAGAACATTGTTCAGTGGTTTATAGTTGATTACCAAACGAGGTTTACCTCTTTCCTTTTCTGCTGCGTTCATGACATAAAATGCCGTACAGCTCCAAGGTGAGCTAGATTTTCTAATGATTTGTTTTTGGAGTAAATCGTTTATTTCTTGATAACATAGTTCTATATATTCTTTATTCATTTGTGAAGGTCGAGATTTAGTTGGAATATTTTTCTCATCAAATCCGTCAATATAAGGAAGACTAACGCAATGAGTCTTACGATTCCAAAAACTTATAGGATTATCTCCACATATTTGTTGTCTGATTTCTTTATCCAAATTAGAGATTTTAGTCTGAATTTCTTTTTGTTGGAGTTTATGCGTAAGATCTTTGGTTTGAATTTCTTTAGTTAAGAAATTTATATGTATTTGTTTTCCTTTAAATTTGTTCATTTCATTTAATATGATTTCTCTAGGATCCGTAATAAAATTAAATTTGATTGGTGGATCGCGACAATAAGAAATAATACCCTTTTGGTCGGTCGAGATAGGCATAATGCTATGTAGGAAGGGAGTTCCTAATATAATATGTTGAGATAAATTTTTTACTAATAAAAAGGGAGTTTTAATACAGTAGTCATCTTGACAAACTGCTACTTGGGATAATTTATAATTAATTTCCATAGAATTACCACTTGCTGAGGTGAGCTTTTGAGTGGTTTTTTCAAAATATTTTGAAGGCACCAATCCTTCTTGAATCCACTATCTACTAATGCTGTTAGATTTGGAAGTACATGAGAATGCCCTATAACCAATGTTATAGAAATATACCATTTATGGATGATGGCCTTTTGTAAGGAGTTGATAAGAGTGTTATTAGCTGATGTTTGCGGATCTTGACTTACTTTTGGTTCAAGATCAGGTTGATCTAATAACTGTTCTAATTCTAAATGAGTTACTCTATTAAAAAGTTAATTTTTTTCCAGTTTTAAAGCTTGTAATTCAAGCTTTAATGTTTTAAGCTCGGTTTTTAACTCATTAAGTGAAGTTGGGATAACTTCGCGTTCTTTTTCTTTGAGTTTAAACCTATCTAAGACTTCTTTCATTGAATAATTTGGAAATTTATAAGTTCTCTGAAGAGGCATTTCTTCAGATGGTCCTAATAATTTTACTATTTGATCTCTAGTTTTAGGATCTTGGACTTAGCCTAGTAGTTGAATCATTTGGATTTTTTGTTCATCAGTAAGAACAAATAATCCTGATTTTTCTACTATGGACTTATAATAGTCACTGCTGGTGCAATTAGTGCAGCAGCGAGCATCTTCAGAGTCAGTGTCTGATCTTCTATGTCAACTAGCAATTCTGAATCTGAGTTTGACATGTCTAAGTGAAGTAAAATCTGTATCAATAAATCTTTAGTCTCGTTATCGAGTTTTAACTCGTTGATTTTCTTTTTCATGGGATATTTATTAGAATAAAGTCCGATTTTTTCACATTTAAAACATTTGATTGGCTTTTCAGAAGCTTGAGGCCTATCTTTGTGATGTTTTAGAAATTTTTTATTTTTAAATTTCCTTTTATGAAATTTATCTTTCAATGGTTTTTCTTGATATAGTTTTGTTTTCTGTTTAGCAGATTGTCGTTCCCTTTTAGTTAAAGGTCATGGACAAGCAAATTGTTCGCAAATTGCCCCTAATTATTTTCTATCAGAAATACGGTGTTTTTTGAGTTGTTGATTCATCCGTATGTCATTACATAGGGTAATGCCAACTTTAATGCATTCACTTATTATGCATCCATACGTATATTATTCAAATTGTAATTGTCCATTGGAATTTCTTAATTTTTCTTTTACCTTTGTAGCAAAGGTTGCTGGTAATCCTTCTAAGAATTTTTCTTTCCAGTAATTAGAACTGGCTTCTAAAAGGTTCATAACTCTTGTCATAAAAATATCTTTATACCAGCAAAAATATGATAAAGATGGACATTTTAGTTTTTGTAATAAAGAACGCATCTGCTCTCTATTATCTGTCATGTATCCTAAGAAATGTTCTAGGATATTATGAATAAGCATATAAACGGCTTCGTCATTAGGCTTGTCGGGATCTAAAAGATTTTTTTCACTTTGTAGATTATTTTTTTCAGCTTGGCTGAGATAATTATCCCACCAACCTTTAAGAATTCCCGTAAAACTATTAATGATAATTTGAACTACTTCTTAGGGATGATGTCCCTTACTTTGGGCAACTACTGAATAAATAAGCATTCAGTGAACGATTTTGTGAATTTGATAGTCTGATAAACCGTCAAAATTCCATTCGTATAATTGTCGAGGGCCGTAAAAAATTTGTTCATTGAGATCTTCTTCATATAAGAGATCAGATGGGGTTGGTCTTTGATAATAATATTTTCCTAAAGCTTTTTTTAGGATACTTTAGTTTATTTAAGTTCAAAGGGGTATCTTTTTCCATTTGTTGAAATTGTTCTTCTAGGTTTGCAATGTCCAGATCACTTTCTGAATTGCTAGAATTACTATCCAAGGTAGAAATATTATCTCCTTATAGGTGGTAATTTTTTGAGATTTAATTTATTTGATGACCTCCGAGATATTTAAATCTTCATCTAGCTTCATTTTGACTGGAGGTGGCAGTTTTATGGCTGGTTTTGTTATAACCATTTTTGATACCGAGGAAGTAGAAGGATCTTGACTCTGTTTCAGGTCAATTTTGATTTTTAGGTGATCCAATTTTTTATCAATCTTTTCTAGATGAGAAGTAATGATTTGCAAGGTATTATTGGTATAATTAAGTTGTTTTATTATTATACCAAATTCTCTGATAGCTTGGGGATCAGAGGAGATAGTGCTAAAAGGAGCCATGACAATTTTTGGTTTTGTAATGAGATCCTTTTGACTAAGCATTTAGATGTTAGTGGCAATTTGATTGATAAACTAGTTTGCAAATGGAATAGTAGCTTTTTCTTTTTTGTTTAAAATTTCTAGATCAAGAAAATATTGATCTGAATAAATAATACGTTCTTCTTCTGAGAACACTTTACGATACTAATTTCGAAAGGGTTCGAATTTTGGCATCATATAGTGACGGATAATCATCGCTCTTAATTCGGTGTTTGGACCGTACATTAAAACTGCATTTCAGAAGGAGTAGGGGAACGAAAATCTTGACTTCCCCTAACAGGATGTAATATCCTATTTTTATTAAGAACTAAGCCTGGACTTGTTGATATTTCTGAATCATCAGATTTTAATGTTCTAATTTCTTCTCCTGAAGTAGAAGGTATAGAAATACAGGGGATATGAATGGATCTCCTTAGGTTGAATCTTACTTCAACATCACCATCGGAAGTTTGAATTATTTGTTCTATGTCTTGATTTATGGTTGGTTGTGGTATGATAACTCGTGGCAATGTCCACTGATCTGAAAATGTGATTTCGTTCCATCTGATAACCCTATTGGTAGTTATTTTTGAAGCTAGCAAGTTTGTCTCAATTAAAGTTGTTCTACTATTTGGTTGAACAGTTTTTTTAACTTTAGGACTTAAGGTATTCATAATTTTGAAATGGATCCTATAGACTAATGCTATAATTTCAGATCCTGGAAAAAAATTATATCCATGGAGTTGTAAATGAAGCTTAAGAGCTTCAAATAGATTAACATCACTTAGGAAAAGGCTTAAATTTGGAAAGGTGTTAAAATAAATCGGACCATAGCATAGACTTGTTTCCATGACTCCCATTAAAGATTGTGCCCAGTTTAGGCAACGACCATCTCTTAAACAGGTAAGGATAGAAGCATTTAATCCACGAAGTGTTAGTGGTTTAAAAGCGATTTGTATTAAACCTATATGCAAATACGTATAGTCTTGTATATATGATCTAAGGTCATCGTAGCAAAGTAACAGGATTGTCTTTTCAGTTGAGTCAATTGTTATTGACTGTTCTACCATTTTAATGGTAGATTTTTCTTTGAAATCAAAGGTACCTATTTGGTATATTAGAGTTTTATCTACCTTGGGTAACGACCATTTGTTCAGATCCTCTTCATTTAGAGGGTATTCAATTAATTCTGCATTTTTAATATCTCTAAAAGAGGGTGCTTGCCCCTTTTGGAGAATCAACGTTGGATTCATCGAGGATGAAGCCATAGGACAACATCTGGTGTTAAGACTGTTTTGTTCAATATTTTATGCGGTAAAAGAAATATAACGTTTAGCTATACGTTAACTAAATAGCGCTACAGATTTTATTTATCTAACTAATAGAAGTATCCCGGACTAACTACCCAGATCATAATGGGTTTTACTGCCAAACTTCAAGCGGTTAAATAGACTAATAAGAGCACCAAGCAGTTAAAAGTATTGCTAAAATCAAAATTTTCTTTGATATGCTTAAGTTAAGTACGTGGCGTAGTCACGGTCTCCATGGCACAAATGGATTACTCCATTTTTAATGGTGCCGTTAGGACCCTTAGCCCCCCAGGAGAGAGTTTCCAGCCCATATACCGAACTTGCTTATCAAACAAAGTTAAGAATATCTACGTATACACCGCCCCCACAAAAAATTGAACATAACAGGCTTAACAGCCAGAGAGGATTACTCCTCCATGGCTTTGATACCAAAATAATTTATTGTAGAGAGTAAGTAAACAAACGACGCAAATTTTTAGAAGTACTTACAAATTGAAAGCCAAACCAGTAGATTTTATTGCAACCAGAGAAGAGAAAGAGATTACAAGTTTTGCCTCTCAGGAGCAGCAAGCACACACATATATAGCCAACTAAACTGACAGACTAAAAAAAGAAAAGATACATGATTCCCAATTCTAATAATTGGTGGCAAGTGGCCAACTATTAGTGGAAAAACAGCTCAAAAGGACTCCACTAACACTAACTTTATATAAAGTCTTCGAATTCTTCGGTGAGTGGAGCTTTTTCGAGACGGTGACTGGGTCCTGCTTCTTGCGTCTTGATGCTTTGGTGGTCCCAAGCGTCTGGAATAGTATCATCGGATTGCTGGGAGGCGAGCTCATCGTCATCTGGAAATAATTGCATCATTTAATCTAGATAGACCTTTTGAAGTCGAGCCTTCATCTGCTCTGGAGATTCGTGTGGATATCTTTGTTTAAACATTTTTTGAATTTTGCTTAAAGAAAATTCTGCTGGAGATGGTTGTCGAAGATTTTTGACAAGGTTATTTTGAATAACTTTGTCGATCTATTTTTTCTTATCGGCAATAATAATGGCAGACCACCATTTTACAGAGAAATTATGTATTAAGCATTTCAGATTTAGGGTGTCACAGTTGATCTCAGTATTCCATGTCCAAATTCATAGAATTTGTGTCTGAGCAAAAAAGAAAAATTCGCTCATGCCATCAACAAAATTCTCGATCTTGATGGCCTGGAGATGGGGAGAAGATTCTACCCATTGATTGTAACTGACCTGAAGCTCAGGTGGTAAGATGGTAATGGTTGTACCTTTTAATTCTCACTATTTATAGAACTAATAGGGAATTGGTTGTTCTAATAAATCTGGATTAAGAATAAACATCCAGGAATGTGACCATGAAGGGTTGAGAATATAGAATGCCTTATGCATAGCCTGCACATATGTCCAATAATTAAAGGAACAAGATCTAATTATTCTATCAGCATTTGCTAGTTCACATCTTTGGATTTGAAAAGGAGTTAATCCCTAGTCTTTAGGATGAATAAGATTAAGAAATATTGGCCCTACTATAGGTGAAATATCTTTTAGCATCGTAGTGATGCTTAACATCTATACATTGAAGATGTAGAAGAATAGCTTCGTATGTATCTCGATCATACGTGGAATCTTGTAAAAAAGAATTTTGATTCAAGTATTTTTGAAACAAAGTCCATGGAGACGTTGTCTCATAATCTTTAGGATTGAGGTCAATGATATGTTTAACTCCTAATTTAAGTACGGGTTCAAACATGTCTGATGTTTGATTGCTAATAGGTTGTTCCGTAGTTTGTGGAAAATTGGTTGAAGTTTCAGTTTTAATTTTAACTGAACATTGTCTTCTTGTGGACTATATAAATAAGTTTTAAGAGGAATTAATTTGGGCAAAGGAGGAAACTCTCCTCTACCATAGCCTAATTGGCCTCTACCTTGTTGGGTACGTCCTCTGCCTCGTGAGGTGCCACGCGGATGTGACCATCCTCTACCCCGTTGGGGTGTTGTGCTGGCGCGACCTTTAGGGGTGCGCCACCCTTCTCGGTCCATCAAGCGGGGATTCCTGCAAGATATTCACGTGTTAGAAAGTCAGGCAAAGAATTATTCTTTCCTTTTATAAATTCGATAGAGAAATCGAAGATAGCTAACTGGACTTGCCAGATTGCAAATATTTATTTAGATCCTAAATTTTTAACATCTTTTTCTAAAATATATTTTGCTGATGAGCAATCTATTCTAAGTAGAAAATGTGAGTTTAATATATCATCTTAAAATTTTGTAATAGATTTAACTATTACTAACATTTCTTTTTTAATGGTAGAGTATTTTGTCTGAGTAGGATTCCAAAGTCTGGATGTAAAATAAACTAATTTTTCTTTCTGGGAAGAGGGATTTTTCTGTTTCAGAATACCGCCATAGCCTAAATTAGAGGCATCGGTTTCAACTATTTTTGAGAAGGATGGGTGAGCTAAGTTTAGGTAAGGAAGGTTTTTAACATTTTGTTTAATAATTCTAACTGCTTGGGTACAGGAGTCATCCTAAGGAGATGCATTTTTCGAAGCCTTTTATATAAAAGGCGCTACATCGCTGGCTAAATTTTTATAAAATTCAGAAACATAGTTTAGAACTCCTAAGAAGCGTTGTAACTGCAGTTTATCTAAAATTTTATCTGGAAACTTATCAGCAAAAGCAATGCTTCGTTTAATGGGTATGATGGTGTCATTTTTAATATTATAACCCAAAAATCTTATTCCTTGCTGAAATAGTTTAATTTTTGGTTCTGAAATGACTAAGCTATTTTGGATAGCTAGCCATTTAAATATTTTTAGATGTTTAAAATGTTCATCTAACGTTTTAGAAAATATTAAAACGTCATCAATGTATACAATGATATATTTTTCATATGGATTAAAGATTTCATTCATAATATTCTGAAATTCAGAAGGAGCATTTTTTAAACCAAATGGCATGACGTTCCATTCATATTGACCGAATGGAACGGTGAATGATGTTTTATAACGGTCTTTTTCTTGTATTTGGATTTGCCAATATCCAGATTTTAAATCAAATTTAGAAAATAGATTGGCTTGAGCTAATCTATTAAGAAGATCTCGTTTATTTGGAATGGGATGTCTTATCCATTTAAGAATATTATTCAGTGGTTTATAGTTGATTATCAAACGAGGTTTACCTCTTTCCTTTTCTGCTGCGTTTATGACATAAAATGCCGTATAGCTCCAAGGTGAGCTAGATTTTTTAATGATTTGTTTTTGGAGTAAATCGTTTATTTCTTGATAACATAGTTCTATATATTCTTTATTCATTTGTGAAGGTCGAGATTTAGTCGGAATATTTTTCTCATCAAATCCGTTAATATAAGGAAGACTAACGCAATGAGTCTTACGATTCTAAAAACTTATAGGATTATCTCCACATATTTGTTGTCTGATTTCTTTATCCAAATTAGAGATTTTAGTCTGGATTTCTTTTTGTTGGAGTTTATACGTAAGATCTTTGGTTTGAATTTCTTTAGTTAAGAAATTTATATATATTTGTTTTCCTTTAAATTTGTTCATTTCATTTAATATGATTTCTCTGGGATCCGTAATAAAATTAAATTTGATTGGTGGATCGCGACAATAAGAAATAATACCCTTTTGGTCGGTCGAGATAGGCATAATGCTATGTAGGAAGGGAGTTTCTAATATAATATGTTGAGATAAATTTTTTACTAATAAAAAGGGAGTTTTAATATAGTAGTCGTCTTGACAAACTGCTACTTGGGATAATTTATAATTAATTTCCATAGAATTACCACTTGCTGATGTGAGCTTTTGAGTGGTTTTTTCAAAATATTTTGAAGGCACCAATCCTTCTTGAAGACAATTCATATATGCTCCACTATCTACTAATGCTGTTAGATTTGGAAGTACATGAGAATGCCCTATAACCAATGTTATAGAAATATACCATTTATGGATGATGGCCTTTTGTAAGGAGTTGATAAGAGTGTTATTAGCTGATGTTTGCGGATCTTGACTTACTTTTGGTTCAAGATCAGGTTGATCTAATAACTGTTCTAATTCTAAATGAGTTACTCTATTAAAAAGTTGATTTTGTTCCAGTTTTAAAGCTTGTAATTCAAGCTTTAATGTTTTAAGCTCGGTTTTTAACTCATTAAGGGAAGTTGGGGTAACTTCGCGTTCTTTTTCTTTGAGTTTAAATCTATCTAAGACTTCTTTCATTGAATAATTTGGAAATTTATAAGTTCTCTGAAGAGAAATTTCTTCAGATGGTCCTAATAATTTTACTATTTGATCTCTGGTTTTAGGATCTTGGACTTGGCCTAGTAGTTGAATCATTTGGATTTTTTGTTCATCAGTAAGAACAAATAATCCTGATTTCTCTACTATGGACTTATAGTAGTCACTGCTGGTACAATTAGTGCAGCAGGGAGCATCTTCAGAGTCAGTGTCTGATTCGTCTATGTCAAGTAGCGATTCTGAATCTGAGTTTGACATGTCTGAGTGAAGTAAAATCTGTATCAATAAATCTTTAGTCTCGTTATCGAGTTTTAACTCGTTGATTTTCTTTTTCATGGGACATTTATTAGAGTAATGTCCGATTTTTCCACATTTAAAATATTTGATTGGCTTTTCAGAAGCTTGAGGCCTATCTTTGTGATGTTTTAGAAATTTTTTATTTTTAAATTTTCTTTTATGAAATTTATCTTTCAATGGTTTTTCTTGATATAGTTTTATTTTCTATTTAGCAGATTGTCGTTCCCTTTTAGTTAAAGGTCCTAGACAAGCGAATTATTCGTAAAATGCTCCTAAATATTTTATATCAGAAATACGCTCTTTTTTGAGTTGTTGATTCATCCGTATGTCATTACATAGGGTAATGCCAACTTTAATGCATTCACTTATTATACGTATATTGTTCAAATTGTAATTGTCCATTGGAATTTCTTAATTTTTCTTTTACCTTCGTAGCAAAGGTTGCTGGTAATCCTTCTAAGAATTTTTCTTTCCAGTAATTAGAATTGGCATCTAAAAGGTTCATAACTCTTATCATAAAAACATCTTTATACCAGCGAAATTGTGATAAAGATTGACATTTTAGTTTTTGTAATAAAGAACGCATCTGCTCTCTATTATCTGTCATGTATCCTAAGAAATATTCTAGGATATTATGAATAAGCGTTTAAATAGCTTCGTCATTAGGTTTGTCGGGATCTAAAAGACTTTTTTCACTTTATAGATCATTTTTTTCAGCTTGGCTGAGATAATTATCCCACCAACGTTTAAGAATTCTAGTAAAACCATTAATGATAATTTGAACTACTTTCTAGGGATGATGTCCCTTACTTTGGGCGACTGCTGAATAAATAAGCATTCGGTGAACGGTTTTGTGAATTTCATAGTCTGATAGACCGTCAAAATTCCATTCGTATAATTGTCGAGGGTTGTAAGAAATTTGTTCATTGAGATCTTCTTCATATAAGAGATCAGATGGGGTTGGTCTTTGATAATAATATTTTTCTAAAGCTTTTTTAGGATACTTTAGTTTATTTAAGTTCAAAGGGGTATCTTCTCCCATTTGTTGAAATTGTTCTTTTAGGTTTGCAATGTCCAGATCACTTTCTGAATTGCTAGAATTGCTATTCGAGGTAGAAATATTATCTCCTTCTAGGGTGGTAATTTTTTGATATTTAATTTATTTGATGACCTCCGAGATATTTAAATCTTCATCTAGCTTCATTTTGACTGGAGGTAGCAGTTTTATGGCTGATTTTGTTATAACCATTTTTGATACCGAGGAAGTAGAAGGATCTTGACTCTATTTCAGGTCAATTTTGGTTTTTAGGTGATCCAATTTTTTATCAATGTTTTCTAGATGAGAAGTAATGATTTGCAAGGTATTATTGGTATAATTAAGTTGTTTTATTATTATACCAAATTCTCTGATGGCTAGGGGATCAGAGAAGATAGTGCTAAAAGGAGCCATGACAATTTCTGGTTTTGTAATGTGATCCTTTTGACTAAGCATTTGGATGTTAGTGGCAATTTGATTGATAAACCAGTTTGTAAATGTAATAGTAGCTTTTTCTTTTTTGTTTAAAGTTTCTAGATCAAGAAAATATTGATCTGAATAAGTAATACGTTCTTCTTCTAAGAACACTTTACGATACCAATTTTGAAAGGGTTCGAATTTTGGCATCATATAGTGACAGATAACCGTCGCTCTTAATTCGGTGTTTGGACCGTACATTAAAACTGTATTTCAGAAGGAGTAGGGAAACAAAAATCTTGACTGCCCCTAACAGGATGTAATATCCTATTTCTATTAAGAACTAAGCCTGGACTTGTTGATATTTCTGAATCATCAGATTTTGATGTTCTAATTTCTTCTCCTGAAGTAGAAGGAATAGAAATATGGGGGATATGAATGGATCTCCTTGGGTTGAATCTTACTTCAACATCACCATCGGAAGTTTGAATTATTTGTTCTATGTCTTGATTTATGGTTGGTTGTGGTATGATAACTTGTGGCAATGTCCACTGATCTGGAAATGTGATTTCGTTCCATCTGATAACCCTATTGGTAGCTATATTTGAGGCTAACAAGTTTGTCTCAATTAAAGTTGTTCTACTATTTGGTTGAACAGTTTTTTTAACTTTATGACTTAAGGTATTCATAATTTTGAAATGGATCCTATATACTAATGCTATAGTTTCAGATCCTGAAAAAAAATTATATCCATGGAGTTGTAAATGAAGCTAAAGGGCTTCAAATAGATTAACATCACTTAGGAAAAGGCTTAAATTTGGAAAGGTGTTAAAATAAACTGGACCATGGCATAGACTTGTTTCCATGACTCTCATTAAAGATTGTGCCCAGTTTAGGCAACGACCATCTCTTAAACAGGTAAGGATAGAAGCATTTAATCCATGAAGTGTTAGTGGTTTAAAAGCGATTTGTATTAGACCTATATGCAAATACTTGTAGTCTTGTATATATGATCTAAGGTCATCGTAGCAAAGTAACGGGATTGTCTTTTCAGTTGAGTCAATTGTTATTGACTGTTCTACCATTTTAATGGTAGATTTTCATTTGAAATCAAAGGTACCTATTTGGTAGATTAGAGTTTTATCTACCTTAGGTAACGACCATTTGTTTAGATCCTCTTCGTTTAGAGGGTATTCAATTAATTCTGCATTTTTAATATCTCTAAAAGAGGGTGCATGCCCCTTTTGGAGAATCGACAATGGATTCGTCGAGGATGAAGCCATAGGAAAACATCTGGTGTTAAGATTGTTTTGTTCAATATTTTATGCGGTAAAAGAAATATAACGTTTAGCTATAAGTTAACTGAATAGCGCTACAGATTTTGTTTATCTAACTAATAGAAGTATCCCGGACTAACTACCCAGATCACAATGGGTTTTACTGCCAAACTTCAAGCGGTTAAATAGACTAATAAGAGCACCAAGCAGTTAAAAGTATTGCTAAAATCAAAATTTTCTTTGATATGCTTAAGTTAAGTACGTGGCGTAGTCACGGTCTCCATGGCACAAATGGATTACTCCATTTTTAATGGTGCCGTTAGGACCCTTAGCCCCCCAGGAGAGAGTTTCCAGCCCATATACCGAACTTGCTTATCAAACAAAGTTAAGAATATCTACGTATACACCGCCCACATAAAAAATTCAATATAATAGGCTTAACAGCCAGAGAGGATTACTCCTCTATGGCTCTGATACCAAAATAATTTATTGCAGAGAGTAAGTAAACAAACGACTGTTATGTATAGGCAAAAAGTCTTATGCAATGGTGTCATCTATGAACAACTTTGAATCCATCAGTTGATATGTAAAATAGTGTATAGGCAAAAAGTCTTATGCAAAAGCTTTGTAGTACTTCAAGGCCCTTACATTTAATTTAATGGAGATGCTACTGCTATGTGTGAAATTTTTTTGTTAAACTATAAAACTAATATACATAGATATAGGCTTTTAATATATTGTATTTAAGTTTTTTTTTCAGAATAAAAGGTATTGCTATTTTAGATGTATAATAACATTGGCACAAGCATATCAATTTTAATCTGAATAATTTTTTTGTGCTTTGTTTGATGTGTTATGATATTATATTGTGCTACTCAAAGTGAAATATTTTTAAAAATATACTTATTTTTATAATTTTCCATAAATTAAAGGGCACGAATGGACATCCTTTTCAACCGAACAATTCAAATTAAATGGTATTCAAAGCTCCCAACCATCAATTTTCCAAAAAAAAAAATTCCCAACCATCTTTATCTATATATAATGGTGGAGATAAAGACGAAGGGCAAGGGGACATTACGAAGCGGACAAATTTTAAAAAGGATCACCACTAAATTATGAAAAGGAATACGATTAAAAAAAAGTAAAAAGAATTATACATGCAAATATGTAAAATAGTAAAACGCAAAAAAAAAATTGCAAATTCCTTTAAAACATTTTTTTTTTGCGTTTCTAACTTAGAGAGATGAAGAGAGAGAAAAGATATAGAGAGAGACCTAGAGAGAGAGAGAAAGAGAGAGAGAGGCATAGAGAGAGAAGCAGAGAAAGAAAATGTATTTAACTTTAAATAATTTAAATTAAAATTTTAAATATTTAGGCAAATTTAAATTAATTTTAAAATTTTGAGTAACTTTTAAATTATATTTTAAATATTTAATGAAATTAATTTAAGATATTAAAAAAATTAACATGATGAATATTATAACTATTATATGTATTTTAAATAATGTAATTTTTATTAACTTAAATATAAATATAATTTAAAATTAATTTATTAATCATAATTAAAATGTTTAAATTTAATATACTTTTAAATATTATTAAAATTGAAATAATTTAATAATATTTAATTTAATATTAAAATTGATTTTAGAATCGTGTTATCTTGTAAAAAATAAATATCATTAATTTTTTCTTGCGCCTTTTATCTTGTAATTTTCTTGCGCATGGATTACTCCTCCATGCGCCTTTTAGAGTTTTATTCACGTAATCATCATACTTATCACTATTTATTTATTTTTTAGGTTCATATATAGGCTTTCATGTGGCCCCCAAAAAACCTATGAATATGAGTATTTTATGATTTGAGTTTTTTTTACTAGTTTGTTATTTTATAAATATTATATTATTTATACACTCTCAAATAACTTTAAAAAATTACAATATAAATAAATTATTTTGTTTAAATAAATATGTAATCTTTTAAATAACTAATAATCATTATATATATATATATATATATATATATATATATATATATATTAATTGTAATTGATTCGCATATAAATATTGTTTTAAATTTAATAGTGATAAATTTGTATAAAATATTTATTTATTTAATTTAATAGAAATGCAATTAATATGAATTAGTCACATTTTATGAGGTACTCGACTAAGGCCACCAGAACTTTATAATCTATAAAACTAAAATAATGAAAATATATTTGTTGAAAATTTAAAAATAATTACGATCTAAATATTTAAATGAGTACGAATAAAATTTTATTTGTGACGATTTTATTACTGCTTCTTAAAATAATTTTTTAGTATAAAAATTTCACTTCTTAAATCACTATATAATAATTCTTCTCCAAAATATTGTAATGGATGATGGTAAAAAATCAGTTACTCATCTTTTTGGGAATTTATCCTTCTACTTACAAGAAGGATGATGTAGAGGTAAAAATGATGGATGATAACCAAATAAGCTTATCTTATCATCATGTACCAATATGATTATATGAATGCTTTTCTCAGCTCTATGTAGTATAAGCATATTGATGTTTTTATATGTACTCCATCAAGATAACTTATCATATGCTGGAAAATTTTTGATAGCACATTTTACATTGACTCTTATTGGAAAGTTCTACTTCTTTTGATTATCATGATTAAGCACTCTATAATTATGTAGTTCTTTTAACCCATCAATCATTGGTCTTTAAAAAACATAAGATATCTTTAGTAATTTTTTTTTGTCTAAAAATAAGTAATTATAAGAAAAAGAATAATTATTTTATGTATATCTATGATGGTAAGTTGTACACTATATTGAAAACTAATTAACATGAATGTGGACTATTTGAATGTCCAAAAGGATTAAATCCATATGCTCATTTCTCAAATTTGATATTCCACACTTTTGATATTAATGATAGATAAGTATGATCAAAATATTTGTATGCTTCATTATGCGAAGAATGTATCATCATGCTCTCACAGGCAGTGTTTTAAAAATTGGACCGAATTAGCCGGTTCAACCAGTTGAACTATGAACTAGTCTATTGGCTGGTCTAGAATATTGTCAAAATCGCTTTAGCGTTGAACCGGCTTAACAGGCGGTTCAACCAGTTAATCGATGTCGATTTTCAAAAATTAATTCGGCTCATATTTAATTAAACAAAATAATTTAATAAATTTATTATTAAATATTTTACTTAATAAATTAATTTAAAATTTATATATTTTAGTTAAACAAACATCAATAATGCTTTCTCATATGTCCCTGAAAGTTTGAAGAGGTTGTGAGACCTCAATGAACTAGCCCGAGGCGCACTAAGAGGGGGGGGGGATTTATAATTTAAAAAATAATCAATATGAATACTGATGTAATAAAATTTTTTTTTCAGAAAATAATTTTAAAACTAATCCAAAACAAATACTTAAGAACATGCGGAAGCAATTAAGAATTTAAGATATTTTTTCAAAACATGCAAGTTGTTCTTTTTGCAAGCAACAACTTATTTTAATTGTAGTTGATTGTGAATATTAAAATTCGTTCAGTAAATTCAACTTACAGATAATAGAAAAGTAAACTAGCAGAAAAGTAAATGCAAAAAGGAAAAATCACACTAGAAATTTTTATAGTGGTTCAGCCAACCTTGACCTACGTTCACTCCCCAGAGTCCTCCATTCCGGGTATTGCACTAAACTAAGTGTCTCTCATTTTGCCCCCACAGCAAGACGGAGAAGCCCTTACAAAAATCCCATCCACCAACCCTGGTGCGGCAGAGTGTCGGAAGCTATATCACCCTTCTGGTGACGGCAGCAAACCTTTAATCTTTTTCTCCCTTCTAGAGAAGGCAGAGAACCTCAGCTCCTTTTTTTTCCTCTTGGAGAAGGAAAGAACCACTACTCCTTTTTCTCCCTCTTGGAGAAGGCAGAGAACCTAGAAGACTTGACTTTGAAGCCTCTCTCCCAAGAGAAGCTTGTTGACCTCTGCTAATGAAACAAAAAAAATCATTACCTGCCCGAAGTCAGAAGCCCCATCCCGATATCCTGCTCAAATCCTGTCGAATCCCGCCGCTTCTACAGTACCCATGCCTCTGCGAGCGGCGCCGAAGAGTCCCCTCACGCATACTTTGTCGCTACCTCGCTCCATCTGTCGTTAAAAGCCAACCGAGCGGGCTGCCTCCTCATTCCCATTCGCTGTCCACTTCTCCTCCCACGACATTTCTTCCTCTCCTCTCGGTAAAATCCCGCAAGCAGTCAAACCCCAACTCCACATCTCCCATTCGCAAGCTCCGGTCGCTACCTCCTTCTTCCTGTAGCCCTCCGACCCCAATCCCTCTACGTTTCTATTTCTTCAAGCCAAAACCTCCACACCTCAGCCGAAAACCCTCTCCACCTTCCGATCCTTGCCCGATCCCTCGGTAGAGAGAGAGAGAGAGAGAGAGAGAGAGAGAGAGAGAGAGAGAGAGAGAGAGAGAGAGAGAGAGAGAGAGAGAGAGGGAGAGGAGGTAGCCTACCCGCCTCCATCGTTGCTATCCGACTTCGCCCTTTGACGACTTCCCCATCCTGCCAGTTCGGAAGTTACGACATTTTGATCGTAAGCAACAACGTGGACTCGCTTGCTGTCAAGGTAACTTTCTCCCTTGCTCGAGCTTCCTCGGCCAAATCCCGTAAATCAGAGGAAAAAATCGAGGATTTAACTTGCTGTGGGATTCGACAGTCCCTAAATCCCGCTAAGTAGCATAAATCTTGCTCAAATCCTGTAAATCCGTCAAACCTAAGAGGAGAGGGAGAGTTCTTTGTAGCTATGTTTATTGTTAATTATACTTAATTTTTATTTAATTATAATTATTTGATTAATTATAATTAATTCCAATTAATTATAATTAATCATTAATTCTTTAATTATAATTAATTAATTATTAATAATTATTTAATTATTATTGTAATTAAATAATAATTGTAAATGCAAAAGAGAGGAGTGCTCCTCCCTCCCTTGCCTCGATCCACGAACCACCGCCGGTCACCAAGGTATAACTTCCAAACTCTAAAACTCCGAAAACTCGTTCTCGTCGTTGACGACGCATCGAAAAATTGCCTATACACGCTTTCATAAGCTTGGTGGGATGGGACCCCGGTGCGGTGCCTGCAACGAGGCGGGTAATCACCTAAAATCCTATCCTCGGCGTTCGTGTCGAGCCGGCAAACCACCTATACACGCTTTCTTAAGCGTGGTGGGAAGGGAACCCGGTGTGACACTTACGGCGAGGCGGGCAGGCCCTATACATGCTTTTCTTAGCGTGATAGGGACGATCTTAAGTACCTGTACCTACGGGGAAACAAAATACTTTTCTTTTTTAGGTACGTCGAAGACCCATACACGCTTTCTTAAGCGTGGTGGGGGATTGAAGATTTTACACGGCCGCGGTGTCCTCGAAAGAGGGCATCTACCATACACGCTTTCTTAAGCGTGGTGGGAAAGGCCCAGTTTTCTCGTAGTTTCCCCTAAACAGGGGAGACGCCGGGAGGCTGCCGAAATTTCGGGTGAATAGAAGACCACTTGGACTTGACTTGAGCAAAATTTGGACTTGATTTGAACTCACAAGGACCTTATGAACTGAACTCAAATGAACATAAAATCTAACCTAAATCAAAGTCAATTAAATGATGTTGAACTCATATTTGGACAAGATTTGGGGCTCGAACATGTAAACTCAAGTCAAACTTGATTTGCACTTGCAAGGCTACAGAGGACTTGAGCTCGAATAACAGACTTTGAACAAGAGCCCAAACCAAACAAAATACAAAAGACTTTGAGTAAGAACTCGAACTTGTAAATGAACTACAACGAATACTTGAGGAGAACTCAAAGTTGAACATGAACTTGAACTTCATTGCACTCAAAAGTGAACCATGTTTTAACTTGAATTTAATTTAAACATCAAGCGAATACGAGTTGAACTTTTGAACTCAAGTAAGAACTTGAGTGGGCCCTCAGAAGACTTTGAACTTTGGACAAACAAAGGACTCAAACTTAAATGAAGGCTTAAACTTGGGCTCAAGTTAGACTTGTGGACCTGAGCTTGATTCAAGGAAAGTGGCATTGAACAAACAAGAATGAACAACATTATATGAGATTCAAGTTTGATATGAAGACCAACAGAGACTTGCAGTTTGACTACAGAGAACTTACAAGATGTGGACCTGAACTTGATTTGGACAACAAGACTTGTACTCAAGTTTTGAACCAGATTTGAACTTCAATTGAATTTGAACAAGGATTTGGACAAATTAACAGAAGACTTGTAGCATGTCACATGACCCATATACAATTTAGTGATCTACCTATGAGCCGAAGGGATCAATGTGCGCTAAACACATCAACCTTCCCATAAACAACCAAGTCTCTCGCAAACACACATATTGCAAGCATTAACGAAAGATTATAATATCTTGGAGATACAAGGGACAGTCACAATAAGCTTAATCATATGCCCATGAACAAAGTGTGAAGACGATACAGCAAATACAGTCGAGGTTCACTGGCAGTCTATTCATAGATAGGAGTCAAAAGCATGGCATGCAAATGATAGACTGTATGAAGATGATAACAAGCAGCATGTGGTAAACACTATGACACTCCTACAGTCAATAATAGTGCAGTGTCAAGCAAGTGAATTAATCCCCTATAAACCAATGACTATTGTCTTAGGATAGCAGACCCGTCCTTACAAGCAAGTATAATCATCATACCATCTGAGATTGGTGAAAGGTGGATATGAGGCAAGCCTAATGGTTCTTCTACAAGTATGTCCGAGAGATCGTGGTGAACATGATTATTTCTTGTGAGCAAGAACCGATGAGACAACATACTTGTGGATAGCAATAGTGGCTATATCGTAGGTACAATGAACCCTTATAGACGCAAGCACAAACAACACCTGCAGCAGCGATGATTGAGATGCTGCAAGTACGTTGGGTATGGAGATGACTCAATGCACAGAGAAGGACACCTCCGATATTACCTCTTGTAGAGATCTACTACACTACAGAGCTTGAAAGAAGTTCTCTTCAGGGCTGCAATCATTGATTTCAAGCCAACAGCAGGAAAAGGTGATCATGACATAACTAGAAAGTTGCTTGTTGATTCCTATATGAATCAAAAGGGGAGAAAGCCGAATCAAATCATTATGGAGTGAGTGAGTCTCAGTCCAACCAGGTCTCGAACACTGAATTGGATACGATTATTCAGGCTTGCAAGCTTCTTGAAGAACAATGGTCGTACATCCAATATACTATCCACAAGCAAGTGCTGGAAGGGTTACATCAAAGAGGAGCTCCTACGAGCCGCCACAGAAGACCTGCTAAATGTCTAAAAGTACCCTCGCACATGTGCACTTTAATTTGTATACACATAGATACACTAAAAGGGGAAAATATAATATTAAACCCGTATGGGCCCCGGCGAGCGTGTTATTGGTACACACGTGACGTCTAGGGATGCTGCACGAGTCAATAAATTTGAACCCGATCCTCCTAAAGCAAGTAAATAGGAGTTGACGAAGTTCAACAAATATTTATAAAATACCCCCAAACACCCGCATGGGCCCCGACGAGCGTGTTATTGGTACACACGTGACGTCTAGGAATGCTGCGCAGGTCAACAAGTGAATTCAAGTTCGAGCCCGATCCTCCTATACGGGTAGATAGAAGTTGACACAGTTCGAACTATTAAATAAATATACGGTCGCGAGGTCAACCGAGATATTCATTTTATACGTTCATATTAGGCCTTCAAGGCCTATAATCAAGAGAATTCATTTACAAAGGCACGAAGCCTACGAAACCTGATCCTCTGTCGGTAGCTCGACAGAGTGGACAAGGTTCAACCCATAAATAAAAATGACCCCATGCCCCGATGATGGCCGTGTTTGATAGAAGATTTCAACCGGAGGGGTTAACTTCAGCCATTTCAAATATCCTTAAATTTTCACAAAATTTAGATAATTTTCAAGTGACTTCAAGGTCACCCCGATGATGACCGTGTTGAATGTTTATCTCAACCAGAGGGGTCCACACAGATCATTCAAATACCACCCAAATACCCAAAACTCCACAAAAATTCCCAAAAGCCCAAAACTCCACAAAAATTCCCAAAATCCCAAACTCTAAAAATATTTAAAAATTGAAATTAAACCATCAACCATTTAAAGCAAAATTCATCCACCCTCCGCAACAGTTTGCCGAGGTGGACAAATTAAAAACTACTTCAGCTCACATAGAGCTAATGCCTAGTCGAAAATATCACTAGGATCCATTCTCAAATAATCTCCTGCCAGCAAGGACGTGGTACGAGTCCTCTAACCGGCAATTTCGCCGCCAAATGGCACTGCAGGATAAACGGTTATGACTCGGGGCCCTCTGAACCAGGTGGTCGCCGCCAAATGGCACCATTATATTATGGTTATGGCCAGAGCCCGTATGCTCCCCAATGGCATCAAATCCTTGAGATATGAATCAATAGGATATGATCGATAGGGCACAAAGCCCTATGTTGGCTAAGGTGGATTCAAATTTGTCCCCTTAGACAAACATTCCCCCCAGGTCTACAAGGTACCCTTGGACGAAGCAACCCATGGCTGTCGACAAGGATCCTTCTGTCAGGTTGGGTCGACTACCTCCTCTAACTAAGTAGACCAGGGACCATGATGGCCCGGGACGACGGAACCATGGGATCTTGATCGGGTCTATCATCCATTCCCCCACCATCCGCTTTAAGTGCAAGATGGTGAAAATTTCTATTTTAAATATTAAATCCCTCAATTTTCCAATGCCCTAAACATATTGCTGCTACTATAAGCCAGACTCACGTATCTTTACGTATCTGATTGACGACTAGCCTTAATCGAAAGTTCTCTCTCGTTACCGGGAGGGGTAATTAACTATAGGGGCTTGCGCCTATAGGAAACCAGAACTCAGATCATAAAGTCCTCGCAAAATGAGGGCGAAATCTCTGGGTAGTGTCTAACCTACAAATCCATCTGCCTTCCAAAATTTACCTCGGAACTTAAATCGTTAAACCCCCCCCTCCCCCTCGAAAAGCAACAAACAGCGGGCGGAGGCCGGGGCTGAATTTTCGGAGCCCACAAAGCTTCAAGGACTCACCAGGCCATAGGAGGAACCAAGATGTAAGCAAGCCTGAAGCAACCATGTGAACCCTCACACTACTTCTCCCTTACACTCAACCTCACATTCTTCTTCCTCTCTCACCCAAGAGCTCTCAAGAATTCTTCTCTCTCAGAGTTCCTTCAATAACAAACCACACCTCTCTCTTATTCCAAGAGATTATTAAAACATTACTTAAGTATTGGTCTTAAAAAAATCCTAAAATTCAAATTGTCCTGTCTCTATTCATACAGTACGATATAAGTTCGTACAGTATGAACAGTTCAAAAACTAGACTTGTCCAGTACAATACAAACAGTCGTTCAGACGGGCTGTTCAAATTTTGAAAACATATCGTAGAGTACGATTGTGAGGTCGTCCAATATGATATGTTTAATTTCTCTGTATTCATACAAGACGATCTATGAGATGATTACAAATCGTCTCTGTTAATCATCCTGTACTATTCTCATCGTACAATACGGTCAGTTGATTTCCAGTTGGTCGTTCAGTACGATGTAAATATTGTACAGTACGATTAGTTCAATAATCTTGATTTCATTTGGTACGATATTTTGGACGATCAAATTTCATCTCTGTCAATCATACGGTACGATCAAGATCATACAATACGATCTATTATCATTAATTAAATCATGATTTGATTGACTACTTATAGGAGATAATTTAAATAATATTTCAAAATTTCATACAATACGATTAGTTTAAAAATCATTTTTTGAATTTCTTACTTAATTTATCTGGCGGCTAGGATTTACAGATCGAACAAATTGTATAGTATGATAGGCATCGTACAACATGATTAGTTCAAAAAAAATATTAGATTTTTCTCACTCCCCCTCTGTGTGTGTGCACGGTCACTAATTATATACACACTTATATGGCCAAACTCAAGAAATAGAAGATTATAAAAAAGTTAAAATTACAGACTCTTTAACTTGACACCCTATTATACCCAAGCTTGCGTCTTCAGTGGTCTTGAGCGATGTATGTTTTTCCTGAAATGTTAGTACGCACAGACAAAATACAATATCTAATATTCATGCTAAGAGAAATAAAAAACTCAATCAATTGTGTTTGTTATCATTAAAATCACATGCTAGGAATCCTGAATTGCAACAGTCCCAACATACCATGTGACTTATTTTTTCATGTGAATCAAAAGCTTATATAGACAAAAGAATGCTAACATATAATATTTAGGTGATGTGAGACTAAAAATCAAAGTGAAGTTCTCAAGTTCACTACAAATACACTATATATTTATACATATATATTTTTAATTAAAATTTAATAATGCAAATACTATTTGATTTTTATTTATTATTTTTTTATTTTATTTAATTATATAATATAAAATTAATTCATTTTAATTTTTATCTATTTTTAATAATAAATAATATAACATAAATTTATAGATATGATTTTATAATATAAATTATGTATACTTTTCATAGGTATAAATTATATCTAAACATATAATATAAATGATAAATTATTTATATTAAAATTAAAAATATATATGTGAACTAATTTTATATTAAATGTGAATTATATTATTTATAAAGTGTGATTTTAAACCTCTAACTCATTCTTAGTTCGGATATTTTATATGTATGATATGATGGTTTTGTATTTAAGTATAAGGTTAGATTGTCATATTATTATGTGAATTTTATTAATTTTTAATAATATGATTATTTATTATGTCATTTGGTTCGACTTCGGTCGAACCGGTTGAACCAGTCGAACTCTGAACCTCTCCTTCTTCCTGTTCATTGTCCGATCTTATTTTCACAACCTTACTCGCAGGTTTTATTCTTTGCAATTTGGCATACCTTTGCTAATGAGCTCCATTGCAAACTTTACTTCTCCTTCACACATGTTCAGTCATGCCAATATCTTCTCTAATGAATTCAATCGTGAACACTTCTTCACAAGTACTTCCCATCAATGCCAACTTTGTCGTAAACCCTTTTCTACTTAACATGTCACCAATCTAATTGATATCTTTCCCAGCTAGCTCTATCGTAAACCCTCTTCTCCTTCACATGTTATAAGTCCCGTCAAAATCTTACACAATGAGCTCTATCACAAACTCCTACTCCATCACATGCAGCTGGTCCCGTTGATGCTTTTCCTAATGAGCACAATTGCAATCCATTTTCTCTTTCATATATTGTTGATCCTGTCATGCTTCCCCAGCTTGTAGTAGTTCAAGCAAAGTTCATATAACATGCAATAAATATAGTTGATCAATCATGTGGTTTATTAGATATACAATTAATATTTTTATATCAATCAATTGATTTATAATATTTTTAATGACTTAAATTAGTAAAACTAAACTTAAATCAAATACAATAAAGATAGTTGATCAATTATGGGATCATCTTCAAGCTATTCGTTACATTCGAACGCTAAATCGTAAGATAAAATTTGGTAGGCATCGCAATGTTCACCTAAAGATGGTTACCTTCGAAGCGAGATGAAGAAGCACAAGAAAGAGGAGAAATGAATGGAGTTTGATTGAGGATGATTTAATACATTTTGAAGTTTTATTGTATTTTGGAGGGTAAAATGATTTTTCTGTTGGAGATGCCCTTACATGGAGTTTTATGGGCCGCCACTCTGCTGTGAGGGCAACCATGAACTGCTAAAGCAAAAGTGAGATGGGAGACGAAGAAATGAAGCATCCGATGATTGGAACATGATCCAAGCGAATCAAATTCTCTCCCTACCCTACTTTTTCATCTCCATTTCCAGTAAATTTCCGAAAGATGTCTCCTTTCGTTCCTCTGGAGCTCATTGCCCACAGGTATATACTAGCGATCAACTTTCTTCTCCTTCTAGCTTCCCTAACCTACATATCGAGGGCGAGGCTTAGTGGAAGAAAGGGTGATTTGCATGTGGATGTTTGTTGGAATTTGATTTAGGGGTCGGATCGAACAATGTTCGGTAACGATCTTCCCCCGCTGCGATCGATTAGTATGTGTTTTTCGTCCTTTTCGGAGTTTTCTGTTCGTCCCTCCCAATTTCTTTACTTTGCCTTCACATCACTGTTCACTTTCACGCGTTTCGTACGACTTTGGACTTCGAATTAGATTGCTTTCTTTTCGTGTGAACTAGGCCTGGCTACTTCGTTGTCCTTTTAGACTCTTTTCTTTGGTTTTTGGCTTTCAGCTTGTTCTGGTCAGTCCGGGCATGGAAAGCGAGTTAGGTTTGTTTTGTTTTAGCTCTAATTAGCATTTAATTTGATGTTTCGTTCAGATAATCGGTAGTATGGTTCTTCAATTCTTTCCTCTCGGAAAGGCATTAAAATTTTGTTGTGTTTATTTTGAGAAACTGCCAGAAAAATAACCAACAAAACCTGATCTTATTATCTTGATATGCGGATTAAGAGCAGGAAAACGTTTTAGTATAACTAGATGGAGCAGGCGTACTTGCTAATCCCGAATTTGATATTTCTTCCTATTTTTGATGAATCCTCCCATCGAAGATTAGTTATGTATTTTTGTCTTCAAAGTTACTTCCTTTTTATAATTTTGTTCAAGTAATTTTGAAATTCCATTTGAACTTTGGGTGAGCTAACTACATATCGCGCATGGTTCTTTACTTTTTTATGAGTAGTGATATCAGCCTTTTGTGCACACCATTTATTATTAAAGCTTGTCACAGTGTGTGCTGGGTTGAAACTTTCTTGTTTCCCCATCTTGATATGGAAGTTTTCTCCCAGTGAGCAGGATAGGTACCCTTGCAAAAGATATGTATCTTCAACTTGATGGAAGAGTAGAATAGGGTAGTGCATAACTTTAGCAGCTACTATATTGTAATAGCATTAACATAAGCCTTACATATTCTGTGTCAAACTGGTGCCTGGTTAATTTTGCATTAAAACATCATAAGAGCAAGAATCATTTTTAGGATCATCAAAACCAGCGCAACAAATGGTTTAATTCTTTTTTTACAAATGTCTTGTGTAGAGAGATGGGATGGGATGGATTTTTCTAGAGGAATAGTAGTCATACTATTTTCTTTTCATTGAGAACCTTCTATTGTTTTCAAACACAAGATCAAGCCTTTCTTTTTAATCTTTTTATGAAAGTTAATTAGGGTTTGTGATTCATCAACTTTCATAATAATTTAATCATTAACCAAGCATATATCATAAATGAGTGTGATTAGATGATATGTAGAAGCCTACATAAAAACTTTATTTTTTCATTTCATCAATGAAAAAGTAAATGAAGAAATTTCTTCGTATGTTTCAAAACCATCCATAAAAAAAGTCTTGACGCTTCTAATGAACAATGAAATTATCTTAAAATCCATGAAAACCCCATGTGCCACTGTATCTCATGAATTTAAAAAATATTATATTCAATAAGATTTGTTATTGATATTAAAACTTCCAAATATATATGATCAAATCTGTAGGATGTTGAGAGGGAGAGAAGCTCTGTTTTCAGCTTCTTGAAGAGAGAAGAAATAAAATGGAAGAAATTGAACAGAGTTTCTATTGAAATGGCATGTCCTTATTACAACCTATTACACTTATTTATAGAGAAAAATGCTATAGCAAAGGCCACACAAATTAAAGAAACTACAAGAAAGTACAAAGAATCAACCCTAAAATATGGACTAATATCCAACAATCTCCCACTTAGTCCAGATTTTACAAAACGTCTGAATCAATCCAACCGTCTCCTAAGTTTGCTGCTGCTGCTAAGCTGGCGTCTGAATTGAATCCAGTTCCTTGCAGTTTCACCAAATTAGGATAGTATTTCTTAAAGTGCCATTCCTTGTGACAAAGAAAGCACTTCTTGTTGGACTTATCCCTTCTGAATTCTGATGTTCCCCTAGCGATCATAATGCTGCCACTATTCTCTTCCTTCTGTTCGGATTTATGTGAACATCTTTTGACATTAAGACAGACTTTACCTCTGTCAATGTCAATGTTTGCTTCCCATACAACATAGTGTCAACTATGTTTTCATATGTCTTCGACAGAGAGCTGAGGAGTATGATCCCTTGATCTTCTTCGTCTATTGTCACATCAACATTTTTTAGGTCAAGAATCAATTTATTGAAACCATCCAAATGCTTTCTAAGTTCCATCGTTTCTTCCATTTGGAGCGTATATAATTGTTTCTTCAACAGTAGTCAATTAGTAAGTGATCTTCTCATATAAATTGATTCAAGCTTCCTCCATACCTCTAATGCCGTCTCTTCTTCAGCAACCTCCCTCAACACTTCGTCACCAAGAGAGAGAAGGATGATACTGTGTGCCTTCAGTTGTATTTCCCTAGCCTTGACCCTGTCAGTGACTGTAGCAAGATTTTTCTCAAAAATTGCATCGGCGAGGCCTTGATGAACCAGTAGAGCCTTCATCTTGATACGCCATAGGCTGAAATCATTCTCCCCCTTGAACTTGTCGATCTCGAACCTTTGCATCGACATGGTTAAGAGACAGAAACTTGATATGTGCCCCAATGGCACCAATCTGCTCCTATTATGAACAAGATTTCACCAAACAATAAACAAGAAAAACAAGAAAACTTCTTACTGATCTTGACTGATCGGAGAAACTCGACGTAGAATTGCACACCGCTTCTGTGCGATCTGCTCCAAACCCACGCACCGTGAGAATCCTTCCACGGCTCTCCCTCTAGCTGCTTGATGTTTCTTGTGTGAAGACTAGCGACCAAAAAAAAAAAAAAAGGACTGGCCTCGCCTGCACCACCGAATTCGACGACCCGTGCGAACCCTGCGCCCAGCCGTGTGCACACGCGCTGTTCCAGCTCCCGCTCGCCTCGCCCAACCTTCACTCGCGCGGCCTCCACCCGCGCTCACGGACACTCATATCTCCAAGCTTTCTTTGGGCCGTCAGCCCGACCCCTTATGCGATTCTGCTCTAGTGCCTCTTAGAATCACACGATCCTGCCTGCGACTGCGGCACCAGGCCGCGACTGTAGCTCTGATCCGAGCTGCACCAGGCCCTGCCCGAGCTTTCGGTCCCCTCGCTCAACCAGCGAACCCGGCCAAGATCTGCACGGCCGCTTGCACCGCAACCATCTACCCGACTTCGTCTGGCACCTCATACGCTGTCGAGCTTCCCTCTTATTCTTGAATGCAAGAACTTCCTCCCCCTCCCATCTCTGATACCAGATTGTAGGATCTTGAGAGGGAGAGAAGCTCTGTTTTCAGCTTCTTGAAGAGTGAAGAAATAAGATGGAAGAAATTGAAAAGAGTTTCTATTAAAATGGCATGTCCTTATTACAACCTATTACACTTATTTATAGAGAAAAACACTATAGCAAAGGCCACACAAACTAAAGAAACTACAAGAAAGTACAAAGAAGCAACCCTAAAATATGAACTAATGTCTAACAAAATCTAAAGTTGATCATAAATATTGAACAACTTGGGGATTAAATTTGTTCACTTTCTCAAGTAGGTTTGATCATTGATCTTAAAAAGATGAAGAAATGGATAATGCATAGTTCAACTTCATCACAAAACGTTGCTTTGATGCATTTTTTTGAAATCAAAACTATTGAGATTAGGCGAAATTTTTAAATGGATCATTGTTTACGTTTATTTTAGCGTTAGGAACTTAATATCAGAAAAAATTTAAAAGGATAAAAAATGCAAGACCGTTTTGCGATTTGTGAGAAAACGAAAACAGTTGAGTGGATTTCTTAAATAAAACGCAAAATTGTTTTGCGTTTTCTTAGAAAACGCAGATTCCTTCCCACCCTCCCTCACATGCCTTGCCGGCCACTTACACTAATTAGGCCTAATTTGTCGTCCATTAATTCATTTAACACAACTAGTCAGATTCTTTCTGGTGCTATAAATTGCACCGGAATTCAACTGAATAGAGCAAGCGTTTTTGTGGAGAAATTGGAGACAGAGCTTTGAGGTGTTGATAGATTTAAGTTTGGTTAATTTGAGAAATTCTAAGGTAAGTTTTTAACATATTCTTTAATTATATAAGTTTATATTGTTGCTCTAATTTTCTTAGATTATATTTTGTTAATTATTTTTTGTGAGCAGATGAATTTTTTTTTTAATAGAAGTTAATTTAATTTTCATTCTTTTGTTATATTGTAATTTCTAATATCATTTGTATGAGTTATTTCTTATATTTTTGAGGTTTCATTTTGTAATTTTTTTAAATTTTTGTTATTAAAATCATAGGCATAATTTAATTTAATAAATTTTGAAATATAATTTACAAAACATATACAACAATACAGATCTGAAAGTAAATTTATTTTTCAATAAATTTTGTTTTATGATAACATAATCTTTTAGATCGAAAAATATTTAACCTTTTACAAATAAAATTTCATAAAATTGATCATTACAAATAAATTATTTTGGAAATAATATGAATTAACTTTAGTTTAAACAATTACGTAAGAACTACCAACTTTAATTTTAGACATTGAATAATAAATATGAATAAATACCAAAATATAAAATCAAAATATAAATATAAATTAACATGTTCATTTAATATCTGAGTTATTAGAACTAAATATAATTGTGAAAAATAATTTTAAGAATAAAATTTATTTATTAGAAAGAAATTCTTTCTAATAGCATATGATGTTTAAATATGAATTATTTGTGTAATATATAAAAATATATATAGAACTGGTCTATACATATAAAATATTTAAAAATGCTATTATTTAATTTAAGTTTAAATAAAAATATGAAAAATGTTAAATTAATTTTAGACATTTGATAATGAAAACTAGCAATATAGAAAAACACGAAATGAGAATATTAATATAAATTAGAAAGTATATATACTATTTGAATTATTACAAGTAAAATTAACTGTGTTTTTTAAATTATTCTTTTTATAAGAAAAATTTTTAGATCTATAAATATATAATATTATATGCACTGATTGAAAATTTTTAAAATGTTATCATTTATTTTATAAAATTATTTTTAAAAAATGGGCAAATTTTTAAATGGATCATTGTTTATGCATTTTAGCATTAGGAACTTAATATCAGAAAAAAATTTTAAAAGAATAAAAAATGCGAGATCGATTTGCGATTTGTGAGAAAACTGAGAAAACGAAAACCGCTGAGTCGATTTCTAAAGAAAGCGAAAAAAATTTTTTTTTTCACATAAAACACAAAAAAAATTGCGTTTTCTTATGAAAAGGCAATTTTTTTTGCATTTTATGTTTTCATATACTAAATATAATTAACTAATAAAAATTAAACATAATTAACTAATTAATAAAAATTTAATATAATTAAATTTTAAAATTGAGTAATTAATAATTACCCTTGAAATTGAAAGTAAAATAATTTAACTTTGTCTTATATTAATTGGATTTAATAATGATTAATTTTAATATTTTGAAATAAATTTTTGCATTATTAATTAAGTTTGATATTAATTATATGAAGATTGATATTGATTAATTTTGAGATTAATTAAGTTTGATATTATATATAAATAAACATATGAAGTTTGATATTAATATATCAAGTTTGAGATTAATTAAGTTTATGATTAATTAAGTTTTATATTAAATATATTTAACTAATGTATATTGTGTAATAACATGTTGGATGCTCCTCAACGATTTAACTCATTAGGGGGGTTCTTTAGGATAATCATCTTAGGACTCAGACAACATTCTACTCACCTGAAATAGTAAAATGTGAAGGACTCGATAATGAGTTGACTTGAGGTGGTGAAGGCTACCAAAGCATAGATGACACTTACATTAACTAATAGCATGAAGCGATTTCTTCTTTTGTAAGGGAAAAAGAGCCCCAAGATTGTTGTGGAGCAACATGCTTAGGTTTTGTGGGATTTAGAACAATCTAGTTGCCTTGGTGCTTGAAAGTATGTGGGTTTGAACACTTCTAACGGGTGATATCCAAATCATATAGCTAGGGTTTCCTTAAAAGTACATGGGCAGTGCCCATGAGGAGGACTTCACACAATGACCTATTAGTCATTGTTTAGGATTGCACAATAAGAGATGCACCTTAATGCAATTTTGAAAAAAAAAATGCCAAGAGGCATATGCCTCTCCTTGGCAGGCATATGCCTCAGTAATGCTGAGGTGTGCTTCTGCACAATTTGCAAGAGGCATATGCATAAAAAACTAAAATTTTAAGTAATTAAAAATTTTAATTTATAAGTTAAACTAAATCTTATATTATTATTTTTTGACACCTTTTTTTTATTTTTTTTATTATTTTTATTATTTTTTGACACCTAAACCTACTACTGCAACAACACACCTTTATCCTACTACGGGGGTCGGCTAATGAATCATTTTTCTCCACTGTGTCCTATTAAGAGCCAAATTCTAATAAAAAGAGGTCTACTTCTACCTTTCTTAATATATGTCAGATCTAATTCATCCACCTCCTAATAGGGTCGTCAGAAGGCCGACGGTTTATGTGACCAAACTATCTAAAACGACTCTCTCTAATCTTATCTGCCACTAGAGCTACTCCATCCTTTTCACATATATACTCGTTTCACATTCTGTCTCTATGTGTAAAGCCACTCATCCACCTATGCATCCTCATCTCTGCAACATTTAAATTAATTTTATTCTTCCATTTTAATGGCCAACATTCTGCGTCATAAAGCATTGCAAGTCTCCCCACTATCTTATAAAATTTTCCCATAAGTTTGAGGGTACTTTTCTATCCCATAAGTTTGAGAGGTTGTTGCTGCTGCAAATAAATATTCCTTGTTAGTTGCTTTCTCTAAGAATGTCAAAGCCTGCTCTCCATTTAGAATTTTTTTATTGTAAAAATTGTAATAACAGCCAGATTTTTTGGTTTTCCATATGTAGGAATTCCCGGTGATGGGAGGTGTTTATTCCGAGCAGTGACTCATGGTGCCTGCTTGAGAGCAGGTAAACCAACACCAAGCGAGAACCTCCAAAAGGAGCTAGCTGATGAACTGAGAAATAAAGTAATTAACATTAACTTATGCTGTCTAAAATATTTGCTGAAACACAGTTTTATCTCCATCGACCAACTATACTGATCTGAGCATGCATAATTTTGTTATTTTGAAAAAAAAAGAGAGTAAATCGTGCAGATTCCATATATCCACACACACACACATACAGGTATTGGTTTTTGACTTATTTCTTAGTTTTAAAATATTATGATGCGCATTTGATGTTAGTCCTCGGTCTTATAATTTCTTATAATCTACATACTTCTATTGATTATTGATTTTTTTTAACTGATTGCACATTGTTTGCAATTTAGCCACTGTGATTATTGAATTTCTTCCTTCTGTTATGCTGTTCTATTCTCAAATGCTAGTTGTGCCAGGTTGCAGATGAATTTATCCAGAGGCGAGCTGAAACAGAGTGGTGAGTGTTTAACTTTTCTCATATCATTTTCTATTCAAATCCAACTTTGATTGTTTTATCATATATTCATGCATAGAAGTGTCATAGAACCTTCATAATTGATCTGAACACTAAAAATTCCATTAGAGTTTAGAGTAGAGTTTACTTATGACATCTTAGCGCTATGAATTTATTGTTGGATAATTGTAATTTGTTTGAATAGGGTAACTTTTGCTAGAGGAGAGTTTACTTTTGATTCTTGTTCAAGTTCATGCATAAGATATTATAATTAGGTCTAATAATGAAGGGTTGTGCAGGAAACTTGTCAAATCCAAGATGAGTTTAATTGGGAGGGTTGAGTTTCCTTCTTGGTTTTGAAGTGAAGCAACTCCGGTCAGAATAATCATTAATCAAGCTAAGTATATAGGAGAGCTCATAAACTTGACGGATTTGAAAATATAAAACCTATGAAGACTGCAATGAGCCCTTCCAATTAAGTTTATCAAGATAACTTTAGTGTAAAGGTAGATGTACGGCATTATCAAGATATGATTAGTAGTTTACTTAGCCACAAATTGTGCAGTATTGAGTCAAGGTCCAGTCCTGTCTAGAAGGATCTAATTTGCAAGCCCTGAAAGATAATATTTGATATTTGAAAGATAATTTGGATTTACGTTTATGGTATCCTCCTGCTTCAAAATTTTGATTAAAGAGTAGGAGTATCTTTAATTTAATTGATAGGAAATTAAAAAGTGTCTTCATTGGCAATTTTAGATAGGAAAAATGAAAAAAAGTAATCTAATCTTGGGAAAAGTGAACCTTAGAAGAATTCCTATGCTGGCAATTAAGGTAATCTATTTCTGAATTCTGAATAAAAGAACTGTTACATTGCGTAGTTGATATTGCCACAAAACATCAAAATAAGTACTAATAAAATATTCATTCAGATGCCAATGGAGAATATGCATGCCCATCATTCCCGGAAATTAATATAGAATCTGCAACATCTAGATGGGCACATATATATTGATTAATGATTAGTATGTTAATCCAGTTCCCTAATAAAGTTTAAACTTAGAGGTGTTCATCACTCCCTAATAAAGTTTATTAACTGCTCAATAACCACCGTATCCATACTGCAGGTTATGGGTCCCTGATGAAATTTATTCTGAGATGTTTCAAAGATGTAAATACTCCTAATTCCTTCTGAAATCCCTTGGATCCATTTTGGCTACTTGAAAACGTCCATGATCTAGATTTTTTTTAGATAGATATATTAATTCCAAGAATCGCCACCTTATTTTGATGGAAAATGATGGCTGTCAATATCTTTGGACTAAGCCCTGCAAGATATATGGAATCTGAGAACTAGGTGTGCAACTTCAATCGAGTCGAATTATCTCCATCTGGAATTATTATTCAAACCTGAGCGCCATCTTTTCCTGAGCGAAGAGTTATATTCATAATAATATTCAATTAGCAATTAAGTCAAATAGTGCATTAAGTTCAATACAATAACTACAACTTTCATAATATAAAAATGTAATCACCCACCTTACTCAGAACTCAGAAGATTCACTAGTTGATATGTAAGTGCCTCTTCATCTAGCTTGTCACCTCAATTCCTCTATTCGTGGAATCACCTCCTTTTCCTACTTTATTTTCTTTCACACTAAGAAACCTAAAACATTTTATGTTAATCCAATGTTAACATGAAAATGCTATTCATCCTAAAATGACAATTTAACTTTCCAATTTAATCACTTAATTTCCTAATTTATGTTGACTTCACATACCTTGATTATCCTTGTACCAATCTTCTTTCATTATTTTTGTACTTCCTCTTTCTCACCTAAACCCTAATTAGGATTTCATTAAATAAAACCATATAACTTAGGGTTTCCAACCCAATTTATATAAAAACTCTAAACATTTATTTAAGTTTACATCAGTTTTTCAAAATACTTTGAAATTTTGAAACAATTTCTCTACTCAATTTCTCTATTTATAATGATCTTATATGTCGTCTCTTAAAGTTATGTAACACCCCACAGTACTCCTTAACAATACTGAGAGTATACTAACATAAATATAATACTTTCCTCAATTCCTCATATGATACTTATGAAAATCTAAAATTTTTGTAAAACATCCAATAATTTTTCATTTATCTCATTAAACGGAAGCAACTACTAAATTTAAAACTTCATCAAAGGCATAGATACAGAGCCACTAATAAAACCAGACATAAACATCAAAATAACATATTATAGAACCTTCTACATACCTCATATGTAGACTTATAATACAAAGATAACATTAACATAAAATTTTAAATTCTTGCAGATTAGTCTTCTCCCACATTTTGCTTTCCCTTACCTGTAACAACAACCAGTAATAAAATACTGGTGAGCTATGAGGCTCCATAAGCTATGCAAATTTAATTTAACAGTATAATACAATAAGAAGAATGACTTAAAACATTAAAGTCATTAATGATTAAACTTCTACTAGTAAAAGTCTCATAAACCTTTATTGGTATTAATCTTTACTTTCTTGATGTTTTATTGAATACCAAATTCCATTAGTACAAGACTTGGCTATCTTTTCATAACATTATTCAATGGAGCCCAGGTAAACCTGGCATTATCGCCATTGAATTTCATTGAGGTCCCTTTTGCCTCCTTAGGGGTCCCTTTTGCCCCACCTGCTATGCATGTATCTTTTCTCTTGGGGTCCCTTTTGCCCCACCTACAATACAGGTTTTTATTTGGGTTCCTTTTGCCCACCTGATATTGTAGACATACGTCATATCATAGGTTAGCCAATCTTTACTTTAATTTGATATTCTAAAATTCATACATTCATAATTCATATTAATTGCAATGGTTATAATCTTTCCATTATGCATATAACTATACATCTGTTGTAGGAAGAATATGATAGATAATAAGTTAAAAGAAAACTTCTTTTCATAGTAATATCAATTAAGAAAAGACTGAAATAAGTACACTTGGATATCTATTAGATCTTATTTATTCTCATGGTTATGCAGTGGTGAACACTTCAATGTGCTCTCATGATTACCAATAAAGTTCTCATAATACAATTCATTTATAAATAAAATTACAAGATATGAGGAATATACCAAACATTTATAATCATGGCAATTATAAATAATTTTTCAACTTACACAACTTACCTTCTTGAGCAGTCTCTTCCAAACTTCTACCTTGTAACCTTCTCCTTTGATACACTATCCTAAATCCTCCTTTATGCATAAATTTAAGTAATTCCTACATCCCAAGTAAGAATTGATATACTTAGCAAATCATTCTTGTCTTTAAAGAAATTTACCATTGAATTAAGAATATACCATAATTACTTACCTAAATTTTCGTCTTCTCTCAATTTCCTTCTTTCCTTCCTCTTGATTGCATAACCATTCTACACTTCTTTCTTTATCACTATTATTTCTCTATTCTTCTTTAATTCCACTGCCAAAACCCATATCTCAAAGCAATAAGAAAATACTTTACAGTAATCCAAGCCAAACTTCTTAACCCTATGAAAATCCAATTACTTACCTTGCCTTGCACTGAATCCACAAAACAATCCACAATTTTTCCTTCAGCCTTTGCACAATGCGTTGCCCTCTACCTACCTACAGGGAGAATTCCGCCTCTTGCTACAGGAGGTTTTGCGAATTTCCTTCTCAGATTTGCAGCTATTGCTACAGTCCCGGGAGCACACCAAGCGTAAACCTTACCGTGCTGAATTGCTTTACCGAACCCTTATACAGTAACTGCTTGGAGGAATTCCGAATACTGATAAGGATAATTGAGTGGACCCCACTTCTCTAACTGCTCTCACAATAATCCAAATGAAGCATCTATTTAAGAATTCAGTAATTAATTTATATTTAGAAATACAATTACTAATAACTTAATAATAATCTAATTATTAGAATTTTTTTTTTTACAGTTTCACTAAAATAAATTATATTTACCTCATTTGAGACTTTGGATATTACAAGTTAGGCACCATCTTATGCAAAACTCCAATTGCTTGTCTTGAATATCTCCTTCTCCCTCTTCATCTCTCTCTTCTTCTCATTCTCCCTCTTTTCAGCTTGCTCTTGATTGTTCTCCCACCTCTAAATCCACTTGTTTAACTCCTCAATATTTATGCCAAATTATAGCTTCTTGGTCTCAATTGAATCAGATGCTTTGTCTTCTTCTCTCACACTCGAATCAGTTGAAATCCTCCGGAGTATCTTCTTCTCTCGCACTCAAATTGGGAGAACTCCTACGGAGTGTCTTCTTTGCTCACACTTGAATCGAACAAACTTTTCCATCTTCTTCGCCCGCATTTGGGTAAACCCTCACCGAATCTTCTTGTCTTTTATCTCTATACTATGTGAACCATCTCCGTCTCTATGTGTCCAATGCAACAGAATCGCACATATTCACTCTCCGTCTTTCTTTGTGTCATGCCAGCTCGTCTTCTCTTTGTGTCTCACCCGCTTATGTCTTTCATTGAATGAACCAATAACGTCAGTTACGTTGAACTGGCGTGGCCAATTCTGTTGAACCAGCCATGACAACTTCACTCCTTTGCATGCATTAATAGAACTCAAGATGTTATACATGTTGAAGTTTGGTTGATGGCATTGAATTAGGTGACACATATTTTCATAATCCCAGGGTTCAATGAAAGAAGGCATGTCTGGATTTTTATGGGAGGCGTAGGCTTGATTAAGTCTTCTAATTAGTTAGGTGAAGGTGAGTAAGGCAGCTTGTGTGCCTCAGAACTGTTGAGAAGTCACTCTGTTGTAAAGGAGCTCAATCTAATCAGTTTATTCAGTTAGTGGTGGAATGAGCGAAGAGCTGGATGCTCTTGTATACTTTTTTGTGGAGAAGAGTAGTTTTGTTTGGAATATAGTTATCAAATATTTACAGAGATTATATTCTGGAATTCCTTAGTTCTAAAAGTGCCCATGTTAGATTCAATAGATAATATCTCATCATGAAGTTTTTCCAATATTTTGAAAACCGGGCTAGTCTGGCCAGTTCAATCGGTTCGACCGTGAACCGGTCAAGTTACCGGTCTGAACAAGTTCAAAAATTGTATTTGTCTGAAACTGATTTGAACTGTCAATTCGATCGAAAAACTGTCAAACAAATCTCAATTTGTAGAATTGACTGGTTCTAAAAAATATTACATTTTATTTTTATAAATTTTAAATATGTTTTAGTTTTATCAATCTTTTTAAATTTTTTAAAATCATTTATTATCATATGTAGATAAATTCAACCATGATACATGCATGTCATCTCACATAAAATGCTTTTTTTCTAGTTGTGTACACTTTACACTATATAAAGACAACTACTTAGAACTCACATATGATGTGAGACTAAAAAAGCTGCATAAATACTAGATGAGTTAGACTGTGAATATGGGTTGGATCGGACTGCAAATTTGAGTTGCTATAACGTGCATTATAAAAGTTAATAACATTTTTTTATTTTATAATTTATATATTCATGAAATATTATTCTTATTATAAATTATATTTATATTTATACATTTATATTATAATTTTTTTTAATATGTAAATATATTTAATGCTCATATATTTATATTTGTAATATACACATACTTATATTCACATTAATGATTTATCAATCTTCTTATTAAGCTTTATATCATTTTTATCGAGCTTGTTCAGAGCCATCATCGAGGTAATTATGTATTCACTTTTTAAATTTTAATTATTATATAAATTATATTATAATTGAATAATTTTAATATTTATTACGTCATCTGGTTCAACCCTGATCAAATCATTGAACTTTGAACATCTTCTTCTTCTGGTTCTATGTTAGGTCTTATTTTCACAACCTTGGGCTTTTCTTCACTTGAATGCCAATGTTTTGTTAATATCGGGTCTGATTAGGTTTATTTCTATCTTGGTGGTCCAAGCTCTTATTGTATTTTAAGGCCATGGGGGGCTTCTATTGAAGATTGTATTTATGTTGTTTGTAAATAAAATTATGGATCTAATTTCTTTTAGTATTGAGGAATTAAGTTAATGTGTCATACTTTAAAACTTTGGGAGAGAGTTATTGAGCATAGGTTATGACGTGATGCTAATGTTTCTCAAAATCAATTTAGATTCATGCCGGGTAGGTCTACTATGGAAGCTATACATTTATTGAGAGGTTTGATGGAGAAGTGTAGGGAGAATAAGGAAGATCTATATATGATATTTGTTGATTTAGAGAAAGCTTATGATAAAATTCCAAGAGAAGTGCTATGGAGAGTTTTAGAAAAGAGGTTAATAATGCTTATGCTCAAGTCATTAAGGATATGTATGCAAGAGCTGTTGCTTATATTCAAACAAAAGGAGGTTGGACCAAGTATTTTCCTATTTTAGTTGGATTACATCAAGGATTAGCCTTAAGCCCATATCTTTTTGCTTTAGTCATGGATTCTTACTAGACATTTGCAGCAGGATGTACCCTGGTGTATGCTTTTTGCTGATGATATTCTTCTTATTGATATGGCTAGAGAGAGAGTTTATGGTAAACTTGAACTATAGATGTCAACCTTAGAGTCTAAAGGTTTTCGTTTGAGTTGATCTAAAACTGAATACATGGAGTGTAATTTAGTAGTAATAGATCTAATGGGGGAATTGTGACTTTAGGCGATCAAGTCATTAATAAGAGTACACGTTTTAGATATCTCGGGTCTATTGTTCAGAGTGATATTATTAGTAGAATTCAAGTTAAGAGAGATATTGTTAGTAGAATTCAAGTTGAATGTTTGAAGTGGAGGAATGCATCAGGAATGTTGTGTGATAGAAAAGTACCCCTCAAACTTAAGAGAAATTTTTATAAGATGGTGATGAGACCTACAATGCTTTATGGCGCAGAATGTTGGTCATTAAAAGAGAAGCATGCAATTAAGTTAAGTATTGCAGAGATAAGGATGCTCAGGTGAATGAGTGGCTTTACTCTTAGAGATAGAATGCAAAACGAGCATATACATGAAAAGGTTGGAGTTGCTCCAGTGGCAGATAAAATTAGAGTCACTTTAGATGGTTTGGACACATAAAACGTTAGCCTTTTAATGACCCGATTAGGAGAGTATATATATTATATTTAACCTATGTTAAGAGAGGTAAAGGTAGACCTAAAAGACTTGGTTAGAAAATATTTGAAATAATATTTTTTTATTAGATTTAAATGAGAATTTGACTCTTAACAGGATATAATGGAGAAAAAAAGATTCATGTAGTTGACACCATGTAGTGGGATAAAAAATTGATGTTGTTTTTTTTATTGATGATGGATTTTTCTACCAAGATCGTCACTTTTTTTGGGCCATTCCCTTGATGCTAGTTGATTGATCATTTTCCCTTTGCCAATGTTTTTCATTAATCCCAAGTCTACTTGTTCATGTAAGCAAACTATTTTTTAACGTTAATCAGCCAAACATCATAGGTTGATCAAACTTGTAGATTTGAGATGACTAGAGATATTTTTTAAGTTAAATAAATAAGCACAATAACACAAAAGTAGAGTTGTGTAAGATTATTAGTTTGATTCAAAGATTTATTGAAAATCAAATCTTATTTGGGTTAATACTTGTTACGTACAACTCTCATCCCATTGGGGCTAGCATGTGAGTTTGTTACATTCCTTTGGATACAAATATAATACAAAAACAAGGTGAAGAATGAATCCATAACTCAGAAGAACAAGCTCATGACAACAATTCAAAGCTCATCGTGTACAGTCGGTCCAGAAATCGGTCTAAGGACTGAACCAACTCATTATTTTTTAAGAAATAAACCCATAGCAGCCAGTCTATTATTGTAACCTGGTTTATTAGTATTTAGACAACTAACCCTTTTTTTTTAATACTTGCACAAATCTATAAAATACCCACTTACTGTAATTGGTGGTTAGGAAATGAAAATTCTGTTTTTCTCTCTTCCCTCCTCTTCTTCCTTTAGGAGTTTCACCTACTCAAAAGTTGTTTTATCCTTCTTGATTCAATCAAGAAGCATATCAAATTGAAAAAAAGGGCCAACTGTCTAAATCCGAATAAATCAAGTTACAATAATAAGCTGGTTGCTATGGGTTTATTTCTTGAAAAATCACGGGTTGATTTTAGATTGATTTTTGGACTGGTTGTACACAATAAGCTTTGAATTGTTATCATGAGTTTGTTCTTCTGAGTTATGGATCTATTCTTCATCTTGTTTTTGTATTGCATTTGCATCTAAGGAAATGTATTGTTGCTTAATAGAGTTTGTTGATCATTTTCCCTTTGCTTGATCATTTTTTCAGTCATGGGAGGCTTTCGGTGAAGATTTGTGCTTATATCTTAAATTTTAGATCTCTTTTCTTGAAACGCTGATGGATTTTTCAACAAATATTGTCACTTTAAATTGGGTTTATTCTAGTACTTTCAATTCCCAATCCTTTGGTTCTAGCATGTAAGTTGCATGACCATTTTCCCTTTGCCCATTTGATTTTTTTTTTACTTTTATCTTACCATACCAAAAGGCTAGTTGTACTAAGGTGATGATCTTAGAAGCTTTAGGAGATGCTACAAAAATAGATTTATATGGGTAAGGGGATGAAGTGAGGATATATAAAAGTTTATTAAGAAAATTAAATAAATATTATTGAAATAACGAATGTTACAAGTAAAACGTTTGGCATGACTTCTATTAGTAAAGAAAAAATTATAGCTCATGATGGAGTTAGTAAGAAGATTGTAAAATAGAGACGAATAGATAAGGTAAGATAAAGAAGATTTAGAGATTGTTCAACTAGGATCTTTTGAGAGGACATATGATTATAAGTATTAGGAGTATATTGCATTATATTTTCATGCACTTTTTTGATATTGCATTCGAAGCAAAAGAAATACAAGTAAAATTTTGAGGGCTTTGAAATTCCCCAAAGTCTCATTAGAATCTTGGTGATCAACGTATTTTTAAATCTCTCACCTCATCTCCCCCTTGCCCAGTTGTGCCCTCTCGCCTCCCTGTCCTCACTATGTAGTTTTCTTGCTCGTGTTGTAACAGCTACATTGCCCTCGCCATGCTGCATCGCATGTGACCCGAATTCCTCACTCTATTTCCCTCTCTTATGCTCTTGTTTATTACCCCTCAGGCCCTTATTGTGTGACTTCTCGCCCATCTTCTCCGTTGCTCGTCACCTTCCTTCAAGTTTATTATAGAAAAAATATATAAGAGAAAAATATTGTATTTGAAATCTATCTTAGCAAACAACAAAAAAATATTTCAATGAATTTGATTTGCATCAAATCAAGCAACTCTTGCATTTCTAAAAAGCAAGCATTTTAAAAATTGTACTACTAAAGAACCCCAAAAGTGAGGTGATTACAAGATCTTAGTGGTGTGAAACAATGTAGCAGTTGTAGGAATTGCAGGGAAATTTATAAAAAGTTAATAAGCTTTGTAATTAAAACTTATTGTTTTACCAGATTAGATTCTAGGAATCCTTAGGTATTGTTTTGCTTTGGCATGCAGTTACAAAGTATATTAGAAAGAAACTTAAAATAGCATCAAAATAACGTTAAAGCTTAATGTGCAACTAACATAAATCCACCGGTTAACACTTAGAACGAACACCTTGAGTTTCCCTCGCTCACACTCTTGAGGACTTTTAGTGGAAGAATAATTTACGCAATATTAATGATGCCACCACAAGAAAGTAGGCACTTATAGTATAGCTCAATGAAGAGTTATCCGGAGAAAAGGTAGTTGGTGGAGGCGGGAGAATTTGCCACTAAATGGGAAGTTGTTGCTCATCGATGGCGTTTGTCAAGGTAAAGAAGATCCGATCGATGTAGTCTTCGACGGAGTGGTCGATCTTGAAATCGATGTCAGAGAATGGAGACGGAAGAACATCTACTCGTCCTTGAAGGTCATACACGGATCCATGATCATGCTCGGGATCAGCCATTCATGAGTAAGGAGGCTGAGGGAGGTTGTGTGTCTTCTTCCTTAGATGATGTATCAAGCAAGGGAGAAGAGGTGTAAGGGAGGAAGGAGGGATTTGGGTGGTCAGCCAAGGCTATGAGAGGGGCTAGGTTAATTTCAGATTTTGGGAATGGGTTAGGGAGGGAAGGTAAATTCAAAATCTGAAATTTAATTTCAGAATTAATTTGGAATTGAATGCGAGAATTTAAATTTTGAATTACTAATATAAGAGGGAAAATGAGGAGGGTAGGGGGCGACCCTTTGATGAGGGCTTTGATTGGGTTCCAAAGAGGGAAAGAGAAATAATGTAGGAGAGAGGGAGAGGGGGAGGAGCCGGCGGCTTGCTTGGGGGAATTGGGGCTTTTGAGGGGAGGATCAATACTTGCTTTATTTAGAATCCTAAAATAGGGCTTCTCATTTAGGAAACAAATTCAAATTCAAATTTATTTGAATATGAATTAAAATGGTTTCCAAAATTAGAAGGGCTAAATTAGGAAGGGTTTAGAATATTGGATTTGAAAATTTTGGAGCCGAGGGAGGGGTTGGCTGGCGGCTTAGGGTTTGGGCAATGGAGGTCGTCGGCTATAGGAGGGAGGGAGCTTGGGTTGCTGGGTGTAGGGCAGTGGGTTGAGCCTAGGGCCGGCAGTTTGGGTGGGGAGAAGGGGTGGCCAATGGTGTGGGAGGAGGGGGGAGTGGGAGGCGGCGGTTTGGTTGGGAAAAGGGTGGGGAGGCCGGCGATTTGGAGAGAAGAAAGGGAGGGAGGAAAGGAAGGGTAGGGAAACCGAGAGCCCGGACACTTCCTACGGCTGGCGGAAGTTGCTTTTGCCCTCACCTAGGGACTTCTCCTCTCTCTAGAGCTCTCAACACTCATGGGAACAAAAATGCAGAAATTTTCATTAATCATCATCATCATACAATATCAAAGGCCTCCATATATAGGCCTAAAAATAAAAGAGACTCAAAAGACTAAAATGTCATCAGGGCTACAACACAAATTAATCCCGCATAGGGGTACAATGGGAAAGACAAAAATATAAGCATAAGAAATACATAAAATCTGTCATAAATAAAGACTTCTAATCGTAGCCGTCGATCTACGATTCCTCCTGTGATAGACACACCAGAATCTTCTGCTGATGTCCTCATCATTCTCCTCGGGTGGGAGAAAACTCGACCCTGTCGAGTAAGCATCGTGAGTGCCTTCATACAACTCTAGAATGTCGGGATCCAATCTTTGTAGCTTATCACGATAAATCCATGTGTTCTCCGTCTCCGATTTTTCTTTCCATTGAACTAAATGCCTTTGGCGCCCACCTTCTTTAGTGGAAATGATTTCATTATTAAGTATTGCTTCAATTTTCTCCGCATTAGGTAAAGAAGGGATATCTAGGAGTGGAGGTAGTCTAGGGTTCTCACCAAGTAGGGTCACGCAAGGCTCAATATTTAGTGATTTGTGGGGTTAAACTCTTGTCCCTCAAAGGCTACAAAATCTTCGATGTTAAACGTAGGATTCATGTTAAAACCTTGAGGTAGGTCTAGCACATAAGCATTACTATTTATTTTTGATATTATTTTAAAAAGTCCCGCACTTCTAGCATGTAGCTTTTTAACGGTCCTTGTGGGAACTATTCTAGACGAATCTGCACCATTACAAAATCTCCAACATCAAATTCCTTAAATTTTTTCTTACGATCCGCATTAAGTTTATAATTAGCATTTCTTTGTTCAATCTTTTTATTAATTTTCTTGTACAATTCTTGGAGATGCGATGCAAATGCAGAGGCAGACTCAGATGTTCTTAACTTAGGATACATAGCGATCAAGTCTATAGGCTGTTTAGGTTGGTACCCGTACACAATTTCAGCGGGACTTAAACCCGTTGTTCGATTAAAAGAGTTGTTATAAGCGAATTCAGTTGTAGGAAGTTTAGAGTCCCAATCTCGAACGTAAGAGGTTGCCTAGACTCCTATTAACAACTTCTGTTTGGCCATTAGTTTAGGGATGAAAGGCGGTAGAAAATTGCAGTTTGGTACAATGACTGCAAGCGAACCAAAAGTGCAACGAGCTGCTCGTTGTTCGGTTCGATTAAAGCTTGTTTATGATCGTTTAATTAACCAAACAAACAAACTTGAACAATATTTTAAATATTCGATTCTTAAATAAACAAGCTTGAATACTAATGCGTTCGGCTTATTTATGTCTACGAACAACATCATTTGAAGCTCGTGAACAAGCTCGACATTAAACTCGATAAAAGCTCAATTCGTGTTTGATTTTGAACTCGTGAATAAGCTCGATAAAAATAATTAATATATGATTATAAAATTAATAAATATAAATAATAGAAATATTTTATATTTATTATAATATAATGATATAATTATTGTTAAATAATAAAATTTAAATTAAACAAATATTATATTATATGTTAATTAAATATTCTTATTAAATCTTATTGAATGACAAAAAGAGACGCGGCAAACTCCGAATCTTCCCTCGTCATCTTGCCCTAATATTTCTTCCCAGACGCGGGCTAACGAAGGACGAACTTGCTTCGCCGCTCTTTTTCTCCGCTCAAACCCCAACTCTCGATCGGCTGAACTAGGTTTTCTTTCCGCTTCATTCTCCTAGACGCACTCAAGTCCCGAATCTTCTCGTTTCTCCGCTCTTCTCCCCGATGATGCTCAAGCTCGTGTTTGCAAGATTAGCATCGACGGTAAGTTTTAGATTCGAATATTACTTCCATTAGTTCTTTTGTCTTTACTTCTCGCATATCTTTACTTCTTTCCATTAGAACTCTTCTCCTCTCCTTTAGAATGCTCTTTCAGATTCTTATTTTGTGATGATCAGTTTGGGGAGTGTAGCATTTATTTCAATGTAGTTCGAATAGGATTCCTGTTTAATGTAATTGTTGACTCCTCTTTTAAAGGTATCTCTCAAAATTCACCGAAGCAGTTAGGATTGACATTGCATAATGTCCAAATTAGTGCTGGGTCATCTTCAAGTCCAACAGTTGTAACAGAACATAAGAAAATCCTTTTACTAAGAAAGCAAGAAAAAAACCTCATCAGTGTGGCAGGAATTTACAATCGTAAAACTTGACGATGGTACTGAGAAAATTCAATGTAACCATTGTAAGCTTAAACTTAATAAAAGCAAAGGTGGTGCAACTATGCAGTACCAACGTCACTTGTTTGTAGTAAAAGAGTTGTGGAGTCCAAAGGACAACTTAATATTTCTTTGCACCCACCTTTGCCAAACAATACGTTTGAACTTGGAAATAGTGGTAATATCACTAATTGGAAATATGACCATGCTAGGATTCGGGAGCTAATTTCTCTTATAATAATGGTGCATGAGTTACCATTTAATTTTGTAGAGTATGAGATGTTCAACATTGTCATGAAAGCTGCAAGCCTGCATTTTCACGAACCACATTGAGGGGTGATTGTGTTTCAAGTTATGAAATTGCAAAAAAAAGATTGAGAAACTTATTGGATTCAATAAATAGAGTGAGCATAACTACTGACTTATGGAAGTCTTGTCAAGATATCCATTATATAGTTTTAACATGCCACTTTGTTGATAGTGATTGTAAACTTCAAAAAAGAGTGCTTAACTTTGTTGATGTACCTCCACCTCACAAGGCAACTAATATTCATGATGTATTATACAAAGGTCTGAAGAATTGGGGTATTGAGAATAAAGTTGCAACCATAACAGTTGACAATGCAGCTTATAATACATCAGCTGTTAATTTGTTGAAGACCAGTCTAGAGTTTCACAAGAAGCTTTCTCTAGGAGGTCGAATATTTCATGTGCGTTGCTATGCACATATTTTGAATTTGTTGGTATAAGATGGAATTCATGAGATAAAATATATTATTGAGAACGTTAGGGACAGTGTGAAATATGTTATATCTTCTCAACAACGTATATTAATGTTTAGTGAAATTGCCCAACAGTTGCATCTCCCCAAGAAGAAATTGATCCTAGATGGTGTAATAAGATGGAATGCTACATATACAATGCTATCAACTGCACTAGAGTTTAAAGAAGTCTTCCCTAGATTTCAAGATAGGGATTCATTCTATTCTACCTGTCCTACTGAGGAGGAATGGAAAAAGTTGGAAGATATATGCCCATTTCTTGAAGTATTTAATCAAACAACTGAATTGATTTCAGGTATATATGCTTCTGAATGTTAATTTAATTATTATTTTGCATGTTCCCAGTGTAATAAGATATTAAAAACTTTTCTTTTATATGTTAGGTACCGAGTATCCCACATCAAACATATTCATGTCTGAGCTCTGGGGAATAAAGGAGATGTTGGATGATAATTGTTTACGTGGAAATGCACACATTAGAGACATGGCAAGAAAAATGAAAGATAAATTTGATAAATATTGGGGTGATTGTAATATTTTAATCTCATTAGGTGTAATTTTAGACCCAAGAAATAAAATGAAAATGATCAGCTTTGCTTTCAAATCTATGTATACTGAAGACATTGCACAAATGCACATCACCGATGTACGAGAGAGTTTATATGCACTTTATAATGAGTAAGTAGAAGATTATAAAATCACAAATGCTGAGAGGACTGCAGGTGAAGTTGAAATAATTAGTAATTCTCTGAGTTCATCTTCTATTAGAGGTAGGCCTCTTTATGGAAAGAGAAAATATGAAAATTATATTAGAATAGATTACACTACTCAAGCAGTAAAATCCGAGCTTGATGTGTATTTGGATGATGGAGTTTTCATTGAGGAAGAAAATCTAGTAGTACCTTTTGATTGCTTGGAATGGTGGAAGGCTAACTGTCTAAAGTATCGTATTTTATCAAGGATGGCTTGTGACATTCTTTCTATTCCAATTACAACCGTTACTTCAGAAGCCACCTTCAATGCTGGTGGAAGAGTTATTGATCAATATAGATCATCTTTCGGTACAGATACAGTACAACATCTTATTTATGGAAGTGATTGGTACCATAATTTATATGGTATAAAGAGAAAAGTTAAGGTATAATAATGAGAAACATCTACATTATTTTAAATTGTTAGTTGGAATTGAATGCGAGAATTTGAAGTTTGAATTACTAATATAAGAGGGAAAATGAGGAGGGTAGGGGCGGCCCTTTGATGAGGGCTTTGATTGGGTTCCAAAGAGGGAAAGAGAAATAATGTAGGAGAGAGGGAGAGGGGGAGGGGCCGGCGGCATGCTTGGGGGAATTGGGGCTTTTGAGGGGAGGATCAATATTTGCTTTATTTAGAATCCTAAAATAGGAAGGGTTATTTTAAATCCAATCCTATTTAAAATTCAAATAGGCATGATTCAAAGGGCTTTCCTAAGGGTTTCTTATTTAGGAAACAAATTCAAATTCAAATTTATTTGAATATAAATTAAAATGGTTTCCAAAATTAGAAGGGCTAAATTAGGAAGGGTTTAAAATATTGGATTTTGAAAATTTTGGAGCCAAGGGAGGGGTTGGTCGGCGGCTTGGGTTTGGGCAATGGAGGCCGTCGGCAATAGGAGGGAGGGAGCTTGGGTTGGTGGGTGTAGGGCAGCGGGTTGAGCCTAGGGCCGGCGGTTTGGGTGGGGAGAAGGGGTGGCCGACGGTGTGGGAGGAGGGGGAAGTGGGAGCCGGTGGTTTGGTTGGGAAAAGGGTGGGGAGGCCGACGGTTTGGAGAGAAGAAAGGGAGGGAGGAAAGGAAGGGTAGGGAAACCGAGAGCCCGGACACTTCCTGCGGCTGGCGGGAGTTGCTTTTGCCCGCACCTTGGGACTTCTCCTCTCTCTGAAGCTCTCAACACTCATGGGAACAAAAATGCAGAAATTTTCATTAATCATCATCATCATACAATAGCAAAGGCCTCCATATATAGATCTCAAAATAAAAGAGACTCAAAGACTAAAATGCCCTCAGGGCTACAACACAAATTAATCCCGCATAGGGGTACAATGAAAAAGACTAAAACATAAGCATAAGAAGTACATAAAATTTGTTATAAATAAAGACTCCTAATCGTAGCCGTCGATCTACGATTCCTCCTGTGATAGACGCTCCAGAATCTCTAGCTGATGTTCTCATCACTTAGTTAAAGATTAAAACATCCATAAAAGTTGAAAACACTATATTAAGAAATTATCAAATATGAGTTTTAAGAAGGAAATAATATATTTAGAATTACAATTGAATAAAAAAGTTAAATTGATTTAGATTTAAAGAGTGATGTCCAAAGTTTTAGGTCCTTATAAGAAGAAAATTGGTCAATGCGTAATGAGTGGAGAATAAATATTTTGGTAGAAATCTTTAAGAATAATCTATGTGTTCAAGATCGTTAAAATTATAGAAGAATTAAACTTGTTTTTGATAAAATTATGTTATGAAATAGAGTAATGGAACCTAAGCTTATAACAAATTTTGTTCAATGACAATTCTTCATATGCCATTGCTCTCACTTTTCTTGTATACTTCAAAGAACTTTATCATGATAGTAGCTGTTGGCAAAACTTCGTGCTCGCGATGGCGAATGAGGAAATATAATAGCCTGTAAGGATGATGCATGCAAGGGGGGGGGGGGGGTCAAAACAACTTGAATATTTTGTCCTTGGGCTGCTTGCTGTTCTCGGTTCAACAAGCCCAGATCTTCACTCTCCTATATCAAATAACAAAACAGTAGCTATTTCTGCTTCTCATAAGGTTCTGTTTAAGCTATCTTGTGAGCAGCATATGCAAGAAAGGTATCAATTAGGTGCATTGGAGAATAAGTAAATGTGTTCTGATTTTGGGCATTTAATAGTGGACTGAAAATTAACTTATGGGCTTGGCCCATTTCCCTTTGAATGCTTGGTGCTGATTGGAGACTTGCTTCCTGCCTGGTTCCTAGCCGTGGCTTCCCCTTCCCCTTCCTCTTTGCTATCTCCTCGGTTTTCTCTGGGCTTTTGCTGTTCCCGTGAAGCTCCTGGGTGAATTCCGTGCCCTCCTTGCTCTGGTTCCTGTGTGGCTTTTCGGGTTCTTACCTGGGTGGTTTTCCCGTGGCTTTGCTGGCCGGATTCCGTGGCTTTTCTGGCTGGCTTCCCATGGTTTTTCCTTCTTGTTTCCTGTACCAAATTGGGGCTGCTATTTGGTGACTTTTGGCCTTTCATTTCCATAGGTATTTGAAGAGTTTTTTAAGTTTTTTGTGGCTGTTTAGTTTCCCCTTTTATCCTATAAATAGGGGCTGATTTGTGAATGGAAAAAGAGTGTGATTATGTGAGTGATTTTTGGTTATAAATAGGGGCTGATTTGTGAATGGAAAAAGAGTGTGATTTTTGGAAAGAAACCTGAGGGTTTTTTGGAAGAGCTTGCGAGCTCGTTCCTCTACTTTATATCTCCTTCTAGGAAAACTTGCGAGCTTCTCCTCTTTCGTCTCGGACTTCTAACCTCTTTCTTCTACCCGCAAGTTCCATCCCACCTGTATCTTTCATCTTAAAGAATTGAAAAGCAAGTTTAGATGTTTGTTTTTATATCATAAGTTTGTAAGAGTTGTCTTTATAAAAGTTATATTTTGTTTAGATGTATTTTGTCTATTTTGGGTATTTGTGTCATTTTTCTCTTAATAAGCATATGTGCCTCCTAATTTTTTTGCTTACATCAAAGGAGAAAACATTTGAAAAAGCACAATAATTAGATGGGTCGATGAGACCCATCTAAAGAGATACGTGCTCCACTAATCCATTACATGAAATAATATTTGCCCATCCAAATATTTTCTACCTCACTAGCATATGGGCGGATGCAGCATGGGGGCACGTGCCCCCACTGACTGTATTAGTAATCTCTAATTAAGTATATTTATGACACATTAATTATATATTAAATTAAAATAGTAATATTAGATTTATTTTTTCATCCCAAATATCAATCCCGCATTTTGCTTTTAACGCGTGAAACGGACGACCCTGATTTTCATGCGTGAAACTAACAAGTCAGACGTCCTCCGCGCACAATGTTTCAGCATATCAGGAAGAGAAGAGCGAGAGAAAGAGGAGAAAGGATGAGCCGAACAAGAGGCAGCACCGGGGCTAAGGGTGGGAAGAAGAAAGGTTCGACCTTTGTCATCGATTGTGCGAAGCCAGTGGAGGACAAGGTCATGGACATCGCCTCACTCGAGAAGTTCCTCCTCGAGCGGATCAAGGTCGCCTCCCTTGGCGGCAAAGCTGGTATCTTGGGCGATGTTGTAAACGTTACGCATGAGAAGAGCAAGATCAACGTTACTTCTGAAGGACCCTTTTCCAAGCGGTACCTAAAGTACCTCACAAAGAAGTACCTGAAGAAACATACTGTTCGGGATTGGCTTCGAGTCATTGCCTCCAACAAAGACTGGAATGTTTATGAGCTGCGGTACTTCAATATTGCTGAGAACGAGGGTGAGGAAGAAGATTAAAAGCTACTTGTTGGCTACTTCATTAGTCTGCTTCTTTTGAGAGCAGCGAAGGCAAAGCCAAGGTGCACAATTTTAATTTGTTTCTCGATTTTTTTCATTGATCAATCATTTGTTAATTTGTTAAGCAGCTGATTTTGCTTTTATATAGTTATATAATTATATCAAAATTAGCATTATTACATGCCATAAATTCAATTTTTTTTTTTTTTTTTTTTTTTGAGAAAAGTATATCTATTATTTGAGAAAACTCTTGTGTTTGCTCATTTATTTAGGCTTTGTTCGGCTTGAAGGAATTGAAAGAGAGAAAATTAAAATGTATGGGTAAAAGAATTGAATTGAATTTAGGCTTCGTTTGGATGGCTTTCTTACCTCTTCTTAAATCAGCTTTTTAGTATAAAGATTCAACAAAAAAAAAACCGCTAATGTAAGTCCCAAGCTCGGATAAAAAGGTTGAGGAGTTTTTTTTTACTTCAATGATTTGTGCCCCCACATCAAAAAAATCTTGGCTCCGCCCCTGGTTCGACCTTTGTCATCGATTGTGCGAAGCCAGTGGAGGACAAGATCATGGATCGCCTCACTCAAGAAGTTCCTCCTCGAGCGGATCAAGGTCGCCTCCCTTGGCGGCAAAGCTGGTACCTTGGGCGATGTTGTAAATGTTACGCATGAGAAGAGCAAGATCACCGTTACTTCTGAAGGACCCTTTTCCAAGCGATACCTAAAGTACCTCACAAAGAAGTACCTAAAGAAACATAATGTTCGGGATTGGCTTCGAGTCATTGCCTCCAACAAAGACCGGAATGTTTATGAGCTGCGGTACTTCAACATTGTTGAGAACGAGGGCGAGGAAGAAGATTAAAAGCTACTTGTTGGCTACTTCATTTGTCTGCTTCTTTTGAGAGCAGCGAAGGCAAAGCCAAGGTGCACAATTTTAATTTGTTTCTCGATTTTTTTCATTGATCAATCATTTGTTAATTTGTTAAGCAGCTGATTTTGCTCTTATATAGTTATATAATTATATCAAAATTAGCACTATTACATGCCATAAATTCAATTTTTTTTAAAATTTTTTTTGAGAAAAGTATATCTATTATTTGAGAAAACTCTTGTGTTTGCTCATTTATTTAGGCTTTGTTCGGCTTGAAGGAATTGAAAGAGAGAAAATTAAAATGTATTGGTAAAAGAATTGAATTGAATTTAGGCTTCGTTTGGATGGCTTTCTTACCTCTTCTTAAATCAATTTTTTAGTATAAAGATTCAACAAAAAAAACCCGCTAATGTAGGTCCCAAGCCAGGATAAAAAGGTTGAGGAGTTTTTTTTTTTACTTCAATGATGTGTGCCCCCACATCAAAAAAATCCTGGCTCCGCTCTTGCTCACTAGTTTTTTTCTTCTCTTTTCTTCAATTCCTTCTCTCTCTCTCTCTCTCTCTCTCTCTCTCTCTCTCTATATATATATATATATATATATATATATATATATATATATGATTTGAAGGTGTTGTCAAAATGATTGATGAAATTGGTTTTTTGTAATCAACTCACTTTTAATCTAGTCATTAGTTTCTTGAAAGCCCAATGATTTTGCTGTAAAATAGGATTTCATTTGCTTTAATTAATTGTTCTTATACTGAAATCATATGCCGTTATAATAAGGTAAAGAAAAATGTTTAAAAGCACCAAATCTTGCATTCCTAGGAACCGAATTACCCACACACTTATCTCATTCGTGCGAGCAAATTAGAAATCATTTTGGCTTCCTTTGTATGCTGAGAATTTAAATTAAAGGAAAATGAAAAGTGAGTTGAAAATCTCAACTCAATAGCATTCGTTTCATAATTAACTCGTATGTTAACTTGCATTTTATTTTACTCCACTCACTTCAATCCAACCAGAGCCTCAGGCATTTTAATTCACAGCTTATCCATGTTGAAGCTAGCCTCTAATTCAAATTGTGCTTTCAGGTATCTTGAAGGTGACTTCGATGGTTATGTTAATCAAATTAGACAGCCCCATATTTGGGGAGGAGAGCCTGAGCTGATCATGTCTTGCCATGTTCTCCAGTGAGTACTACTTGTCTTGCTAACTCGTTTGATGCTTTCAAAAACAGAAAGCTTCTCCAGTCTTGCACTTCCTATAATTGTCCGCCTACTGAACGGCTCTTCAGGATGCCAATAACAGTTTATATGCGTACCAAGGGCTCTGAAGGGCTAAAAGTTATAGCAGAATATGGTCAGGAATATGGAAAGGAAGATCCAGTTCGTGTCTTATACCATGGCTATGGACATTATGATGCACTGCAGCTTCCTCTTGGCAGAGCACAACCAAAACTGTAAGTTCATTCTCTCTCTCTCTCTCTCTCTCTCTCTCTCTCTCTCTCTTGCTGCTGCAACTTCTTATAATTGCAACTGTTAGTCGAAGTTATTGGACTTGTGTCGTCTATGCATTCGACAATCTAATAGGTGTTTGTAACATCTTAAGCACAATTGTGGGACTTTAACAGGCATATGAAAAGATGAATTAAGCTGGTGTACGAGCAGAGAATCTGTACTTTGCATGCCTCACAGAGGGTCTGTGTATCAACAAATTTCAATGAATGTTGTAAGCATACTCACGCTTATACTACACTACTATTTAATGAATAAATTTGATGATTGGCTCAAACTTTGTCGCATCAATGGATATATTTCTTATTATCTTCATGACTGTATTTGATTTCTTCACTTGTTTCTTATCATTTGTTCATTTAAGACCGAAATTTGAGAACTGAGTAGAGTGAAAAGAGCATGACATTATTCCTAGCATAGTGAACTAGTTATTACTTTTTTTGAACTAGCATGAAGTTTTGAGAAAGGGCTTGGAAGTTCAAAATTTTGAGGGGCAGTGACCTTTTGTCATTCTTAACATCTGTTGAATTTCTTCAATTCAGCCCTTAAGTTTGTGTATTTAAGTTTGGCTTAGCTTGACCCGTGGGCTTATTATCTAGGAGTTCTCTTAGCTCGGCCGACGGATAGTCAACCCTAGCACCTCCTAGATCGCGATGACACTAATGAAGATGTGTGATAGGACCTCTGGTTAACTCCATCACCTGATTGCTGAGCCAAAAATTTTAATGGGTTTGATCTCAGTAAGATCATCCTATTATTCACATGTGATCAGTTTAATCTCAATGACATTCTCTAATTTAATCTCTAGATTTTATAAAATTAATTTAAAATGATCTCCCATTAATTAAATTGGGATCAATTTTGTATCAAAATTTCTATATAAGAGATCATTTTTGAATCAATTGTGGGAAGCCAATTTCTCTTTTCTGAAATGGCAGCATCACATGAACTAGATTATTAAGGTTTCGTTCGGGATAGCTTTCTTACTGCTGTATAAAGCAATTTTTTAGTACAAATTTTTGAAAGCAACAAAAAAAGAATAGCCAAAAGCTGTCTCAAACGAAGCCTAAGTTAACCTTGTGTAGCAAAAAGGCAGCATGCTGGCATGCCATGTGAGATTTTTGGCAGGTTTCAGATAGGTGGTGGGTGCCGCATGACAAGGCAACATTTCCATTTCATTTCATTTGAGTTTTGGAAGTGGTTGCAATTATTTTAAATTATAGGGATTTAATTAGAATAATTACAATTGTAGGGATCAAAGTAGGATTAGTGCCTAACAACAAAGACTAAAAAGTGATTTACATGAAATTATATCATGAAAGCATGCCATGCTGATGTCTTATGCTATGGAATATAGAATCTAGTTTTAAAGTCTTATGCTTTATTATGTGAGCACACTTAGTTGATATAAAGTTTAGTAGAAAGTTATGTAAAAGTTATAGAATATATATATCAATTATGGACTCATCTAAGGCTTTGTTTGGAATAGCTTTCTTACCGCTTTTTAAATCAGCTTTTTAGTACAAAACTTTTTTAAACTAAAATTTTTTGTGCTAAAAAATTGTTTTGAAAAGTAGGAAGAAAGTTGTTCCAAATGAAGCTTAAGTAAACTAAAAATCCTTGAGTTATTAGTCTGAGTTATTTTGGTTCTGATGTTCAGGAGGATGAGCCATGGATTTTTGACTTGATATATTTCTGAATAATGAAAATAAAATTTCTCTCATTTTTATAGTTTCTCTAATGTAATCACCACCATAAAGCTTCTTATAGAACCGCTTAACAAAGTCAAACTTGTATGTTGGATCAACAATACTAGCAATAGCTAGAATCATATTTACAATATGTGCACAACATCACATATAAGAGACCTCCCAACTACAAAGAATGCCTCTTAAATACAAATGATTTTCAAATATTCAATGGATACATTTTCATCAAAAATATTATCTAAAAAATACTTTTTAGTCTTTGTTGTTTGGCACTAATCACTTTACCCCTTCATCCATTTCTTCAGTTTTATTCCCCACAAAATTCACATCATTGAACTCTTTATTCTCTTTGGTATTAGTATCATTACTTGCGAAGTGCTCATTAAGGCTTCGTTTGGGATGGCTTTCTTATTGCTTCTTAAAACGGCTTTTTACTGCAAAAATTTTAATTTTTGTATTAGAAAGCAACTTTAAGAAGCAGTTAAAAAACTATCCAAAATGGAGCCAAGGCTTCGTTTGGGACGGCTTTCTTTCTGCTTCTTAAAGCAGCTTTTTAGCACAAAAATTAATTTTTTTAACTAAAAAGTTGCTTTAAGAAGCATAAAAAAGCCGTCCCAAACGAAGCTTAAGTCTTCGTTTGAGATAATTTTGTTACTGTTTTATAAAGCAACTTTTTAGTATAAAAATTTTAAATTCAAAAAAAAAATTGTACTAAGAAATTGCTTTATAAAGCAGTAAAAAAGCTGTCTCAAATGAAGCCTAAGCGTGCAATGAGCACTATTAATGAAAGTATTAGAAAAATAGATAAAATTAATAATAATTTCATACCCTTTATTCCTGAAGACTAAAATAATTGGCAAGTAATACACATACTAAATGAATAGATAAAATTAATATTTAAAAATGAACAAGGAAAATAAAGAGATGAAAGATAACGTAAATAATTGATATGTGCTTTAAAATTGTGTCTCAAATGGCTATTAACTATTAAGAACTCAAGATTTCTTGCACAAAAATTTTATTCAAAGTCTTCTAGCAAGTAATACTCTAAGTCACCTGCCAAAAAAATAATACTCAAAATAATAATAATAATAATAATAATACTTATAGTCTCTTACAAGTTGCATAATGTGGAAGGTTGGAATCCTAATATATGAAATAAGATTTTATTTGGGACATCTTTTGATTATTATTTTTTTTGCTGTTTTTTAAAAAAAATTTATGGTATATTAAAAAAATTGTTGTAGAAAGCAGTAAGAAAGCAGTTCCAAATGAAGTTTAGGCTTCGTTTGGGATGGCTTTCTTACTGTTTCTTAAAGCAGTTTTTTAGTACAAAAATTTTAATTTTTGTACTACAAAGTTGTTTTGAGAAGCAGTAAAAAAACCGTCCCAAATAAAACATAGGACTCAAAATTTTCTTGAAAGTTCTGATGAATGAGTTAAACTTAATCATCTCCGACTCCTTTGTAAAATCCAGCCTCCAATTCTAATCAAATTACTAAGCATATAACATTTATGATATTATGATTTATGAGCTTAAAAGTTAAGAACATAAATATTTTAAAGATAAATTTATTTAAATTTACTTGAGAAGAAAATAATTACTATAAAATAAATATTGCCTTATTAGATTAAAAGCATCCAAAAATAAAAAAATTACGTTAGAATGTTCTACTCTTAACTCTCTGAAGAATTTAAATTTTTTTGTTATTTTAAATAAATATAATATTTGAATGATTAATACTTTTTTTTAAGAATGGGGGTATCTACCTGCTGCCATCCTCTTAGGAGATATTTGACGGCTTAACTAATCCCTCGACTAATCTAGCGACAACCAACTCCACAGGTGCTGGACCCGTATTTTCTTTTCTCTCCACTGAAGAGATCGTGCCGCGTGAGAGAGGAATCAAACGTGGATTGAGGGTTCCCAATCACACTTGCCCATCAACCCAGCTAAGCCCAATGGGATTAATAGTTTTTATTTAAAAATATTTTAAAATTCTTAAAGATAAATAAATAAATAAATAATTTGGCTTACCATTAAAGAAACACAGTATTCACTGTACACTTAAAAGCCACATCTGTGATCTATCTCTGTCATGTTTAAATGACAGAAAAGCCAAACAATGAATGAAGACCCTTAATGGCCTCATAATCACACGATAATTAATTCTTAATTACGGAATGATTATTAATTAATTAAGAAGCTAATCTCCTTCTTTGTCAATTGCACCTTCGCATTAAAAAAACCATTTCTTCCCACCGTCCTCTTCATTATCCACCACTCTGCTAATTGCCCATTACGTGTTCTGAATTTGACCTCCGCTATGTCAGCTGAAAAAGCTTATTTAAAGCCCATTACGTATAACAGTTATATTTTTATTTAGCTGCAATTTTTTTTTTGAATTTTGTAATAAAAAGCTATTTTTTATAATAACTTTAAAAAAAATTATTTTTCTTATAACAGCTTTATAAATATTTTTATTAAAAGTTATAATCATCTCAAACGGACCTTAAATAATTTATTTTGATTTGAGGTTAAGGTAGCAGTAAGAAAGTCGTCTCAAATGAAGCCTAAATTTAGGTAAAAAATTATTCAATGTTGGTTGATTTCTAATGTTTGATTTTCTACTTTGTGAAAGGTTCAATCGAGTCCTCAAAAATGATTCAGGGTTTGGTTGGAATGATTGTAGCTGTTTATAAAGTTGTTTGTGAAGTTACTAAGTGGAAAGTAACTTAGCTATTTCTGTTACAAAAAATGGCTTTTCGTCACATAATTTTTTGAAAAGCAGCGAGAAAGGAAAAAAAAAACCAAATAAAATTTTGATTGATATTTGAAATGCAAAGCAACGAGAAAGTTATCCCAAACTAACCCTTAGACCTCTCCTCACTAGAACTAAGCTTGTAGTTCCAAGTAAGGTATAATCATATACCACCAAATAATCTTGGTTTTTCGATCGTATCTTGATCTAAGTCAAAGTAGGTCATGTGAAACCCCTTAAGTAAAAGAAGCTAAACTCTTAAACATCGAGGCCCCTTTTGATATAATGGTTGGAATTTCATTTAAGAAACTTCGTAGTTAAGCATGCTCATCCCGGAGCAATTCTGATATGAGTGACCTACTAGGAAGTTACACCAAAAAGACAAAATCGTGAGGCTCTTAGGCCAAGGCGGACAATATATTGATAGTTAAGAGTTTGGGCTATTACAGGTCTAACTTAATTCAAGATTAATTCATTACCCTCCCGATTTATTAGTTTTGATTTGAATCAAGCCAAAGGATTATATGATTATTTACTAATCTTTCATCTTCAAATCAATTTTGTTAGTTTCTAATTTGACTCAAAATTTAAATCCAATAGGGTCAAACTATATATATACATATAAAAGGAGAGAGAGACTCTAATTATATTTTTAAATTCATTTTAACACTGAACACTTTCTAAGTATCATGTTTAGTACATAATCTCTAGATAATTATATTTGCCATTAAATATGGATCAGGTTGGCAGAACCTACTTTATTAAAATCATCCAAAAAAATTGTAGTTTTTATGTTTTTATATTTAATATCTAAATTTTTATAATTATCTATCTAATATCTTAATTTAAAATTTTAAAAATATTATTAATATTCATACAATTTTAGAAAATTCTTCTAATTGAGTGTGAATTTTCGTGTAATCTTTGAATTAAATTTAGGATCATTCGAACTTCAATTTCAATAAACTTATAGTGGAGCTGAACATATCAATGAGAATCAACATCAAAATTGATTTAATATGAATCCAAATGAGCCTTAATCAAGCAATTTAAATAATAATTAAAAACTTTAAAATATTAATTGAAGGAACAATTGATCTTCGAATCATTGGCGGGGGGTGGGGGTGCAGGTGGGGGGCACGTGCCCCCCCTAAAAAATTTTTAGGGAACTCCACCATGCATCTTATGCTCTTTATCTCTCTCTATCTCTATTGCTATTTTATGCTATATTACTTTTATAAATATTATATAATTAGAATTTGATAAAAATTCTATTTTATATATATATATATATATATATATATATATATATATATATATATATGTATATAATACTTTTATACATAATGAGTGCTGCTATGATTTTTTTAATTTAATAAAAATATAATATAGTTTTATGTTATATTACTTTTATAAATATTATATAATTAGAATTTGTTTGGGACAACTTTCTAACTGCTTTACTATTAATTAAGATAATAATCATAAATTTTTTTGCTACTGTTTTCTAGTTCTTTTTCAAATATTTTTTTATAAAGGAAGTTATTTTTTACTATCAAAATAGCTAAATTAATTTTTCTATGCTACCAAAGTTTTTTTTTTCTTGTAAATTATTTATTATTTTATATTTAATATTCTACCTTCTTAAATAATAATTTAAAAAAAATTAAAAATTTCATATGTCGATCCCAAGCCAAGATGTAAAAGGTTGAGGAAAAATTAAAAAAAGTTAATTTAGGCACCCGCTAAATATATTTTCTGGCTCCGCCACTGCTCTGAATCTTACATTCTTATGATCAAATCAAGTATCTCAATAAGAACCTAATGAGCCTAGGTTCATTTAATTTTAAGGTCCTTAAGGTACTAAAATGTTGAATGAATCATACATAATCAAAAGATTCAATATATGCCATCCGATGAAGTGTTATAAAAATTTGACCAAATTTATTAAAGTACAAGGCGCAAAAATTATAAATATACCACAATTCTTCATATAAAAGAGAAATTAACTTGACTTTGAGGAGAACTTGCAGATCTAAAAAACTTTGGAGTTCAACATGACATTCAATGTTGATGATCATCAGCATTCATCGTCGTCAAACAACCATCGTTCGTCTATAGTATTAAATATTAATCTTTTAAATATATTTAATTATAAATATATAAATATATAAATATATTATTCATAAATAATATTTATATTTATAAATTTATATTTTTAAAAAATTTTATAAATATTATTAAATGCTCATATATTTATATTTTATTATATTAAATTTATTAATTTTTAATAATAATTATTATTTATTATATCATCTGATTTGACCCCAATTTGAACGATCAAGCCCCTCCCATTCTCATTTGTTGTCTGATCCGATTTTATAACTTTGAAGTAAAGATAAATATATAAAATATAATAAATAAAAAACTTCATAAAATCAACGCGTTTTTTATAAAATTTGTGATAGTAATCCGCAGTATCCAAATCCTAGCTGTGATGGCGTTTCCGTAATTTGAACAAAGTCCATTGGCATTCTTCTAGATGTCTCTCCTCATAAACAGCCCGAACTCCGAAGCGCCTTTCCGCCCGCCTAATCTAGTCAAGTAATCAGAACCCCGCCCACTACTATCCAAGAAGTCGACGGCGATGGACCAATTAGGATCCCCCGGCGACGGGACGCCGCCGACGGCTTACCGGCCGGTGGGACTGACTAGATACGGCTCGGCGCCTGGATCATTCCTCTCGAGCATAGCCGATTCGATCATCGGCGGCGGCGACGAGGATTTCCCGGCCGGTGGATCCAAGGAAACTGTCGGGGGGACCTTCTTCTCCGGCGATTCAACTTGTATGACGTCGGAATCCTGCTGCCACGCTGCTTCCGGAGCGTCGTCAGATCTGGACCGTTCGATGAGCGGAGTGGGAATTTACGGTGGGAGCTATTCGCCGTTGGAGTATGGGGGATGTGAAGAGATTGCAGGAGGATCTCATCTGATTAGACATAGTAGTTCGCCAGCGGGGTTCTTCACCAATGTTTTGGTCGATTCCGGTGAGCTTTCCACTTTCACCCCCTCCTTTCTGAGCTTTCTCTTTAAAGTTTAATTGAGAAAAACTAACTACATAGTCTAGGTTAGACTGTAGAACTTCTCTCAAAGAGCTCTCTCTTTCTCATAATGATACTGTTCGACACTTTTGTCTGCCATTGAGGCCTGTCTGGAGACATATTTTTTGAAGTTTTGCATTTGGCTATAACTTTCTTTCTATTTTTGAAAAAAAAATGTGGTAAAAAGTAAATTTTTAATGTTCCCAGACGAGAACAAATTTTGGGCCCCCCCCATAAATCATTGCAAAATTATACAAAATGCTATCGGAATTTAATTTTGCCTTTTTTCCGACAAAATTGCCGGACATCATATTATTATTATTTCGGTAATTTGATTATACAAATTTTTATGTGTTTTGCAAAATAGTTTAATAGTTTAAATGTTAATATTCAAACTTCTTATTTTTGTTCAATTGATTTGTTATATTTTATCTATAAATATTAAAAATGATAAATTTTATGATGTCAGATATGGTGCATGCTCAGTGTATGAAGTTTTTGTTAGTGCAAAATTAAAGATAGAGCTGATATATAATCTTGTCTCTAAGTTTCTTTAATAACTTGAATCTATATGGCTATGACCTCCATTGCAACTGCTCACTATTTAATATAATTAATTTATGGAAAATTAAGATCTCCTGAGCCACCAAAATCAAGGGAAGTCTTTGGATAACTTCATTCTCCGACCTGAACTTTGCCTGCAAGGAAAAAATTATTTTGAATATCTTATAGTCTATGTGCTCTCACTTAGCTACTGGTGGAAATCAATTATTATAAATTTATAATTTATTATTATAATCATCTTATTTTTTTCAAACTACTGAAATATAGATGAAAAATAAAATATGTTAAAAAGCTGAATAAAATCTATGACTATTAAGTAATAAAAGAGAGAGAGAGAGAGAGCATACAAAAATATAAGTTTAATATATTGTTATATATAAATTAAGGTTTCGTTTGAGTCAGCTTTTGGCCACCGCTGTTTTACTATTTTTAAGAAATTTTTGACCTAAAAAGTTATTGTAGAAATCAATTAGAAAACTATCACAAACAAAGTCTAAGTTAGTCATTTAGTAATCTTTAAGAATCAATATAGAAGGGTTTTTTTTTTTGCATAATAAAATTATTATGCCTATGGATACAAATTTCATATCTCATTTTAAAAATAACAAAAAACTATCACTTAAGATTTTGTAATAAAGTTATTCAGCTTTTTAGAAGCTATTTAATTATATAATAATAATAATAATAATAATAGAACATTAGTATAAAATGAATTTTTTTCAATTTATGCTTAATTATGCTTCTGTCACTTGATAACTCTTAAACTATGCAATTTTCTCTTAATTATGCTTCTATCACTTAATAACTCTTGAACTATATTCCTTCGTAAAATTTGCCCCATAAATTAAATACCTGTTTATTTTAATTAGCGAGAACTAAAAAAATGCAAAATCATTTCGACGGTGTCAGTGAAAAGCAAAATGATTTTAGTTTGTCATATAAAAATGACAAACTATTTTGTGTTTTCAATGACAGCACAAATTTTTTTTGCGTTTTTATTGAAAACGCTGAATGATTTTGCATTTTTTAGTAAATGGTAAATCCTTCTTCCGTTTTACCTTTTTGCTCCTTTTTTTTAATTTCTTTTAAGTACGCTCTTATCACTTAATAACACTCAAATCATGTTCCTTCTTAAAATTTGCCCATTATCATTTCAAACAGTGATATGTGCTTATATAATAAATATATTGCATGTTATTAATATTAATATGTGCGGTTAGAAGTTAGAATTGGGCTAAGGTCTTGGTCAAGGCTATGTTGCTTTGGGTGGGGACAATTGGGTGAATGCCCAAGGCATGGGCTGGGCTAAATAGCTGGTTCAAGCCATTTAAAGTTGAACCCCCCAACGTTAAATGCCAGCTGCAATTTGTCCAAGATAACTTACAGATTTCCAAATATTTAAAAGTTTTTCTATTCTAGGAAGTTCATGCAACGCAAAGATTATCCATATTGAATAGTTGCTAAATTGTCCACTAATGCTGCAGGTCTTTCTCCAAAGGGAACTGGCAACTTCTCTCAAATAGGTGTAAATGGTACCCGCATGAAAAGACAAGGATTGAGTTCCCAGTGGAGTTTCTCGCATCAGGACTCATTATCACAAATTTCTGAGAACAGTATTGTTGAGATGGGGAAGAATATTAATCATGGAAACAGCCCAACTGAGGTATCTGGAAATTTCAGTTATACATACGTCTCAGGCAACACCCTACGTAGCTCTTGGGATGGCTCCAATTCCATCGTCACTGCTCCCAACAAACGAGGCAAGGATAATAATGGAGATATAATGACCAATTTTAACAACTTGGAATCTCAGGTGATGTGAACAAAATGTACATATATTTAATTTCTGATGTGTAGCTCTATTTCTGATTAAATCCTTAACATGTTGTGCACTTATGCTGAACATTAGGTTAAAATCTTGTAAATAATGAAGATTTAGATTCACTTATTCCTTTTGCTTGTTACATAACATATAGCCAACTATGTAGCGTAGCACTTTTACAGGATCAGTCAATACTTGAGAAGAGCAAGAACAACAGTAAACTAATTGGAAAATTCTCCCTCAGGTGTAATATAGAAGAAGTTTAATTAAGTACATAAAAAAAGTTAACTAGAAAAAACATTCAACCATATATATTTCAAACCTATTGGTGGGTGCCGGGCCAAAATGAAGGGACAGACATAAATTGCAAAAGGGTAAAAGGTAAAAAGAGAGTTTTTTATTGGAGTGAAATAAAACTACCAAAGGCATGGATAGTGGTTTGGTGGACTAAGAGTAGCTAGTTGCATCAAATCTCCCCTACTTCAGAAGAAGAACTCGACTCAAGTTTAGTAGTTGCTACATTTGGTGGATGGCTGTTGTAAATGTCGGTGACATTGAAGATTGATGAAAGGTGTAGAAAAGGAGGAAAGGAGGCAATGTAGGTGTTGTCATTGATCTTCTTAGATATAGGAAATGGACTGAACTGAGCTTGCAAAGTTTTAAATTTGAATACGTTCTCGAGAAAAATCATTTTTTGTGTAGTAGAACTATTACGAGATCTCCCTCTTCGAATAGATTCTTCCGCCTGTGCATGCTGACATCCTATTTGTATTTGGTTTTAGATTCTTCAAACTTCTTTTTGACATCTTGCAGTACTCTTTAGAACTTCTCGATTATTATACTAGTTGTCCAGCTTTTGCGCTTAGGTATGATGGTTAAATCAACTCTGTTGGTTAGGTTCCTTAGCGTAGATGACATTAAATGGGGTATTTCCACTAGAACGATTGTTCGTTGAATTGTATGTGAACTTGGTTACCTAAGCCCATTTTTTTGTATTATAGAACACAAGACATCACAACATGTTTGCTATGATCTAATTACCACTTCAGTTTGGCCGCCAGTTAGGGGATGGTAAGCTAAGTTGAGGCAAATATCAGTTTGTTTCCTCTTCCATAATTCCAGCCAAAAGCAACTGATAAATTTAGAGCCTATATCCGAAGTCATACTATGTGGTAGCCCATGAAGATGAACAATGTCACGAAAAAATTGCTTTGCAATTTTTATAGCATCTAAAGTTCTCTAACAAGCAATGAAGTGTGCCATTTTCAAAAATCAGTCAACAAAAACTCAGATGGATTTAACTCCTTAGTCCATGACAAGCAAAGCATGAAGTATAGGCTAAGATCTTCTGAAATAGAGTTAGAAACTGGCAACGACAAGTATAAATCAGCATTTTGAGTTGTGCCTTTGCATTTTTGATAGATGGGGCAATGCCTATGATGTAACACCAAGATAAAGGTCAATGATAAGATCATAAACTAAGATCTATCATCAGAATTTGGTCCAGTCATCATACAAAACTCTTCGTGCAAACACATGAACATCTCATAATACTTTTAAAATCATGGGAGAATTATTTGAAAGCTTAATTTAAGGCCCCTTTGATGGATAGGTGGGCCATATAAGTAAAAAAAAACAAAGATCTTCATCAATTGATTGATTTCAATACCACCCTACTTGCTATTTATGGCCAATCCAAATTTTCATGTATTTGGAAGCTTTTAATTTAATTTTATTTCTTTTATTTTCTTATTTTTAGTATTACGACATGTTATCAATTCATGTAATAGTTTTTTATTGGCTTTTAAGGATTTCCAAAATTATCTAGGATTGGAAATGCCTATAAATAGGACATTGCTTTGTACTTTTAATTCATTGACTAAAAAATTATTTTTTAGTTGTGTAAGTTTTTCGTGTAGAAAGATCTCTATTTAAACAATCATTTAGATCTCTATTTAAACAATTAAGAGACTAAAGTAAGATTTTTGAAATAGCCGGTGATCATTTTAGTTTTTCATAAAGAGTCAAGGGACTATTTTGATCCTTATCTCCTAATATTTCCATATCCTTTCAGAACTAGTTCATTTTATATAGGTGTAGGTTTTTCGTGGTTTGTAAATTCAATGCCTTGCCGACAACACTAGAAATCACTTTTTTAGTGCGACCTTTATTGTTCCTTTGTTGGCCTCTACAATGCAGCCAAAGAAGAACAGACAAAATAAAATAAAAAAAAAGAGGACAAAAAAATGATTACCTGTTTAAGGCCTTACCCATATCTCTGTCGAAGATCAGTTGCTTCTACAGTACTCTCCATATCCTGCAACGGCGCCGAAAACGTCATTTTACACGATCTCCTGTCTCGATCGCTGCCCTCCTGCGTTGTTAAAAGGAGAGCGAAACTCTCGTTTGGAAGGTCGCTACACACAACTCGCAAGAAGCTCCCTCCTCTCCTATTCGCAAAACCTCCAACCTCTCGAACCAAAGCCGATCCTCTGCTCTCCGACCGAATCCATCCCCCAGGTCTCGCCACCCCTGTCTCCTCTTCACTTCGCGAACCCTTAGCCGAAGTCGAGCTCCCGTCGCTACCTCCGACTCCACACTCTGCCGAAACCCACGAGCCCTAGCCGAATCCCCCCCCAAGCCGCGAGCAATAGAGAGAGAAATAGAGAAAGAGAGAGAGAAAAGGAGAGCATTGCCTACCTAGCAGCCAACCTCTCCTCTTCTCCGCCTCCTTCGACGACTCTTCCAGTTTGCTTGGAAGTTACGACATTTTGATTAGGAGCGGCTGGAGCTCGCTCCCAGTGAAGGTAACTTCCCCCCCATCGTGCGCTTCTTCGGCTCCTGCGTGTTGCTCGACTTCGCTCGCTCGACGACTTTCTCTTGCTGTCGGATTGGGAGATACGACATTTTGATCGGAAACAACAACAGGAGTTTACTTGCTGTGAGGGTAACTTTCTCCCTTAGTGCGATTCTTTGGCCCAATCCCGCAAATTCGCCGAACCCTTAATCTAATTAATTATAGATTAACTATGGCTAATCTATAATTAATTTAAATATGATGAATTTATAACTAATTTTAGATTAATTATAATTAATTAGATATAGTTAATTATAAGTGGTTTATTACTAATTATAAATTAAAATAATCTATTTATAATTAATTTTAAATTAGATGTAATTAATTAGAAATGATTAATTATAACTAATTTATTATTAATTATAAATTAGAATAATTAATTTATAATTAATCTTAAATTAAGTATAATTAATTAAATATAATTAATTATAATTAGTTTATCATTAGTTATAAATTAAAATAATTAGTTTATAATTAATTTTAAAATTAAATATAATTAATTATAAATTAAATTAATTATAATTAAATATGATTAATTATAATTAATTTGAAATTAATTACAAATTAAATTAATCTAATTTATAATTGATTTTGAACTAATTTAATTAATTATAGATTAAAATATAATTAATTATGGTTTCTTTTTAGTTAATTATAAATTAAGTTCAATTAATTTATGATTAGTTTTAAATTAAACATAATTAATTATAATTTATTTACGATTAATTATAAATTAAATTTGATTACTTTATAATTATTTATGAATTAATATAATTAATTATATGGTAAATATAATTAATTATATGTAATTTATAACTAACTGTAAATTAAAAGTATTCCTTCTCTCGCCTCGATCCACGAGCCAACACCACAACCTCGCCGGTCGTCAGGTATAAATTTCTGAACTTAAAATTTCGAGAGCCTACTTCGTTGTTTGCAGCGGACCGAAAAACCGCCTATACACGTTTTTCTTAGCGTGGTGGGATGGGGCCCCGGTGCGGTGCCTACAACGAGCGGGTAATCACTTCGAGAGCTCATTCCGTCGTTCGCGACGCACCGGCAAACCGCCTATACACGCTTTTCGTAGCGTGGTGGGAAGGGAACCTGGTGCGGCACCTACGACGAAGTGGGTGATCACCTAAAATCTCTTTTTTGGCATTCGCGGCGCACCGGCAAACCGCCTATACACGCTTTTCGTGGCGTGGTGGGATGGAAAGCCGGTGCGGCGCCTATGGCAAGAAGGGGATATTCATAAGTACCCGCTCGCGGGGAAATAACTGCATTTTTCAAACAGGTGCTGTCGAAGACCCATACACGCTTTTCGTAGCGTGATGGGGGATTGAAGACTTTATACGGCCGCGGTGTCCTCGAAAGAGGGCACCTACCATACACGCTTTTCTTAGCGTGGTGGGAAAGGCCCAGTTTTCTCGTAGTTTCCCCTAAACGGGGGAGACGCCGGGAGGTTGTCGAAATTTCGGGTGAACAGAAGATCACTTGGACTTAATTTGAACAAATTTTGGGACCGCAGTGGACATGAACTCAAAGAACTTAAACCAAACAAAATACAAAAGACTTTGAATAAGACTCGAGCTCAATATAAACAAACAAGAACTCAAATGAACTTGGTACAAGGAATCTTTATATGAATTAGAACAATGCAAAAGACTTCATTTGGAACTCAAGTGGATTTGTATGAATTGAACTCAACATGATTTGAACAATCAAAGGAGCTTGAGCTTGATTGAACAATAGTGGATTTGTGGACAATCATCGACAATAATTTGATTCGAATGATAACTACAAGAATAAACACAAAGAACTTGAACTTGAACGCTTGAACTCGAGCAAAGGCTTGAAGTTGAACTACAATGAGCATGAACTTGACTTGAATACAACAATGAAGACTCAAATTGGACTTGGACTTGAAATGACATGAACTTGAGTGAACACCATGAACTCAAGTGAATATAAAGTGAATTTGAACTTGCAAGTGAAACATAGAAAGCTCGAATTTGAACACAATTGTAAGGAACTTGAATCTAAACAATAGGAGGTTGTTCTTGCAAACTATTGAGCTTCAATGAACTAAAACTGGGATGATGAAATGTACACACTAAATACACAAGGTGTGAAGACTTCTGATGAGCCAAAGAACTACAAATGACACACACTCCGTCATGAATCAATTGACAATTCAATGATTAATATGCAACTGAAAGTGCAAGAATCCTTAGTAGATAAGGGACTCCAGAGACAACCTACTTGTGAGCAAAGATTAGAATAAAAAATATGATGAACAAGCCTTCAGTGCACTCAAACAAACACTCATGAACAAGATTTGGAGATCTAACAATCTCTCCATGATAGGCATGGTGAATATCGGAGCCTATAATGATTATCTGTACCATCTGTGATAATACTATGGCAAGCGTGCATTCCTAACTACTACGAGCATAAATGAAGCGATCATTGTAGTATTCTAGAGTCAACACTGATTAACGCACAAGTGATTAACGCAGTCCTCTGTGATTATAACGAGCGGTGTAATGAATGGCATTTTATGCAATTATGCAGGAAGATAAGGTAATACCAACAAATAATAAGATTTCTTGCCAGCACACTCAATATAGCGTACAGTGAGCTTGAGCAAATCCATCAAGCGAGACTTAAGTCATCTTTATATGAAAGTGGAAGACTTGTAACATTCCACATGGCTCATCTATATGCAAACAATCATGCCCAACTGCTACAAACACAAGATCAAGATGCAATCAAATGCATTGGGCCCTACAAGCAATGAGGATCAAAATGCCTGAAGAGATCAATAATGGGTAGAGTTCACCCAACGAGCAACAATCCCTTTACAACAGGCATCAAGTGTCTTCCGATTACAAGTGGTGATAGTCAACATGTAATGACTTGCAAACCAAAAACACACGGAGAGATCATCAGTGAATGTAGCTCAGCCGTCAACCAACATCAAGTTACAAATGAGCGTACTGATCTACATGCAATCAAGAGCAAGAGATCTGCAACACATACAATCTCTCTACGAAAATGGAGGTGTGTGCAACATGCCGTTCATGGGTAGATGCAGAAAGACTTCAGTAAATGCAGTATCCTGAAGTTAATTCCAGCCTGTAAATGAATACATCTACCTACAACAGTAATGGACATATTATGGGGACTAAAACCATAGTGAAATGCATAAAGAATGCAGCGAATGCAAGTTCCTACGAGCCCCTATAGAAGCAGGAGATTCGTTAGTGCACTACAAATAGTGCACGACAGTCTGCCTGTACAAAGCAGCAAACAACTCAGTCCACAAGCCGCTGCATAACGCCACCGGATCTGCAATCTTTGTAAAAGCGGACAGAAGGCGTGTACAAATATTTTCTAAAATACCCCCCGCACATGCACCATAATATGTATACACATAGGTACACACAAGGGGATATACTAAATACCCGCATGGGCCCCGACGAGCGTGTTATTGGTACACACGTGACGTCTAGGGATGCTGCGCGGGTTAACAAGTGAATTCAAGTTCGAGCCCGATCCTCCTATACGGGTAGATAGGAGTCGACACGACTCGAACCATTAAATAAATATGTGGCCGTGAGATCGACCGGGATATTTATTTTATAGTTCATATTAGGCCTTCAAGGTCTATAATCAAGAAAATTCACTAATAAAGGCACAAAGCCTACGAAACCCGATCCTCTGTTGACAGCTCGGCAGAGTCGACAAGATTCAACCCATAAATATAGAGGACCCTAAAGTCACCCCGATGATGGCCGTGTTGAATGCAAAACTCAACCCGAAGGGTCCATTCACTCTATCATTTCAAATAACACCCAAAAACCATAAACTCTAGAAAACTCCAGACAAATCTAAAATCCAAAAAATATTTAAAATTGAAATAAACTATCAACCACTCAAAGCAAAATTCATCCATCTTCCGTAACAGTTTGTCGAGGTGGACAAATTAAAAAATACTTCAGCTCACAAAGAGCTAATGCCTGGTCAAAAATATCACTAGGATCCATTCTCAAACAATCTCCTGCCAGCAAGGACGTGGTACGAGTCATCTAACCGGCAGTTTCGCCGCCAAATGGCACTGCAGGATAAACGGTTATGACTCGGGGCCCTCTGAACCAGGTGGTCGCCACCAAATGGCACCATTATATTATGGTTATGGCCAGAACCCGTATGCTCCCCAATGACATCAAATCCTTGAGATATGAATCAATAGGATATGATCGATAGGGCACAAAGCCCTCTGTTAGCTAAGGTGGATTCAAATTTATCCCCTTAGACAAACACTCACCCCAGGTCTACAAGGTACCCTTGGACGAAGCAACCCATGACTGCCGATAAGGATCCTTCTGTCAGGTTGGGTCGACTACCTCCTCTGACTAAGTAGACCAGGGACCACGATGGCCCGGGACGACGGAACCATGGGATCTTGATCGGGTATATTATCCATTCCCCCACCATCCGCTTTAAGTGCAAGATGGTGAAATTTCTATTTTAAATAATCAAATTCTCCAACATTTTCAATATTTCAAATTCCCAACTCATGCTGCTACTATATGCCAGATGCACGTATCTTCTACGTATCTGATTGACGACTAGCCTTAATCGAAAGTTCTCTCTCGTTATCGGGAGGGGTAATTAACTATAGGGGCTTGCGCCTATAGGAAACCAGAACTCAGATCATAAAGTCCTCACAAAATGAGGGCAAAATCTCTGGGTAGTGTCTTATCTACAAACCCATATGCCTTCCAAAATTTACCCCGGAACTTAGTTCGTTAAAACTCCCCCCAAAGAAAGCAAAAAGCGGGCGGAGGCCGGGGCCGAATTTTCGGAGCCCACATCCTTGAGAATAGTTAGAAAGTTGCTACATGATAATTGCTTTATTTAGACCCAACTTCGAATAAGACTATTCTTCTCTTGTCGTCTAGACTAAAATAGTTGATACCACCAGGCACCGATGCCCCCTTTTAGCTTACAAGCTACATATTGCATGATTTCTATATAGCCAAAAAAAATTTGTGGCTTGCTCCCAATCCCAATCTAAATAATCCTCTTTATGCGAATGACCGTAAAGAAGGATATATTGATTTTTATTCAAATTTTGAGTGACGATGATTGCAACTCCCCTTGTTTCGATAATGCGGCAAAGTTTACAATTCCTCATCCACATCAAAATTTGTTGTTTCAAACTACCAATGGCATTCTTTCTCCTCCAACTCAAAGAACTCCGGATGAGCCAATGTATCACACCGACGGGTCCCTGCTAAATGCGAGGCACTCCAGGAGTTTTACTTCTTCTTTCTTTTTTTTTTTTTTTGAGTTTTACTTAGATTTGTTATGGTTGGTCGCGTTGCAAATCTTCCCGACTTGAGATTTTGAACTCTTGTCGCATCTCCATTGAGAATCAACATAACTCTATATTGAGTTCTCATCCAATCACCAACCAAGACTGGCTTGAGCAACTCATTGGGCATCCAAATTTCAATCGTTGTCGAGAGCTTACCATTGACTCACACTATTTCTTTGCAAGTTTTGGCCCTGATACCAATGAAGGCATAGCGCCTTTACAAGATCATTCAATACATGAGAAGAGAAAGTAGAGTAGTAAAGTAATTGGAAAATTTTCCCTCAGGTGAAATACAGAAGAAGCTTAATTGAGTGTGTGAAAAAAAAAAAACATTTAGCCATATATATTTCACAACTTTCGATAGGTACGAGGCAAAATGAAGGGCGGACACAAACTACAAAAAGTTAAACAGGTAGGTAAATAGAGAGTTGGTTGTTTAAGCAGAAATCAGAATAAACCTTCCAAGGACGTGGATAGCGGTTTCACAGACTGAAGGTAGTGAGCTGCATCACTATGGCATGTAATCGGGGATGCCCACTGATGCTATTCAAGCCAAATGTATATTTTTGATAGCTAATGAAATAATTTTTATATTAGTTTTGAACATAAAGTCTGTACAACACTCGAGTTTGTAAATTGATAGAATTATTGCATATATCATTTAAATGTTTTTTTGCTTCATTTTACTTGTAGGTCATGCATTGTTATTTGTTGATGTATAGTACGTTTTCAGTGCACTAGAATACGCATGATCATCAATGATATTCTCTTTATATGTAGCATTAAGGTAATTAATGGGTTTGGGACGACCCAACCTCTCTTGTCATTTTTGAGAGTCAAATAATGGTTGACTTCTCAACTAAGGATGTTCATTTTATCAATTCCCATAAATATATGTTAAGGAACTATAAGTTGGCATGTTATTTAGTTGAATTGAGGTTCTTTCTTTTGTTTTCAACTGTTTCACTTTTGTAATGTTTGAATTTTTTTCTTGTCTGGCTTTCAGCTCGGCCTCTCTTGCACATCAATGGAGATGGAAGCGGTTGAAAAGTACCTCAATATGCAACAAGACCCTGTCCATCGTGAATTTAGGGCTAAGCGTGGATGTGCTATGCACCCTAGAAGTCTAGCTGAGAGGGTTAGTTTTAAACCTCCATTAGTTGCCTTCTTTTTCCAATTTTTTTTCCTATTCTCTCACGATCCATATGAAATATTGTATTGGAGGACAGTTATCCTTTTCTAAGTAGTTCATTTTTTTTTACTATATAATAACACTCTAGTACATAAATAATCATTTACGTAGTAAGGTATGATAATCACATAATTTGATACATTTATTGACAATTAAACTTATTTCTTTTTATTTATTGCCATGTTTGATTTGTTATTTCGACTACTTCCAATTTAGGTTTATTGTCATCATCATCATACGCCTACTTATTTAGAGTATGACTTGTAAATACTCATCTTTCATTTGGTCTAGCTAAGAACTGCATCATGTTTTAAACTTACTCTACATGAATCTTTTTTTTTTTTCACAACTTTTTATTATTGCTCATTTGGTTTACCCTTTTGTTTACTAGTCCTTGCACACTAATTTTATCCGAGTCATTGATGTCTTATCCTTTATTATATATGTTCAAATTTATTTATTATTATTTCATTCACAATAAATATTATGCCATTATCCCTAAAATATAATAAATTTTTAATATGTTTTTCTTAATTTTTCCACATTTTCATTTTTCATGAATTTTGGCATAAATTTTAAAATTGGACAACTATCAACCTTTCTAATTTTGACTTCGGACTGCCAATAGCAGTTCTATGTCCTACCAAATATCCAAATCTCTTTACAAGTTGCAGATTTGTTGCATCTATAACTAATGTTATATTTTAGATTGTTTTCTTATAGGAGAGGAGAACAAGAATTAGCAAAAGATTGAAGAGACTGCAAGATCTTGTGCCAAATATGGACAAGGTAAGAAAATCAAACTGCATCTGCTTCTAGTAAGTGTTGCATCAATCACAAACAATTAATCTGTCAATCTGCTTTGTTTGTCATGCATTAAAATTAGTAGCTTATATACGATGAGAACAATATTCATGTACATGATATGGGTATTCTGGGTGATTGTAAATGGACCTGTGACATCCTAATAGCTCATTCAAGTTATTATCACAAATCATCTGTGTTAACCTTTTATATTTCTTTGTTAAACTCCACAGCAAACAAACACATCAGACATGTTGGATTTGGCATTGCATTACATTAAAGAGTTGCAGAGTCAAGTTCAGGTGAGGAAATTATGAACTCAATGATTTCTATACTGCTGATAAACAAGAATTCAGATCAAACGATTCAAATCAACATATAACATTCTTTTAATTTTAATAAGGTTTCGTTTGGGGCAGCTTTCTTAATACTTTCTAAAGCAGCTTTTTAGTACAAAAATTTCTAATTCAAGAAATTTTTGTACTAAAAAACAGTAAAAAAGCCGTCCCAAATGAAGCCCTAAATCATCCTTATCATCTTCTTTTTTCTCAGATATGTGATTGTTATGTATTTATGTAAAGAAACTGGTTCAGTTTTCTCCTTCTATAAGGAGAATTATTACTTTTAAGCTAATTAGATTTTGATGTTAATATTTGCCTATTTTATCACTGATCTGCTACTGCAGAAGCTTAACGAAGAGCGCGCAGAGTGCACGTGTACATGCAAGCAATAGGAAGGTCAGGAAACGCTCCTACTCTTGTGTATAAGAAGAAACCAGTTTCTGTAGACGTTTAATAAATTCTTGCAGGAGATGAAGCTAGCAACAATATGTATTTGAATGTTTATAGTTTGATCTTCGAATCAGGATAACCTGATATGATAAGGTGAGTTTAAAATTGTTGGATTTGCTTTGAAATTATTGTTGCATGTGAAGAATATGTACTATATTGAACTTGTACTACTCTCAAAGCAAATTTACTAATTTTAAAATTCACTATGATATATATATTATGATTTTTTTCTCTTTTGCTTCCTTGCTGTACAGTATGGTTTGGGCAGTTAGAGATTATTTGAAATGAATAATGTATTTTTTTCTACCGAAAAGTCAATTATTTGATATTTGTTCATGCTTTTCAAGCTTGGCTCAGCTTAGGCCCTATGCTCTCTCTGTATTGGTTTGTTTATGCTTAAGGTGAATTGAACCAAACATAAATAACAAGTCTAGTTTACTCTTACACTTAGTACTAAGGAGGACTCCTAAAAGTTGAAGCTTTTTTCTACATTGTTATGAAGGTCTCCAACTAGAAAACAGTAAGAAAGTTGTTCCACACGAAACCTGAGCCTAACTCTCAAGTAAACCATCATCATAGGAGCAGACTTTTCTGCAGAAGGATTTCATTTGATATTTTTAAGCTTATGTAGTAGTTTTATTTATAATTCTGAGAGGTTCAGGTAGTTTGCTTATGGCTATTTCTAGTTTCTTTTTTATTACTTCTTGTTTTAATTTATTTGGTGCACTGTCATTATGAATTCTAGTAATGAAATAAAAGGTTATTTATTTTTTATTTCCTTCACTTATTATTTATAATTAGTTGTATATGAACTTTTCTCTTATGAGTTTAAAATAAATTTAAATTGATAATGGCTTTTAAATTTTATTTTAAGGGTTAAGGTCAATTCCTTTATCGCATCCCATATTGATAGAGTGTACAACCTTTTGGACCTATGGTGTGGCATCTAATATGTGCCTACTTTGATGTGCACAATGTGCATCAATGTGGATATTGATGATTGGAATTGGCCTTATTAATGATGGCAAGCATGTATAGTTCTTAATGATGATTGTGAACATCAAAGTTAATATCAACGGTAGGAGTTAACCTTGTTGATGATGATATGTATCAATTTGGTGTTAATGATGTGCATCAACTTTATTGGAAATAAAGTGCATCGGCATTGATGTCAACAATAGTGGTCAACCTTATGGGTGATGACATGCATCAATATTTATGTTGATATCATGCACCAGCCTTATTGGCAATGGGGGTATTAGGGTTGATGTTGATAATATGCATCAGCCTCATTAGTAGTAGTGTGCATTAATGTTGGAGGCAATAATATATGTCAATGTTGGTGTTTACATCATACATCAGAGAACATGAGTATTGATTATTTGTATTAGCCTTGTTGGAAATGTCATGCTTTGATATTGGTGTCGGTAAGGTGTATTGATCTTATTAGTGATAATGGTCGGTTAGTGGAGGTTGAGCTATAACAATTGTCTACAATGATTTTCAGCATCGGTCACTGAGCAAAGCTCCTTCTCACTTTAGGTCAAGATCATGTGTAGAATAGGCAATTTATGTTTAATATTTAAAGTGACATTTTAGTTATTTTAGCCAAAATCTACAAATACTCTATCAAATGATTTATTTTAATACCTTCGATCATATGAGATCATTTAAGCATTAAAGTGCCATAATGACAGTAAATTGGGCAAACTTGGGCTTGTTAGATTTCCTTGGTCAAGATGCTCATTTCGATTTTAAGCACACAAGATTTGAAGATATTTAATTCTTAAAAATATCATGAACTTTCTAACCGTGCTTTTAAGTACTTGATTTAGATCTATATGTACTCAAATTAAAGAACATTTGGTGTCATTATATTCTTCTTATTAAAAAGTTCATTTTGACCATAAGTTTGCTAAAATAGAGTTTGGATGGTTTTGAATTTTGGTTTTAAAAATTTATAATTCAATCATTGCTTCAAAATTCTTTCTAATCGGATAGCTTTCTAGTAATGTATCATTTGCTCCTTATTTTTTTTACGATGAAATCTATGTTATCTGAAAATAAATTGGGACTTGAAAATTTTGAGTTGCAAAATAATAATTTTGGAAAAATTGTAAGGCATGACTACTACCAAGACACCAACGTAAACCTTCTCTCGTGGTCTTAAATCAAGTAAATTCTTGTCAATCATAATTTCACCCTTCTATAAGGTCGGCATGTTGATTAGAGTAAAAATTATTAAAATATTTATTTTAGAACTCTCTAGAAATGCTTATAAAAGCTCTATTTGATGTTGTAAGTGTTAGAATTGAGTTCAAAATATCGAAAGTAATCTTGGGAAGCCTAACAAGATTAGAATAGACTTATCTTGGCTATAAAACAAGCCCACATAAGTATTTCATGGCTCATGCAAACATTTGTGACCATCCATCTACCAATAATGTTGCACATAGGGTTTGTATGTCCACTGCATTATTTCTTACATAAAAAATAAATAAATAAATATACCAACCATGATTGAGTTTAAAATTGATTTAGATGTGCGTTATCGATGTGGTTACGTTAAAAGGGTTTTGTCCAAAAATACCAATAATTCTACTTAATTTTTTTATGTTTTAGATTTATTATTTATTTATCTTTTATTTTTTCCGTCTCTTTTTATTCTTTTTTTTTAATGAATAAACATTTGCTATGAGCTTTCTCTCAATTTTTTTTCATTTTAATTTTTATGAGAATTTTATTTTATTTTTATGTCTTGATGCTCAAATTATGATGGTTCTGATTTCAATAAATTTATATGATCAATTTAATTATCATAAAATTTTAAATTTTTTATGGGTATGGATAGCAACTTTGTCCATATTCATGAATTTTTTTTATGTAAAAACTATGATAAAAAATGGCATGCAACAAATTTATTAAAAAAGAACATTGACATTGGTGTTGATGGTATGCAAGGACTTTGTTGTTGATTGGTGCCAATGATAAGCATCAACCTTATTGACAATAGATTGTATAAGTACACACATTATACTTATTGGTAATGATGTGAGTTAAGGTTGAAGTTGGCAATGAGGTGTTAAACTTGTTATCGATATCATGCATTGACATTCATATTAATGATGTACTTTGGCTTTATTGGAGATGGTCAACATCAACATTAATATTATGACGTACATTAGTCTTATTGGCAACGATGAGCATCAGAGTTGATGTTGACGGTGAGTGTCAACTTTATTGATGATGTTGTATAGATGTGTTGGTGTTTCGGGGGTGCACAAAAAATATTAGTAATGATGGGTGTTAATGTTGATGTCATGATGTGCATCATCCTTTTTAGTGATGATATACATTGACATTAGCTTTGATAATGTGTATCGACTTCGTTGGCAATTGTATGCGCCAACATTGATGTTAATAGCGTGCATCAACCTTATTTGTAATGATGTCTCTCAATATTGGTATTATGATGCATATCAGTCTTTTTGGTGATGACATGCATTGACATTGGTGTTGATTACCTACATTAACCTTATTGGTGATGGTGGTCGACTGACGAGGGCTGGTCGATGACTATCCTAACGACGATCGTTGGATAGGGCTCTCTTGCATTATAAGTAAAAGTCATGTGTAGAATATAGATCTATTAATAATTTAAAGTGATATTTTATTTTTATAAAACCACTTCCATTTATAATAATATAACTCAAATCTTAAAGATCATACAAAAATTTCAATCCTTATTTTTCAAAACATACATAAATAATTAATTAAATAATTTATTTTAAAAATTTAAATCTTAATTTTATAAATAAAAAAGATCAATAATATTCTGAAAATCTTCAAGACTGCTTGCCGGTTATCCACCCCACCAGTCAAGTCCACTGAAACGCGTACCAATCATTGTTCATAATCACCCAGTATAGCCCTCCCTGTTGCCTCCGCTACACAGACGGCCACACCTCCTCCATCCCTCGTCACCGTCAATTGCCCCTGCTGAGAATCTCGTCACGTGATTCCGTCTTCTTCCCGTCTCCTCTGTATTCCCTTCGACGACAAAAACAAATAAAGTAAGCGTGAAAAGTAAATAAAATAGGGGCTAAAGAGGACAAAAACGAGGAGAAAAAAGCCACGCCGTCAAGGAAATCGCATGTGTTCTCGAAGCCCAATCACATCTCCACTTCTGGAAGACAATGGCCACCAAATCCCTACCAAAGCCCCAACTCCCTTCTCTAAACCTTTTTATTCAATCTTTTCTGATCACTCCCATCTCTGCCTTCCTCTCTCCTCCTCGGCGATGGCGGCGCTCTTCCATCCTCGAAGCCTTAGGCGGGCGGCGCTGCTCGCCGGAGCTTTAAACCTCGCCATCATCGCCCTCGGTACCGCCCTCTTTCCTGTCTCCCTCCGCCGCTGCGGCGCCCGGGAGAAATCCGCCGTCGCGGGAGCCGTTGCCGCTGCAGCGCTACGGATCGGATCAATGCTCCGCGCAGGGATAGCCCAGGGGCACGCCGCTGTATCTATTGCGACTGCTGCAGCCGGAGGTCGCCGGGTAGAGGACGCCGGCGATGACTCGCGCCAACGGCGAAGGGTATGTGTGAAATTGTTCTTGGATATGTTTTGCTTTCCGTCGGGTTTACCGGATTCCAGCTATTGCTGAAGTGGATTTTTTTGGCATTATTTCGTTGAAAAGAATTTCGCTGAAGATATTTTTAATATTATTGAGGTGATTCATAATGTATAAACTGCGAAATAATGTATTTGTCCACTTTTCTATGGACAATGTTTTATATTTTATAACCAAATGTTCTTGTCTTGAAGATAACTATATCATTAATGATTTTCTTAGATAATTCTAACGATATTTAAATTGCTTGGTTATCCTTTAAGGGATGGTTCAGGCAGCAGCATTACATTTACGTTGTTCGAGCACGTAATATTACGGAAAAACTGGTCCTCTGATCCTGACATCCTGTGATTTATTTTTTTGGCTTTTATACTGGGAATTATTTGAAAATTAGAATATAAAATTTTTGTAAGTTGGAAACAGTTGTAAGCATTTTATTAATTCATTTGTGGATTGTAGTACAAAAAATAAAATTTAATCAATACTTATTTCAATAATCGCATCAATAGGCTCTAATTATTTTAATTAGATTTCTTAGTTTGGATAAATTCCCTATGATTTTTTAATTCGTTTGAGAAAAGTTTGATATGTACCAAACAAGTAGATTGAGTGGATTTAATAGATTAATGGTGATTTGACTTTCAAGATTGGATGAAGGGAATCTTACTCAGTTTTGGGTGGTTTGGATTTATAAATTTTAGGTCTTGACTTGTGGAGCTCAAGCGGAAATCAGGCTTTCTGTAAAGCTTGGGTTTATAGCCACAGTAGAGCTGAACTTGAAAGGGTCTTATGTTTTAATTTGGAGCTGTATTTAGGCGAGAGGGCTGGTTTGAGGTACTCGAGACTTGAGAGGGTGAGAATTTTTTATCATAAAGGCTCAAATTAAATTAAAGAGAATATCTACCAAGCAAGAGGAGTTTAGGGGTTGAGCTTGTAGGGCACTCTGTAGAATTAGAATTAAGTTTTAGTCTTAACGTAATAAAGTGATGATGGAGAGAAAATATTAGGGAGAAAAATAGTAACAAGCTTAAAAATGGAATTAAAACTAGGACGTATGCCTGCATTATAAAGGATGATAAAAATAATTAAGATAAAAAAAATTTTTTAGTTACTTTGCAAGATTATGGTCGGTAAAAATGATTAAAGATTAAATAAATTTAAATTAGAATATGCATAAATTTTAATTTTAATTTAAAGTTAATATGATTATATATTAGTTATTACATAAATAATTGATATACTTGATTTAATGGAAAATAAAATATTGTAAATTGAAATTAAGAAATAATGATATGTATGATGTGATTGTTAAATATTAATTAAATATTTATTTTAAAATTAAAATTACATCATATGCTAGCCTGAAATTTCAAAGTAATGATTGCATGGTGTGATGATTAACTTTGAATTGTGTTGCAATTCAAATTTAAAACTTTTAAGTTAAATTCCATCATGTCTCATATTTAAATTTATAAGTAGTAGTATGCATGCTATATGTAATGCACCAAGTGTCACATCCTGATTTCATGCACACTAATGTTGTGTATAAAGAAATAGTTATGGTAGAGACTGTGAACTAAAGGGGAGCCAATGTTAAGCTTGATACATTAATGATCAAATTCATTTTCAACCCAAAATCTTAAGTCTTTGGGCAAGGGCCCACTTGGTATTTCTATACCAACATTTTTTTTCAACTATCTGATATGTTACTAAACTTAATACTTTCACATGCTTTGATAATTTCTCCCTTATGTGGGAGCTCTGTATACCCCCTAAAATATAAGTTTTTCAACTTAATCAAAATCATTCACGAACGGCCTAGTCAGCTACATGTTGGTATTATGGGAGTCACCCACTTTTAATATTTATTTAACTATGATAGAAGGTGGGCAAGACTTATGGGGGGACAAATTGTATTGACTACTTGATCACAACAAAAACATTTGATCTAATACCACTTTGTTGTAACAAAATGTCTTAACTCAATGTGGAAGCTCCTTCAGGAGCAAAATATGATCTGCCATAAATAAACATAAATAAGATAAAACACACAGAGAGAATGATATGCTTAATTTTGCTAGCCCATGCTTCACAATTTGTTTGTACCATTTTCGGATCTCATGAAATGTGTTGTTTTTTAATACTATCGTCGTCATGAAAAACAATCTTGTCCTCAAGGTTGAGAGAAGCAAAGAATGAAGTGAGTGTTGCAAAATTTTCTTATGTGGCATCTTCCGGTGTGTTTAATTTCCATTGCAAAAAGACTTGATGGTGGGGTTGTCCATGAGGCTTTATAATACGGGATGCTAAAATGACATAAGGAACAAGTAGTGGTTGATCATTATAAGTAAGATTTGAGAGTGTGAATGGAGTCAGTGGATGGGTTCCTTTAAATGGTTTGAGAAGAGAAACGTGAAAAACAGGATGAATTTTTCTATTAGAAGGAAGGGTTAGGCGGTAAGCCACAGGGCTAATGACCTCGTGAATTGGAAAAGGGCCCAAATATCATTTCGCTAACTTGGAATGTGTTCTGCAGACAATGGAGTTTTGCCTTAAGGGTTGTTGTTTAACCAATATTAGATCTCCTATTGAGAACTACAAATCCCTTCTATGATGATCTGCTATAAGTTTCATGCAATTTTGAGCTTGAGACATATTCTGGCCATGGTGTTGTAAAAGAGTGTCACGATTTGTTAATAAGCTGTTTACAAAATAAATGCCAGAAGAACCACGAACATGCGGGAATTGATGGAGGTAATTGACCATATAGGGCCTGGAATGAGGTCATTTGGATAGCCGTATGAAAGGAAGCATTATAACAAAGTTCAACCCAACAAAAAAATGTAGACCATAATCGGGGAGTAGTGGATGTAAATGCACGAAGATATTATTCTAGACAATGGTTGAGGACCTCTATTCGTCCATCATGTTGTCGGTGATAGGCAGTGCTATAGTGAAGAGTGGTGCCATTCAAGGCATAAAGATGACGCCAAAAGTGGCTTAAGAAAATACTGTCGTGGTTGGAGACAATTGTTTTGGGAAAGCCATACAATTTAACTAAGAAATTTGTGAAAAGTTCAGCTACTTGAGAAGCGGAATCTTTAGGGCGTAATGGGCCAACATGAGCATATTTGGACAACTATCAATTACTACTAAAATGGTGGTATACCCTTTTAATGTAGGTAGGCAAGTAATGAAATTCATAAATAAATCTTTTCAAATTTGGAGGTAAGGTAGAGGTTTTAATTTCTTGGCAATTAAGATAATTATTAACTAAATCAGTGACATCTTTATGGAGTCCAGACTAATAAAAATTAGAAGAGATTCGTATAATTGTTTTGAGAAGACCTTGATGTTTGACAAGAGGCGTGGAATAAAATTCAGTGAGAATTTAATTTTTTAGAGAAGACTTATTGATATAGATATGCCTTGAAAATAGAGAATATTGTCTCAAATTTGGTAAAGTTCACCTTTTGCTAGTTGGGAAGTGAGTTGAAGGATATCAGGAGATGTTATGGCTTCCTTCTTCAAATCCTTGATAAAGGAAAAAGAGAAATTAATGAGTGTAGAAAGTGAGAATAATGCTGATGGAAGAGAAACCCTATCTTCAAGTAATGGAGATAATAAATTGACAACAATTTTTGATTTACCTAGTTTATACTCAATGGTTAAAGTCTAGAAGTTTGCAATAATAATATTGTTGATCCGGTGTTTGAAGTATTTGTTTTGAAGATCACATAGGCTTTTATGATATGTGCGAATAATTAACGCAGTGTCTAATATGTATTGATGCCATTTGTAAACCGCCTCAGTGACAACATATAATTCTATCACGTAAGTAGAGGATTGGGATGGGAAGTGTTTATTTTTTGCTGAAGAAAGAAATATGATGATTGTTTTGTAGCAAAACAGCTCTAATACTAGTGTTTGAAGCATCGGTTTCTATAATAAATTATTTTGAAAAATCTGATAAAGATAAAATAGGGGCTGTGGGTATGGCTATCTTGAAGTTATTGAAGGCCATAGAAGCAGAATCGTTCCATTTGAAAGAGTCTTTCTTGAGTAAATCGGTTTGTTGACCTCTATACAAAGAAAACAAAAATCCTACATACCCGCATTTCCTGCGCAAATCTTGCTGAAGACCCGCCGCTTGCTACAGTGTCTGTAGCCCTGCGATTCGGCGCCGCTTCAGACCGACTCCACTCTTGCCTTTGTCGTTAAATACCGACCCCAAGGCTTCAGTTCTCGCAACCTCATCCCCTCTTACGACCTCTCCTCCTGCTGCTGTAGCCGAACCCCAATCTTCCAACCAATCTTCCCACTCGCAAAAGCTCCTACCTCCAGCAGCCTCAACCTCGTCGAATCGAGCCAAACCTCCGACTCCTACCCGTTGCTGCTTCCGATCTAGAGAGAGCCAAAACAGTCGCCACTTCTGACCTCCTCCCTGCTGTTCGCAAGACCTTCGACAACGTCCAGGCCGCCAAACCTACAGAGCCAAGCAAAGCTCTATCCGATCTCTACCCTAGTCCTGACATTTGCGTCCGACCCCAAGCAACCGACCGATCTTCCTCGTCGCGACCTTCTACCAGATCCCACGCACTGCTCCTATCCGATCTCCCTCCACTGTGTCGCCTCTCTGTCCGAAGCAAGCCGAGCCCTAGCCTGACCGACCCCACCTTCTTCGAAGACGTTCCTTCCAGTTGGATCGGAGGCAAAGACAGGAGCTTGCTCTGCGTGAAGGTAGCCACCATCCTCCCTGTCGTGCACTTCTTCGGTCGAATCCTATAAGTCTGTAGAAAGCAGAAGAGGAAGGCAGAGAATTTAACTCGACTTTGAGATCTAACAGTTCCTAAATCCTATTTATTTGATTCTTAATTATAACAATTATGCTGTTATAACTTTTTTTATATAAGTCTTGATAATTATAATTATTTGTTAACTATAATTAGTGATAATTATAATTCTTGATGATTATAATGTCTATTAATTATAATTAATGATAATTATAATTATCCTTAATTGTTAATAATTATAATTACTGTTAACTATAATTATTGATGATCAAGAATTATAATTACTCCAAAAAAAAAGAAAGAAAAATGCAAGAAATACTCTTCTCTTGCTTGCCTCGGTCCACGTGCCACCACCCCGCCGACGCTTGCAAAGGTATAACCCTCTAACCCTAAAACTCCGAGAGCCTACTTCGTTGTCTGCGGCGGACTGAAAAACTGCCTATACACGCTTTCTTAAGCGTGGTGGGATGGGACCCCGTTGCGACGCCTACAACGAGGCGGGTAATCACCTAAAATCCTATCCTCGGTGTTTGTGTCGAGCTGGCAAACCGCCTATACACGCTTTCTTAAGCGTGGTGGGAAGGGAACCCGGTGCGATACCTACGGCGAGGCGGGTAGGCCCTATACACGCTTTTCTTAGCGTGGTGGGGATAATTTTAAGTACCCGCACGCGGCTCTGTACCTGCGGGGAAACAAATGCTTTTCTTTTTCAGGTACGTTGAAGACCCATACACGCTTTCTTAAGCGTGGTGGGGGATTGAAGACTTTACACGGCCGCGGTGTCCTCGAAAGAGAACATCTACCATACACGCTTTTCTTAGCATGGTGGGAAAGGCCCAGTTTTCTGTAATTTCCCCTAAACGGGGGACATGCCGGAATGTTGCCGAAATTTCGGGTGAATCTGAGATCGTACTTGGACTTGTTTGAACTCAAGAAGAACATATGAGAACTTGGACAAGAACTTGAACACTTGAACAACACAGAACTTGCATAATTTGAACATAAACTAAAACTTGAACTCAAGCCAAGACTTGAACTTGCAAGAGAACAATATGAACTCTAACAGAACTCAGACTTGAATCAATGTTGGACCGTAGGGAATTCATTCCAATTGAACTAGAAATGAATGTTGAACTCAAAACATCAAGTGGAGCTTGAGCTTGCAAGGACACATAGGACTTGAACGAATGAGAAAAGTTCATTTTGAATGTGAACTTGACTTGAACAATAAAGAAGCTCAAACCCAAAAGAACTAAGTGTAGTGAACATAAACTCAAACAAAGGACTTGTGCTTTGAACTCAAGTGAATAAGTTGAGGGCCAAAGGTTGAACTCAATATGACTACGAGGGACCCAACTAAACTGCAAAAGACTTGAATTGGGGTATTAATCAAGCATAACTTGATCATTTGAACCCAAGTAAAGATTTGAATTGGACCACATAGGACATAACGATAGATCTCCATGAACAGCAACAATTCATATACAATGGGTGTAGCATCCTACAAACCAATGCAAGAAGGATGTGGAAAAGATGTCACTCATACTCTTGATGCAAGAGATCTACAATGCGGTGATCTATTCATAACATAAGGAGTCTATAATAAATGCAACATATCTGCAAATAAATACAAGAAAATCATGGAGAAGATATCATGCACATCATCAATGCTGATTATCTTGTAAGAGATATGTATGTTACATATACATGTGAAAAAGAGCATCTAATGAATGTGGCTCACCTACAAGCATGAATTAGAGAATTCACAATGTGGTGGTCTATTCGTAATGCAAGTGAGTCCACAATATAGGTGGTCACAGGCAACATACAGCGAATATATTAGCTCATTAGAAAGGCTCCTGAGGAATGCGTTGATTCACTAAGGGAATAGTACAATCAACATAGAACCTGTAGCATTCGTGTCAAGTTATCCCATCAGTATACTTGAAAGAGTTCGAAAGCATTAAGGAAATGAATCAACGGTGAATGTGACCACACATCGTCGTTAATGACAAAGTGCAAGCAAGTATACTTGATCTTCATAATCAACTACTGTCCAATCGTAAGCAAATACACAGGCTCCCTTCAAGTAGAAGAATTTGACATACAATGAACACAATAACCTTCTTGCAAACAAAGATCCAATTGAGAGGATAATAACGCGCTTACAATCAATCAATAACATAAAGTTCTCAAAGAATTTTGAAAATCTTTGAGCTAATCAAAATGCAAAGAGGTGTAAATGGCACTTAGCAGATGAAACAGTTGCTTTACAACACTCCAGAAATCAACATCAAGGCAAATATTCAAAGATCCCTAACAAATACTTCATCTATGAATAATGGCACTAATAATCATAATGTATTCGTGAAGAAGACCTAAGGGCCAGTGCACAATCAATATTGCTCGATTGTGAAATAGATGCATCGAATCTCTGTAATCAAAATGCAATAGGAGATGCGCATAACTGGAATATGAAGAGCACTTAATGAATGTAGTAAGATCTACATCATCAACAATAGAAAATGAGGATGATGGCATGATTAGGGAGTTGCTTGCAGCTTCTCTATACAAGTTCTGGGAACAGAAAACTAGATCAAATCATCTTCAAAGATGAAGTGAATGAATGTTAGTTCAACCAAGTTCTGAATGCCAAGTTGAATGAAATTATCAAGGCTTACGAGCTCCTGATGAATGAGTGGTCCCCCGAGCTTACAATAATGATTGCATAGAACTCAAAAGTGGAAGATGTATAGTATATACTAGCTCCCACGAGCCGCTGTGGGAGGCCCGTTGTACACTCAAACTACTGTCCACAAGTAAAGTTCAAAGTGAACACATCAAATATGAGTTCCTACGAGCCATTGTCAAAGACCCTTCATATATTTTAAAGTTCCCCGCATGTACACTAGGACATGTATGCACATAGGTACACCAAAATGCATGTATAATCGTGCACCCGCATGGGCCCCGGCGAGCGTGTTATTGGTACACACGTGACGTCTAGGGATGCTGCGCGGGTTAATAAGTGAATTCAAGTTCGAGCCCGATCCTCCTATACGGGTAGATAGGAGTCGACACGGCTCAAACCATTAAATAAATATACGGTCGCGAGATCGACCGGGATGTTTATTTTATAGTTCATATTAGGCCTTCAAGGCTTATAATCAAGAGAATTCACTAACGAAGGTCCAAAGCCTACGAAACCCGATCCTCCATCGACCAGTAGATAGAGTCGACAGGGTCCAATCAATAAAATATAAATGATCTCATGTACCCCGATGACGGCCGTGTTGAATGCAAATCTCAACCGGAGGGGTCCACACAGATCATTTCAAATACCACCCAAATACTCAAAACTCCAAAACTCCACAAAAATTCCCAAAATCCCAAACTCCGAAAATATTTAAAAACTGAAATCCAACTATCAAAACACTTAAAGCAAAACACATCCACCCTCAAACAATCTCCTGCCAGCAAGTACGTGGTACGAGTCCTCTAATCGGCAGTTTCACCGCCAAATGACACTGCATGATAAACGGTTATGACTCGAGGCCCTTTGAACCAGGTGGTCACCGCCAAATGACACCATTATATTATGGTTATGGCCAGAGCCCGTATGCTCCCCAATGACATCAAATCCTTGAGATATGAATCAATAGGATATGATCGATAGGGCACAAAGCCCTCTGTTAGCTAAGGTGGATTCAAATTTGTCCCCTTAGACAAACACTCTACCCAGGTCTACAAGGTACCCTTGGACGAAGCAACCCATGGCTGCCGATAAGGATCCTTCTGTCAGGTTGGGTCGACTACCTCCTCTAACTAAGTAGACCAGGGACCACGATGGCCCGGGACGACGGAACCATGAGATCTTGATCGGGTCTATCATCCATTCCCCCACCATCCTCTTTAAGTGCAAAATGGTGAAATTTCTATTTTAAATATCAAACCCTTCCAATCTTTTAAACACCAAATCCATGCTGCTACTATGTGCCAGATACGACGTATTCCTACGTATCTGATTGACGACTAGCCTTAATCGAAAGTTCTCTCTCGTTATCGGGAGGGGTAATTAACTATAGGGGCTTGCGCCTATAGGAAACCAGAACTCAGATCATAAAGTCCTCGCAAAATGAGGGCGAAATCTCTGGGTAGTATCTTATCTACTATCTCATCTGCCTTCCAAAATTTACCTCGGAACTTAATCTGTTAAAACTCTCCCCTCAGAAAAGCAAAAGTCGGGCGGAGGCCGGGACCGAATTTCGGAGCCCACACGGTTAAAGGAGATGCAATTGAAGCATAATTTGAGATAAAACGGTGATAATAGACCATTAAACCAAAAAAGGAGCGAAGTTGTTTTATATATGAAGCAATAGGCCAAGTAGTCATAGCAGAGATTTTCTTAGGACCAGGTTGGACGCTTCCAGCAGATACAATATGACCAAAGTATTCAATGGAAGATTGACAAAATTGATATTTATTTAATTTAAGAAACAACTTATTTGTAGTTAATCATTGGAATACAAAGAGGAGGTGATCCACATGAAGTTCTAGAGTAGGGTCATAGATAAAGATATCATAAAAAAATAACAATGACAAACTTTAGAAGGAAAGAATAAAAAATTTGGTTCATTAAGGCTTGAAAAGTGGATGACGCATTTGTTAAGCCGAAAGACAACGAGAAATTCATAGTGGCCATCATGAGTGCGGAAAGTAGTTTTATGAATGTCATGTGGGTGCATACAGACTTGATGATATTTGGAGCGAAAGTCAAGTTTAGAAAAAAATGGGCTCCATGTAGTTCATCTAAAAGCTCATCCACAGTTGGAATGAGAAATTTATCTTTAATAGTAAGGGTATTTAGGGCATGATAATCAACACAAAAATGACAAGTGCCATCTCTTTTCTTGACAAGAAGGACTGGGTTAGAGAAAGGACTATGATTATGGTGAATAATGCCAGATTGTAACATTTTGAAAATTAATTATTCTATCGCATCCTTTTGAAAATATGGATAATGATAAGGATGAATGCTAACAGGTTTGGATAAAGAAGGAAGATAAATATGATGGTCGATGGTAAGTGGTGGTGGTAAGATCGATATTTAGGTGATCGAGTTGAATAGGTGTTGAAATTTATATAATAATGTGAAAATGGGAGTAGGAAGAGGTTGAGAGAGAGTATCTAGATATTTGTCCAAAGAGTCGGGTAGTGTAAGATCGATATTTAGGTGATCGAGTTGAATAGTGAATAATTGAATGGTTGGGGAATGAGAAATGAGGACATGCAATTGGTTGAAAGAAATGAGATTGGAGAATAATTGCAGTTCACCAAAAAATATAAGTGATTGATTTTGATGATTAGATTACATAGTCAAATCACGATAATTATGTAAAACTATTCCTAAGGATTATAACCAATGCATGCCCAAGTTGACATTGGCCCAATGGATGGAAAGGAAGAATAAATCTAAGTTGACCTGATAGCTTTGCATACTAATTATGACATTTGAGCATTTAAAAGTACAAAACAATAAATTTTCATTGCATACTGAAACTTTAAATTGGTTGATGGGTTGAGGAGTAAGAGCCAAGCTAGTTGGCTTGAATAGAATTATGGGTACTTCTGCTATCAATTAAAATATAAACCTTTTGATTATTCATAGAGCCATTTAAACAAAAAGAACGAGAATTAAATTGTCCGTCTAAGATATTTAAACTAATTTCAGAAGAAAGATCATGATTATCATCAATATCAAGAGAAGAGGGAGGGGACTCTATACATTCATTGTCGTCAGTGCCAAGTAATAAGTAAAATTTATTAGGACAATGGTGTTGGGGTCTAAATTTTGCATCATAATTAAAACAAAGACCTTTTTCACGTCTATGTTGAATTTCAGCAGGCGAGAGTTTACGGATTGGGAGGTTAGGAATTTTATGGATGGTGAGAGAAGGCTGGGCCGAGTGAGTGGGGTTGAGGCTGGATGAGGGTAGGTAGGTAGGAGGTGTAATCTTGGTGGGTGGATAAGAATAATTTGGTTTTCGTCAATGTGAGGATTTGATTAGAAAAGAAATCTTGAATTTTGGATTCATAATGTCTAGCGAGTTCCATTGCATCCAAAAGAGAAGTAGATGGAGCAAGTAAAAGTTCTCGTCATAATTCCTGTTTAATTCTAGAAATAAAATAATTAACAATGAGAGACTCTGATAGATTGGGAACTTTAAATGCAAGATTCTCAAAAGAGGTTTGATAATCCAAACAGAAGATTGTTGAGTTAATTTTAAAAGTTTTTCATATAAATCCTCATTAGAAGAAAGATCAAATCGTTATTGTAAAGATAACAGAAAACTTGACCAAGAAAGAAAATGACCTTTCATCCTAAGCCATTGATACCAAGTATAAGCTGAACCTTCCAAATGAAAAGAAACGATTCTAAAGCAGTGACAATCAAAAGTATTATGAAAATCAAAGAATTCTTGTGCTTTAAAGATGCATTTTTCCACATTAGATCCATTAAAATGAGGAAGATCGATTTTTGTAGTTTTGAGATAAGGAAGACCTGGAGAGACAAGAATCGATTGTGGAGTAGGAAGGGAGCCGGCAAATCCAAGAATACTGGCGAAGGGAGTAAGATTGTTTGCGAGATGAGGGTGGTCGGTCAGTGCATGAGCTGTCAAGATGCTTGTCAATGGAGTCCATGAAGGTTTGAAATTGTTGGATGGATGTGCCAATGGAAGAGAATTGAAGATCAGCTTTTTGGAGAGATTTTTGTATTTCGGCAAATTGCAAGTCATGATTACTTTGCATTGTGCATTGAGCTTTGGCCAAATCAGCATTCTTCATGTTGGGAACGGATGATGCAATTCTTTGATACAAGAAATAGTACCTGTAAAAAAGTTAAAAGAAAAAACTGAGTAGAATGTGTAGGGAAAGAAGAAAAATTTTGGCAAAAGAATAAGAAAACAGAGAACCGGATGTAAAACTTGTCGGGAAATCTTGAAACCTTAAAGTGTGCTGAATATTGTTGGAAACAAGAATGGGATGACTGTTGGGAGGATCTTGCGGATCTTGCCAAGTGGTGGAACTGTGGTTGGCTAAGGCAAAACCAGAGGGTAGAGGGGGAAAACAAGACCTGTGCTTATATGGCAAATGCGGATGGAAGAAAACCTGCTGGAAACAGCAGCTGATAACTGCTGGAAACAGCGGATGAAAACAGAATCAGGTGCGGTTGACTTGAGATGCTGTGGCGGCTGTTAGGAGGCTAAAGACAGGGTGCCGAAAGAACTTTCTGGAATGTTTCTTAGAGGCTGTTTGCCGAAGTTGGAGGTAATTTGCAACTGCAGGAAGGTGACGTGCAGAAACTTGAGAATGGAGGGCCTGAGGTCTGTGGGAACCTGGAAGGCTGAAGTGAAGTCGGTACAGCAGGTGGGATGCAGAAATTGATTGTTGGACCATGGAAGAGGAAGAGGAACTTCTGAGAGAAGAAACCTTTTGCAATGGCATGAGGTTAGTGCAACAAGAGCACCATTGGTATGCTTTTTGGAAGCCCAAGAAGGGGGGCACCTTTAGAGTAGGCGTAGACTCCAAGAGAAACTAGAAGAGAGGGAGAGAAGGAGAGATACCAGAAATTTTCAGTCATTCATGTTTGTTTACAATAGGGCCTATTTATACTACTTGGATAGACCAAATTTATAAGATAGGCTTGGTCTACCTAATACATACCTTAATAAAAATAGGTAGACTTGGTCTACCTTACTGAAAAGAACAAAATAAAGTAAAGCTTTATTACACATTTGTATCTCACTTAATTATGTTACAAGGCTTGATTTACTTTGGAGATCTTGTTCTTCTTCTTTGGTTAAACTTTGATGATTGTCAGTTGGTCCTTCATGTTGTTAGCCCATGCTTCTCAATTTACTTGTACCATTTTCGGATCTAATGAAATTTGTTGATTTTTAACAGCGAACCCTATATTTATGTGGATTGATTTGAACAATGCTTACGTTTATAGGAGAATGGATCCAATACATAGTAAAAGATGGCATAAAACAATGTACAAAAATAAAGTTACTGATCAATTCTTCTCAAAATTAAATTACACCCAATGTAAAATAATGAAGAATTTTAAAGAAAACTCTCATAGACAAAATAACCTCAAACCAATATGATGGTTCTCAACAAATCTAAAGAACAATTTTTTCTCTCGCAAGCCGCATGTCACCAATGTAAGAAAGATTTTCTTCTCCTCGCGTGCATGCCCAACATGAGGGTTTATCTCTAGTAAGTTCTTCCCACAAAACAATAATTGAGAGATTATTCCTTTGTGTAACTCCAAAGCCTTGTTGCCAAAGTACACACACATGATCTATGGAATCGTGCATATGCCTTTGTGAATGTGCGTTTTGTTTGGAAATTCCTGAGGTAGACAGGTGAATTGTATGCATTCAAAGTTTAATCATGAGACATTTCAAGCTAAGCTACTTTTGATTAGAGAGGCAATCATCACAACATAGAGAACACTTACGTTTATTATAGGAGAGGGAAAGTTTCTTACTATGAAACTAAGTTGTTACATAGTTTTTATAATGGTGGCTTCCTAAAATTGAAGAACCAAGAGGAAATAGATAAAGTAGAAAATGGGAGACGACAAGTTTAAAAGATGACTAAGAGGTTGTTAGAGGTTCCCTCGATGTCAAAGAGATACTTAGTCTAAAATTCGCTTATTAATGGTCATTTTTTTGGTAGGAGATGAGTCTCCAAGGTGACTTGATGGGAATACACATGATGGCTATCAAGTAATAGGAGAATAAGTGTAGAGAAGGATGACAATTGGTAGCTGGCTAACGTACAATTAGGCTACAAATAACAAGTGACACAGAATGCTGCTAACAAGTGATTATTAGGTGATGTTTGTGGATGCCATATGTCAGGCATGGAAGGCAGATATAAGAATGACGGTTTCTTGTTAATATTTAAGGCTCAAATTTATTCGAAGCACTAAAGAAAAACCTTTAGCGGATGAGACCCAAACTTGGTTGGATTGGAGAATAAGATCGACCAAGACATACCAGAGCCATTTAGTGAAAATGATGAATATGGTTGGACTTGGACTTTGAGGTAGGTGATTGGGATGGGACAATTTTTATAGACCGTAGGTTGTGTTAGATCTGGTTTGACTTGGGTCATCTTGGATTGTGTCGGTGGCTCTAGGATGATTTGGCTTGAACTTTGATATGATGTGGGAGATTGGGATGAGCACAAGAAATGAGGAGATACACTTTTCCTCCTTATTTTGGACCCTGTAATTATGATTGTGTCATGCCATGCTTTCTCACCTTTTACCCTTACTTTCCCCTAACAAAGGATTCAAAGCTTTTGCTATCAACTAGAGTGGAGAGAACGGGCAAGAGGAAATTGAACTAGATGGTTGCCATGTTTTGGAAGAGGAAACAAGTGGCAATATCGAATTTGTTGGTGACATTCCTTCACAGGCAGTTCTTATAAAAAACATCTACAATTGAAGTGGAGAAATGTATGGTGATGCTCCCATTAAAAAAAGAGCGGCGAACCGATTGCGAAGGGGATCTAATGCTGCCTTCCCTATATCTTGTGAGGTAGCGAAGGGAGTGACAACCCAGATGGAGTAGTTGTTGTCAACAAATGCGGTCGAGATCATACTTGTCAATGACGATAGTGCACCATGGCGCAAAATTCCCATGGAGCCATAACGTAAAGTTTACGACGCAATGCACACCATTTAAACATGACATAAAATATTAAATAATTATGAATAAAAATATAGATTGATATGAAAAAAAATTAAATTGAAAGATGGACCATCATGATAATAAAATAAGAAAAATGATATTTAAGTTCAAATGATCAAAGTCTCAATCGTTTAAAACTCAAGATATCACAATAATTTTTTGAAATCTTTATATTTTTATAAGAAATTAAACTAATCTTTGTGAGAGTCACCATCATCAAAAATAAAAAAAAACCTTATTTCTTTCATCAAATCATCTCCGAAATCATAATATTATTCATCACCCTCTTCATCTTCATTTACAGCTATAACAATGTTAAGCATAGATGAAGATCTTTTTTTGTCTTTAGATCATTCTCAATATTGTAACTTCTGTCATAAATATTTCCGTCTTTGAAATATCATTCCATGTCAAATCTTCCTCATTATTATCTTCATCTAACTCATTATCTATTTTTTTTAGCCACTCAGTTGCATCATCAATATCATTCAAAAAATAAGGTCAATCATGCCTCGATGATTGTATTTATGAATTTGTGCGCAATTTTATTTTACATTTACTAAATCTTTGAGCCTAGCATAATCTATTATGCTACTTCTTAATCTATGAATCTAAAATTAAGAAGTCATCACAATTATTAAATTATAAATCTTCATAATAATTATCAATACATAATTTTATTTTGTATTTACCTGTTCAAGTATATTCCAAGTACATTCACATCTAGATAAACTATAGGTGATGAGGACATCTCTACATGGAGAGTTTATCGAAGACGTGGTCGTCGATCTACGGCCACGATCGAGTCCTTATATTTTTTAGTCTTGTTGTGTCTCTGTTTTATTAGTTCTATGTTTTATTTCCTTGTTTTACCCCTTATGCAAGGGTGGATTGTTGGTAAGCCCGGAGGGCATCGTTGTCTTTATGTTATGTCTTTGTGTGAGGCTATTTAAAGCCCTCTATGTATCTTTTAAGTTTAATGAATGATTATTACAAAAATTTCCTGCACTTGTGTTTGTTGGCTTGAGATTCAAGAGCTTTTGAGAAGACTCCCTAGGAGAGGGAGAGTGCGCATTACCCACCAATCTAGACGTGTCGGATTCGTGTTCGCTCCGTTGGATCTTCCTCCCCTTCTCTCCAACCCACCGCCGGCCTCCTCCTCCTTCCACCACCCCTACGGCCACCCCCCCCCCCCCACCACCTCACGGCCAACCCCTTCCCCCTTACCCAACCCACGGCCCAACCACCCTCCCTCCACCGCCGGCCGTACCCACCCCGCCACCCTCACCAAGCCGCCGGCCCACCTCCCCTTCCCCTTCTAAATTGGTTTCCTAATTTACTATGACTTAATTTGGAAAGCCAATTAAATTTGAATTCAATTTGAATTCAAATCTAGTACCTTCCTTATTTAGTAATCTATTTTAGGAAAGGTACTTAATTTAAAGTCCTATTTAAAATCCCAATTAAGAGGATTTAAATTAATTCTTTCCTATTACTTAATCCTAAATTTGGAA